>PPKS02000012.1:36276-396418 GCA_003706235.2 Wenyingozyma naganishii | reverse complement strand
AACTTGTCAACCCTGAATTTCGCAAAAAGAAAACTTTGCCGTATGAGGCAATTTTTCTTGGAACTTCCACCCATGCTGGGAGTCGAACCCAGAATCTTTTGATTAGAAGTCAAACGCGTTAACCATTACGCTACACGGGCAATTTCTTTCTTTCGATTGTTCGATTTTCATTGCACGATGTGCCAGAGTTGCTTCGAATTTATATAGAACCGTCCCAGCAGATAAGTTATCAGACACTCTCTACTAGGATGGTCCTCTGGGATTTATGGGTACTACATATGTGTCTTCAAAATAAAATCTAAATACAAGTCTATATGTTCATGAAGTTATGAAAATGCTCTTGGCACTTAAACGTCTATCGACGCCAATGCAATAACGCTTATTTTAGGTGTCCAAACCCAAGGCTTCCAATTGTCTTCAAGATGCTGTTCAATGTCCAGTAATTCTTCGACCATTGGCTCTTGACTGAAGAAGTGAGGAGGCAGCATAGCTGCTATTAGTAGGACAAAGTGAGCCATGATGATTAATGCCCTTGGACATCCTTCCGCTACCAAGGCAGGGAAGCGTCTATTTAAGTCCGGAAAAAACCTTGCTATGATGTTGACAAAGTCCACTTCCGGTGAAACGTTATTTAACACTTGAATATAACAATCACGGAGTGCTGCTATAGTCTCCCTGTAAGCTTGCACATCACGAGACAGTTCATATTTAATTGTCTCAGCATCCACTTCAAATCCATTTGCTTTCACGCGTACGTACCCTGGCACCAACTCAAAGTCTTGCATTTCTAGAAGGCCATCTAAGTAAGCTGGAAAATAGATCCAACTATAATGGATGGGAAGCATACTGGTGTCGGCAAAGTGAGCAACATTGTAAATAGAGTTCTTAATCAATAGCGAGCTTTTACCGACCACTTCCTTGTGTGAATGATACACAAGTTTTAGCCCCTCTGTCAAACCGAATAGATTACCGTCTGTGATACGATTGTTGGGTGAGAACAAACAAAATATACAAAGAGCCAAACCAGTAGCTATCAGACTCACAGACTTTTCGAATCTTTCTAATTCGGTTTCTCCCATTTGGGGGTCTCTCAGTGCCTGCTGAAATAACTCCAGTGTTTTTGTGTGGTGGTACTCTGATAAGGTGTAGTAACCATCCCTATCCATTAGCAGCTTTCTAGGTGATATCCTGGTTGCAATTTTTTGTTGTCCGTTTTCATATGTTACATACATCCTACTGGCATTCCGGAAAAAATCCATAGAGGCCAATGCCAGCAAAATATGCAACATATGCTTTTGCGAGGAGCCTAAACCAAAGCATGCCAGCCAGGATTTTTGGATTGCATGACTTGCTGACAGCTTCTTGTAGTAGTTCGTGGTAAAATACTCAACAAAATCAAAGTTTATCTGCGTGTAGAGTCTAAACTTGGCGAGCTTGGCAAGTATCTTATTGCGTAGTTGGTAAGTAAATACTATTGGCTTACGCTTTTTGCTTTCATCTACTTTGTTGTCCCCTGCTCCCATCTGAAATTGAATATAAGTGTCCACATCCTGTGTGGGTAAAATAAATCTGCTGTCTTCCTTAATTTGGGACCCTGGAACAAGGCCCATTAAATAATTTGCGCCTTTTTTATCTAAGGAACCGCCGTAATTATAGACTAGATTATCGTATGTTAATGCATACTGTGGAAGCTTTGGGGTAGAAGATAAAGCATCTTCGTTTCTGTAATCAACATAAATGCACTGAAGGCCTCTTTTAATACAGTTTCTGCAATGAGGATGGCCCTCATCACACTTAATTTTCCTAAGTTTGCAGGCAGCACAGCCAGACTTGGAGTGTCGTCTTACTACTTTTTTTCTTCCCTTTTTAGTTAGCTGGCCGCCATCCGAAAGTGAGCCTGCGCTGGACACTTCTGAATTTGTGTCAGTGGAACTCATTCGCGTTTATTGTAGTTTGAGATACTTCTTTTCCCCGGTTTTCTTGGCCTTCTTGATGCTAGCGGAACGAGTTGAAGTGACTAAAAGAATGATACGAGGCTGAGAATGCAAAAGAGAAATAGTTCATATGAAAAATGAGGAAGGACTGAATTCCGAAAGAACTGTCGTCTAAGCAGATCGCTGTATATACATCAATGGCAAGCAAATCTTGTCGCAATATAAATAATTGTCTGGGTCCTGATGTAAGAATGTTCAAAATATTACTGATGCGGTGTCTTCGAAAAATTCTGTGACTAAAATAATAAGGAAGTCGAATGCATGGAAGGTCGCAGCACAATACTTTAACGAAGACTCGCCAACGATTAGATGAGTTGCATACCTGCGTGGCTCGGCTAGATTGAAACTGCATGTTAATTTCCGCTATTGAAATAAGGGGAATATGCAGAGCGCCATGCAGACGTGGGCCACTCAGGTACACTGATAACTATTGTTCTATGTATTGCAGGCGGCCTTTTCTGCATAGAGAAGCATACTTTATTCTAAAAAAGAAGCACTACAATGTAATGGCTTTGAGTTTTGAAACTCTTGCCTAAAGTAATACTTTCATAAACAGCTACAATACAAACAAGCACAATAGATGATACCATTAGCCTTGGCAGCAACCCCCTCTTCGATTTTGCTTTTGCTAAATGCCGGAAAAGCTTCGTTTTTACAGTGAAAGATATCGCGTTTGCATGTGCGTCGAAGTTTTTACAATTATCTCATAATTCATCCCTTGTTCTATGCATAAAAATATTTCACTCATCGAACAACAGAAAGCTGACCTAGATAGACGATCCAGTTCAATTTGTTGGTTCAACCAGTTCTACATATTGACACCGGCCCCGAAAGGGTGGTTAAGGATTGAGCGTGTTAGCATCACAACCTCATGTGTCGTCACTTTCCCTAGCTAGGAAAAAAAGCCAGTGCATTTCGCTATTGTTCACAGATGAAAAGTTTTCTTATTTGGACTATTGATTTTCAATGCATGAACTTTTTTTTGTTCCCACTGCGGTAGGCAATGTATTGTCTTGCATGCATTAGTCGTTCTAGGTATTTCCATAACAAGCGGAGGCCTTTAGTTCGTGACTTGAGCAATAAAAGTGCCGTTCTATCACCGAAAGGAACATCAAAGCACGGCATTGACGTCACTGGTAAGCATATGGTCTTATTCATTTAGTAAGCGAACATAGCAAATTTGTTACCGAACGGAAGGATTTCCCCTTTTTGCGTAGCTTTGTATGGCGAGCATAGATATAGATTAGAAGCTGGTGAAGTTGGCTCCGCAACTTCACGTTTCCCCTTTTTGATGTCGCTTGGTCACTAAGGCTATGTTTCCGTTGTAGTTGGCTATCTATGGTTGTCTTTCTTCATTTTGTACTATCGACGATCATCTTCAAATCTGAAACATTTAACTCTAGCTGGTAATCCTTGTTTTTTTGCAAGGACCACACCAAATTCTCCAGTATAGTCCCATCTGTAGTTGCAAGTTTTTCACTCAATAGTACGGTTTTGTCTAGGATTTGGAAATACTCTTTCATGTTGTACTTCAACTTGTTACTGAAAAAGTACAGGTATAGCTCGTCTGAGAAGAACGGCAGACTTATGTAACTCTTAGCGTCTGGCTTCAGCAGAGACAGTATCAAAGTCCCAGTAGCAGGTCCAACTCCTCGCAGCTTACAGATCGTACGGAGCGCGTCTTGCACCACGTCGTAATATTCCTTCTTCTGAAAAGTTTCGTTATCAGAAACGTACTCTGAAATTATCCCAAAAGCGTTTCTTGACACTTTCTCTACCGTAGCATCGTCGTTGCTGTTTACCAAGCCTTTTAAACTCGGCCTGTACTTTCCCCGCGCCAATTTCTCGTCTGTTAGTCTGAGCAGTTCGTCCTTAGTTATGTATGCATCCCCTTGGACTCTTCGCTCCTCGAGCACTTTAGGTAGGGTCTTACTTCTCCAAGTTTCTAGCTCCATATACGTCAATCCATCGTATTTTTTTGGCTTACTTCTCGCAAACTCAGTCAGGACTTGGGTGTAACAGTTCTGTATGCTTTCGATGAACTCATTTACCATGTCTATCTATTTTGAATCGTCTACCGCCATAACAGTACACGCTTTATTCATTACTTAATCAATGCGCGTCAACGAAAAAAAGATGCTACAGAACGTGCCTGCCATACTTAACCTAGCATGCTCCTTTTCCTGCCTCTCATTCTAACGTCGGCCAACCGCTTCGTTACATCAGCGTATTTCTTCACTTTTCCTTTGTCTCTGCCTGAACTATGCCATTCCTGGTATCCTTGTAGCAGCCAATCATTATACTGGTGCGAATAGGCATGGTGTGTACTTGTCAGCGCGCGCTCTAGAACATATAAGTCAACAGCTTTATCTTCAGCCAATTTGGAATACGAGCTGAGACCAAAGTCTATAAGCGTAGGTATATCGTATTTTCCATCTTCTCCTACGAGAATTATGTTACTAGTAGTTAAATCTCCATGAATTATGTCTGCAAAATGCAGTTTTGCCAGTGCTTGTCCTACTTTGAACATCACCTCTTTCACTTCGTCTGAGATAGCTACGTTGGTGCTGCTAGAATCCTCCCTGCTATTCTGCATTGTTGCCACCTTTGCCTCTTGTTCCTTTTCAAGCATCCAGAGCCAATTTTTCAATGAACTGATCTCATTGTTAGATAGTGATCCTCCCAAATACTCCATCCATATAAACCCATTACCTGCATCCAAGGCTATTAGCTTTGGAGCTTCGATTCCCAAAGTATACAGTTTGTTGAGCAGTTTCGCTTCCGAGATCGTGCGACTTTTCACAATCTGTTTATCCAGCTGCTCGTGTCTATATGGCTTGGGTGGTCTATACTTTATGATATACTGGTTAGTGTTGGCTATCTGAGCAGGTCGCACCGATGATGGAAGATATGGGTGAGTCTTTGTGACGAAGACCAGTGCCTCTGCGCCTTGTGATATCAGGTTGATATTGATGTCACCGAGTTTTCTTTGTGCTTCTTCTATCACTTCAGAGCTCATTTTGTAGAATGAAGCTGTCTTGCTTAGAGTAGAGGAGAGATCGAATGCTAAATATTCGATGAAATATTTCGGAGTGGAACTTTCGCTCTCTCGATATTTTTATATTTTCATCTTGCCTTATTTTACTGATGCTGGGCAGCAGAACGATTTACCTATTGCTCCAAAGCATTGCTGGATACATGAGAGCCCTACACTGTATAAACTGTAGATCTATTATTGACAATCACGCGTATAGTGACTGATGCTATTAGCTACATATTTACTCTATATCATTTCTGCTGCTTTTTGCCCACCGTACATAGCTCTCCACTCATCAATCTTCTTCTCGTCTATTCTCGTGAACAAGTACTGTGCTTTGCCGATGCAGTGGCCAGGCTCAATCCACAAATCGAACTCGTCTGGAATTCTCAAAGTAGGCGCACGCAGCATCTCCTGTATCTTGTTCGTAGTCTCAGGCATGTACGGCGACATGACAGAGGACAAAAGATAAATAATATTAAGACCAACAGCAACTACGGCATCTGCCTTCTGGGAATAATTGCTATACAGCGAGTTGTCTAGCTTGTTCTCCTGTAAAAACTGATTACCACGTGAAGAAATAGCCATAGCAGACTCGAGCCCCTTCCTCAAATGGACAGCCTCCATATCATTGACGTAGACCTCGATGAGCGAGTTGAGGTCTTTTAGCAAAGCGTCATAGTTGGGAATATTTTTAACGTCAAACTTGGGTACTACTCCGTTGTACTTGGCAATGACAAACTTCACCACTCTGTTGACAAAATTTCCCAAATTTGCTAGCAGCTCGCTGTTGTTCTTGGTAACAAACTCAGTCCAAGAGAACTGAGAGTCCTGTGTTTCTGGCCTTACCGACGCAAGGTAGTACCTCCAAACACTGGGGCTCACACCAGTGGCCTGGGCATTGTTACCAAAAACACCCACACCTCTGGACTTGGAGAACTTACCACCCTCGTACTGTAAATACTCGGTAGTGCTCAAGTGATGCAACATAGTCCATGGCTCCTTTGTACCAATCAACGTTGAGGGAAACACTACAGTGTGGAAGGGAACGTTATCTTTACCCATAAATTGGTAAAGATTCACGTTCTCAGGGTTCTTCCACCAGGACTCCCAGGCGTCTGTGTAATTCGCAGTTATAGAAATGTAGCCAATAGGAGCATCAAACCACACATAGAGCACTTTGTCCTTGAATTTTTCCAAAGGAACAGGTGTACCCCACACAAGGTCTCTGGTTATACAACGAGGCAACAACCCTTCTTTCAACCAAGAGTTTGTGATGGTCTTAGAGTTTTTAGACCAGTCACCCTTAGTGCTAGCCTCCTCAACCCACTTTCTCAGCTCAGGTTCAAGCTTGTCTAAAGAAATGAAGATGTGATTAGAGTCCATAGGTATGGGTGTGGCACCGTCCAACTTACAGCGAGGATTGATAAGCTCAAAGGGGTTCAGTAGTGCTCCACAATTATCGCACTGGTCACCTCTGGCATCTGGATAGCCACACTTTGGACAGGTTCCTTCAACGTACCTATCAGCAAGGAACCCATGGTGGACAGGGCAGTATAGTTGCTTCATGACCTGCTCTTCTAAGTACCCGTTATTATAGATCTTCATAAAGATGTCCTGGGCAATTTCTGTCTGTTTATCTGTCGTGGTACGACCAAAGTAGTCAAAGCCAATTTGGAACCACTTGTACACGTCGGCATGAATCTTGTTGTACTTGTCACAAAGCTCTCTAGGGGTGACTTTCTCCTCTAGAGCCTTTGTCTCTGTAGCAGTACCGTATTCGTCGGTACCGCATACATATAGCGCATTGTAGTCTCTGCTCTTGCAGTATCTAGCGTATATATCGGCACTGAGCACAGACCCAACTATGTTACCCAAGTGTGGCACGTTATTCACGTATGGCAAAGCTGATGTAATCAGGATGTTCCTTTCACCCTCTTTGGGCAAAATGACTTTATCTTGCTTCGCAATAATGCAGTGTTCCTTCACCTTTACAGCGCCAGTGTTAGTCTCCTTCGTTCTTTCCAGTTTGGTAAGTGAAACGGCCAGATCTGTTCCCTGCTTCACCTTCTCGAGCTCCGAGAACTGCTTCCACCAGTTGTAGAGAGCAGATGAGCTCTGAGCTTTAGAAAAAAGAGGGTAGAGAGACGCAAAAAGAATTATCTGGTCTGGCTGTGTGGCGTCCAGGCCTCCTATGCTAGATTTGATGTCTTCCTCACGGAGTTTGTCAGTGACGATTTTGCCGTATAGAGACTCTTCCTCTGTAATGATATCATTGGAATTAAACACTTCATGTGTCCTCAAAGCTAAAGAGCCCAGGTACTTGACTATGGCATTGGGCTCAATCAGAGAGAACCCCAGTTTGGTATCGATAAGGTGCAGATCTTGGTTGTCCTCATCGAGAGTCAGCTTGATAGTGGGAGAGTAAACGGCCAGCGCGACGGCCAGTTTCAGGTTGTTGATAAGGTCTATGGGCTTGGACCCCTTGGAGCCAAAGACTTGTAGCGACATGCTCTATAAAACTGTGGAGTTAGCCAGGGTACCAAGGAGAGCTTTGACGGAGAAGAATTTTTTCAGATTGGTGCATACTGCGAAATAATTCACGTAATCTGAATAATTACGTTTTAGTCATGCATCTTTACACACACCGAGGATGAGGCGTTACGCCTCACGCAAGGCAGACATGGCGTGAACTAGTGGGAAAACTTCGTAATCTCCGCGGTAAGGGCGGGGCTATTTGGCGCGGGGCCAGTGGAGCCTATATATTTAATTAGCACTAACTACGCTTGATCTCGTTTCCCACCCGAGGCTGTTCCAAGTTCGGTTCTCAGTGTGCAGAGTGTAATCTGCAGTCCGCAGTGCACAGACCACACTCCACGTTCAATTCTAGTTCCTCCCTCTATAAAACCCTACGACATAATCTCTATCTCCTACATATCTCTTATCGTAGCTAACTGTTCCCCAAAGATAAGTTGCCCATTTTCTGCTCTACACCTGTGGTGTTATTCTGATCTTCGGTGTTCACCTGGCCACTTTTCCTAATAGTAGGCTGCATGATGGCCACTCCACTTCCAAAATAACCCGGTGCTATTTTTTGCTGTTCAGCCTTCCACTCGTTAAACCGCGCCCGCCGTTCTGAATCTTCATCGTATAGATAATTCACCTTGTGCTCCATCGCCTCCGTTGATGATATCAGGCTTTCTACTTCGCTTTGATGCTTCAACATTGCACTTATGACTTCACGCGGAAGGTCGCTGGGTAAGTTGACAAAGTCGTATGGAAGATTGATCATTTTTGGCTTGGAGTATTTGCCCGGCTGTACCACCAGTGGGATCTGCTGCAACAATGGATTAGCTGTTTTGTCAGTAAGTCGATGTCGGGAAGTAATTGCTGTTGTTACTTACATAGATGCGATTGGCTCATTCGTTGTCCGTGTGCAAAAAAGCAGTAATGACCTCAAGGAGCCTCTGCGCCAAAAGAAATGTCTTGAATTTTTTATTTCTACAATCTGCTATGCATGCATCGTCTTCGTTCTCATCTTTTTATTTGCTTGTAATATATAGTGCTAAGTAGTAAACGTTAGTTAACTTGCTTTCTTTGTAGTGTGGCTGCCTCTAAGATGCCTGGCAGCTGCTCACTCCCCATATTGTTCAGCAGTTTGATACCGGCAGCGAATGCCACGGTCAGAGCGATGCCGGTCCACAGAAATAAGTTGAACTCAACACTCAAGTCCTTTTTCGCACAGCTGGGACCTGTCCAGTATGTAGTTTTGCTCTTTTCCTCATCCTTAGTTGCTGAGCAGACGCATTTGTAGCACTCACCGACTTTCGAGCAAAGTCCATGGCCTGAGCAAGAGGAAGTAGTAGAAATGCAAGCTTCCTGGGACTCAAAACAGCCCGCCGAAGACCTGAAGATAGAAGCAGATGTATCTCTCTTGGACAGCAGAGAGTGCTTCTGATTGTGCTCTTTCAATTTCAAGGTCATGGCTTGTTGTTCAACTGGAAGCACGACGACTGTGACGTCGTAATCGTCGCTTGATAATTTAGACTGAATGAAGTGACTTAAGAGCTGCCTAGCAGACTTGTATGTCTCGGAATTGAGGCCCGTCTTCTTGAAGACGTCTGTTAATGATCTCAGATTCACAATGGCGTCTCCGTGCTTGTCGCCAGAGGCGAGCAGGTTCAGCTGCGTGATCTCATTGATGAACTGTTCGTCGTTGATGTGGTTCAATGACCTTCTCTTTATCAAATGCTGCGATTGGTCTTTGATGGTGTCCCAATGCTCACCAATCACACCCTCAGAAATCTCGTCCTTGTGGGACTCAAATAGTCTAGTCCATGCTTGCTTCAGGGGAGCAAGGCTTTCTTTGCTAAAAATCACCACCTCTTTAGTGAGACCGTACACACCCAAGTTGGTCTTCAAGTCTGCCAGCTTGGAAGGAGCCTCGCTCAGGAACTCAATGAGATCGTTCTTAATTTGCTTTTTATCTTTATGGACGGTGAACACAGGGTCCACAGAAGCGAAGAATTGCTCTGGCTCGTCAACGCCGTTGATCACTAACATCAGTCGGGGCTTTTTTCCTAGCAAAGTAGCCTCCTTGCCAATGTTAATAGCATCTTTATTAGCCAATGTACTCAAATCGTAGTAATCTGACACTCCCAAGCTGTCAGCAAGGTTCAAGATGGCATCGTTTTGTGACAACGCAGGCACATTTGTCTGCGCGTTCTCTTCTTGAGAACCAATCAGCCTATAAACCGCGGCAATGTCTTGCTGTGCCAGCACTGTGGACATTCCAAACGCCAATGCGGCAGAAACCGCAGGCACCGCAAGCGGAAATCTCATTATGTGATATATGCGATGTGATTGCTCGGTGAATGTGTCGAGAGAAGGGGCGATAACCAGGTGACTTGGAGCCACATACCGGTTTTTCAGGTGGGCTGCAACGGATTGGGAGTCTCAGTTATAATTACATCCGTACACCATAATTCATTGCCTTGGTTATCTATGGTAAAAGATTGTGGGATAATGTGTCTATGTGCTTCTCGTAGAATGTGAGGTGAGGTGTTGTGCTACCGTGACAATTTATCACTATTCATTATTTCAACCATGGTTGGGCCACAAATCCCCGCAGAGCTACAGAGAATACGAGACATTCGACTCGGCAAGTTGACCGCTGAAAACTTAAAAGGACTCGTTCTCACTGAGGAGGAGACGCAGCTGTTGGCTAAACAGAATCAAGTTCAGGACAGAGAGTGGATGAGAGACCTCAAGAGACCTGAAAAGGTGAAACGCTTCTTTGATACTGGTGAGAGTTTGAATAGCGAAGTAAGGGCCGAGATGCTGAAAAACATGGGCAGCATTAGTGATAGGTTTACGAAGTAGAGAGAGCGCATAAAAGCCAGTTTATTGACCGGCTGGGATGATTAAACTTGGTAGCATAAATAAGTATAGCAACTTATATAATAAGATAGCATAGCCTATGTGGCATCATACGATAGTGCCTTCAGGTAGTCGCAACAACCACATCATATTTAAACGAGGCCTCTAGCCCTAGGAATTTGAAAACCTGACGCAGCATTATGGTTCGTCATTCGTGTTGTCGAAGAAACTTGTATTGCGGCACCACCGCAATAGTCTTGTTTGTGATCGACCAGCTGTGAGCAATCTTTGTCAAAACTTCTGAGTTCTTTTTCAACCGCTCCTCCGGCTTGTCTGGGGTAATGAGTTCATCATCAGTTGCCCTTTTGGAGGCAGATCTTGTACGTTTCATGTCTCTGGTTTTCACAGTCTTACTTCTTCAACTTCTTCTGTTTTTCGTTCTCTCTTCTTGTTCCGCGTAACAGTTCTAAATGACCCACTCTTCCGGCAACAAGTTTCTCTGTGGAATGATTGAGCTTAGCCTGAATCTTCTGTTGTACTTTGAACACTTTGATCTCCTTAGCGTTCTTTGAAGGCTTGAGGATCTTAGGGGCGTTGGCTTTGGGGTTTTTCTGTTGCTTTGTGACCCGGGCGTCTTTCTTTTTTGTCAGTTTGAGATTTCCTTGTGCCATTCTCAAGTAGGCTGTTTATAGGAGTAAATAGAGTAGCAATATCAAAGGAAAAGGATAGAGCCAAGGAGTTCCAAATGATAGAAAAAATAGTTAGCACAAATACGCACAATTATGTAATCATATCTCCTGGCTGGCAGAGTCAGTGCAATTTTCCAAATGCACTTCTTTACATGCATTTTTTTTTATTGTATGAGAAGCGGGAGTTGTTGGCACAGCGTAATTACCAGGAGAGATTTCAGGTTAGAAGGCTAAAGAAAGTGATACAGTTGCTTTTTTTCTGCTGATACATTGAGCTCAGAAGTGACACCGCAGTCTTAAAAAGTTGCTTGCCCCTTGTTATCCATCATGACTGGCAAGCTTCTCATTCTGCCAGGCCCTAAGGCCCTATCTAATTTCAGAGTAGCTACTCTGATTGACGATATCAATAAGGCAGTCAATTCATCTGCCGTTGTTTCTGTTAGCTCATGCCAGATTCATTACATCCATTATCATGAGGAGATCTCTGATGATGTCTTAGGCAAGCTTCAGCTCCTGCTTAAGTACGACGATGAGTTGGACCTGTCAAACGAAAGCAACAAGAAGTTGTTTGATCTTGTCCAGCTGCCGGCCACGGAGGAGTCGAAATCTGTGCTAGATTCAATGTTGGACACAGACACCTACCTAATTAGAGTGCTCCCACGCTCGGGTACCATCTCCCCATGGTCCTCCAAGGCCACCAACATCGTGGAAGTATGCGGCCTGTCCGACCATATTGATAGGGTCGAGAGGGGAATGGCCGTGCTCATTTCGGTAAGACAAGGGTTCCCCATCTTAGACTATCTCACCAGTGGCAATTTTTCGGCGTTGTCTTCTGTCTACGACAGAATGACGCAGTCTCTATACATCAACGAACATTTTCCCTCGTACAACTCTCTGTTTGAAGAGCACGAGCCAAAGCCATTGGTGCAAGTCGACGTGATCTCCTCCAAGGACAATCTTTTGAAAGCCAATACCGAGCTTGGGCTTGCGCTTGATGAAGGCGAAATCAACTACCTGATCCACTCTTTTAAAGATACGCTTAAGCGTAACCCTACCGACGTTGAGCTATTCATGTTTGCCCAGGTCAACTCCGAGCACTGTAGACATAAGATCTTCAATGCCTCCTGGCGTATTGATGGCGAGGCAAAGGATATGTCGCTGTTTCAAATGATCAGAAATACCCACAAGCTGAACCCTCAGTACACGGTAAGCGCCTATTCGGACAACGCCGCCATTTTTGAAGGCTCGAACGCATACGTGTATGCTCCGGACTTAAATAACGGCAACAAGTGGACGTCTACCAAAGAGAAGGTCCACACTTTGATCAAGGTTGAGACTCACAACCATCCTACTGCTGTGTCCCCTTTTCCTGGAGCGGCGACTGGTTCAGGCGGAGAGATTAGAGATGAGGGTGCTGTAGGCAGAGGATCGAAATCCAAGTGTGGACTTTCAGGTTTTACTGTGTCAGACTTGCACATTCCCGGGCTTCCTCAGCCTTGGGAGCTTGATGTGGGGAAGCCCTCCCATATTGCTTCTCCATTGGATATTATGTTGGAGGCTCCCATAGGTTCAGCAGCGTTCAATAACGAGTTTGGAAGACCTTGTATCACTGGTTACTTCCGTACTCTGACTACAGAAGTTACGACGGCCGACAACAAGACAGCCATCAGAGGATTTCATAAACCCATTATGATTGCCGGAGGAATGGGAGCTGTCAGGCCTCAACTTGCATTGAAGTCGGACACGAGAATCACCCCTGGATCTGCCATAATCGTCTTAGGAGGCCAGAGCATGCTTATTGGACTTGGAGGAGGCGCCGCCTCCTCCGTTGCCTCTGGTGAAGGTTCTGCTGAGCTTGACTTTGCATCTGTACAGAGAGGAAACCCAGAGATGCAGAGAAGAGCGCAGCAGGTGATTGACGCGTGCAACTCTATGGGTATAGATTCGCCCATTCAGTGCATTCATGATGTCGGAGCCGGTGGACTTTCGAATGCCTTACCCGAGCTTGTTCACGACAACGACTTGGGAGCACGCTTCGAACTGAGAGATGTGCTGTCGCTCGAGCCTGGTATGTCTCCTATGGAGATTTGGTGTAATGAGTCTCAGGAGCGCTATGTGCTTGGCGTGTCGCAACACAATCTGCCTCTTTTCAAGCAATTGTGTGAGAGAGAAAGAGCTCCTTACGCAGTCGTTGGTGTAGCAACCTCGGAAAAAAGACTTGTGTTGACAGACAAACTGCTCGGATCTAAGCCTATCGACTTGGATATGAGTCTTTTGTTTGGTAAGCCTCCTAAGCTCTCTAAGCAGGACTCTTCTAAGCCTCTATTGCTGAAGCCATTGAGCCTACCCCAGAATGATACCATCACTGAGGCGCTTTCGCTGGTGTTGCAACTCCCTGCCGTTGGATCTAAGTCTTTCCTTATCACCATCGCTGACAGATCCGTTACCGGACTGATCGACAGAGACCAGTTTGTTGGGCCTTGGCAGGTGCCTGTAGCTGACGTTGGTGTGACAGCTACTTCCCTTGGAGAGAGAATTGTCACAACTGGTGAAGCCTTAGCCATGGGAGAGAAGCCTACATTGGCCCTTATTTCGCCTGCTTCCAGTGCGAAGATGTGTGTGGCCGAATCTTTGTTGAACCTGTTTGCTGCTGATGTGAAGTCGCTTGATTCTGTCAAGCTATCTGCCAACTGGATGGCTCCAGCTTCCCAGCCAGGTGAAGGTGCCGCTCTCTATGAGGCCGTCCAGGCTATTGGCATGGATCTGTGCCCTGGCCTTGGTATTTCGATCCCCGTGGGCAAAGACTCGATGTCTATGAAGATGTCGTGGGATAACAAGGAGGTTGTTGCCCCCATGTCTCTGGTGATTACTGCATTTGCTGGTGTCGAAAACACCTCAAGGACTTGGACTCCGGTGTTGCAAAACGTGGAGAAGACTGTGCTTGTAGCTGTTGACTTAGCTGCCAAAGTGAAAAAGAGCCTTGGTGGTTCAGCCTTGGCTCAGGTATACAAGCAATTGGGAGACTCTTCTCCTTCTGTTTATGACACTCCTTTGCTGAAGGGTCTGTTGAACGCGCTGCTCCAACTGCACAAGAGTGACGTTGTGTTAGCTTACCATGATATTTCGGACGGAGGTCTTATTGTCACGTTACTGGAGATGGCCTTTGCTGCGAGAGCTGGTTTGAATGTTAACTTGGAGGTTAAGGATGGTGATGTTCTGGCAGCTTTATTTGCCGAAGAGCTCGGTGCCGTTTTCCAAGTCAAGGAGGATGATTACGAGCAATTTGCCTCCGTTTTAGCCGCCCACGGTGTTGACTCGTCTTACCTTTCGCTTGTGGGAACTCCAGTTTTCGACGTTGAGCAGGTTGTTTCGGTGTCTGTTAATAATCAACCTGTTATGCAACAGAACAGAGCTGTCCTTCAGCAAACTTGGTCCAAGACATCGTACTCCATGCAAAAGCTGAGAGACAACCCTCTTTCTGCCGATCAAGAGTATGCTAACATCCTTGACAATCGCGACCCTGGTTTAACCTATAAGCTGACGTTTGATCCTAGTAACGACTTGGGTATTTCGCAGCTCTCTACAAGACCTAAGGTGGGAATTTTGAGAGAACAGGGTGTTAATGGGCAACAAGAGATGGCTTGGTGCTTTGAACAGGCCGGCTTCGAATCCTATGATGTGCATATGAGCGATTTAATCTCTGGTAGAGTATCGCTTGACCAGTTTGTGGGTATTGCAGCCTGCGGAGGTTTCTCTTACGGTGATGTGTTGGGAGCAGGTAATGGATGGGCGAAGTCCGTTCTCTATAACGAACGTGTGCGCTCAGAGTTCTACCGTTTCTTTAATGAGAGAAATGACACGTTTGCTTTTGGTGCATGTAATGGGTGCCAGTTTCTTTCGAAGATCAAAGAAGTCATTCCAGGTGCTGAGAACTGGCCCTCTTTCGAGAGGAACAGGTCAGAACAGTACGAGGCCAGAGTCTGCACACTGAAGATTGTGTCCGAGTCGAATAATGGGTCTAAAGAGTCCATATTTTTGGACGGAATGAGAGGCTCCAATCTGCCCATTGCTGTGGCTCACGGCGAGGGTAGAGCGCACTGGGATTCTGAGGCAAAGCAAAAGGAGTTCAGCAACGCTGGGCTTTCTGCTGCAAAGTACGTCGATAATTACGGCCTGATGACCGATGTTTATCCCTTTAACCCCAATGGTTCGCCAGATGGTATTGCTGCAATCAGCTCTCCCAACGGAAGGGTGCTCGCTATGATGCCCCACCCTGAGAGAGTGTGTAGACTCGAAAGCAATTCGTACTACCCCAAAGAACAGGCTGTCGAGTGGGACGGTTACGGGCCTTGGATTAGATTGTTTAGAAATGCTAGAAAGTGGGTTGAGTCGAATGGGGGATTCAGGTGTAGCATAGTGAACAGCTAGGTGCTGATTTTTAACATCAAATAATAGTATAATAGATAGATAAAAAAGATTATTCCACTGATTGGGTCGAAAGATAGATGGTTGTTAGTTTTGGAGTAAACCACTCACTTCCAAGTATGTCGTTTCCAGTAAAACAAACAAATTTTTTGGTTTACTGAAAGTGTTCAACACTGGTATTATGTAAACGTGTGTCGAACCCTATAGATAATGGGGAAAGAGGCAGAGAAGTTCATATAGTTGCATCTCCGTTGGTCTCGAGAAATATTTCTACAAGTCAAGATTGGGTCCTTGAGCTCTAGACTGCCCAATCTACGCTTACATTTGTTACATAATAAATAAATGTAGGATCTACCATCCCTCGCAAGCCCCAACACTATCCATCTGCAAGAATGGGAGCGACAGCAGGCCCACGAAAGGGAATTGAGATGATCCAGATGGCTTTCTTAATCTCTCCGAGTACTTGACGCCTCACGGCTGTGCCAGATCCTTGACAGGGACCCAGATAAGCTCGCAAAGCAACACGGTATGTTGAGTACTGGTTGTCCGCACAAAGAAAGAGGTGTTCTTCATGGGAATGGAAGAGAGTGAAAATTTCGTCTTTTTATATTCGCACGCGCGATGTAGAAGCTAAGAAAAAAATATGTAGCAGGAAATTCGAGATTTTTTGTTACCCGGTGCATATGGGGAGACTTCTGCAAGTAGTGCAAAGCGATAGCAAGAGATAAACGGTGCAACATAGCGGCAAAAAGTAAGATATCAGCCACTATGTCTAGCAACCTATTACCCTTGCACTCAGGAGATATTAAAACTGGTTCTTCGAGCCCAAAGAAACAAGTCTCTCAGCGGGAAATTCAACTGGTGATCAGATTTGCAGATGGCCTCCCAGATATAGTGATACCGTGTACAAGAGATACGGTAAAAGATGTTTCCACGACACAAATCAGACGCATAATCAGAGAACAGCGAGCAAAAGAATGTTCTGGTAAAAGATTGAAGATGATCCATAACGGAAAAGTGCTTATGAACCACTCTAATTTTGACAGCGAAGTCCGCAGAATCCTGAGCTTCGAAGGTGATGATGATTCTGCTGGTGATGGCTTTCCAGAGCCTATCAAACTGTACATTCATTGCATTACAGGAGAAGACCTGACACCTGAAGAGATACGAAAAGAGGAAGAGCTTGACGCTAAGCAGCCAGAGAAATCAACTACACCTGCACCCCGTGGATTCGACCGGCTCTTATCGCAGGGCTTTTCGCAGCAAGATATCGTAGACCTTAGACGTCAGTTTGTTGCAATACATGGTAGTGCATTGGAGTCGAACACTGAGGAAGGCATTCGCGATTTGGAAGACAGATGGATTGATAGTACAGTAAACAATGAATTTGATGAGTTTACAACCGCTGGCGCAATGGCGCCTGGTGGTGGGCTACGTGGAGACGAGGTGGGCTCGGAGATTGAGTTCAAGATGTTACTGTTCGCGGGTATAGGGTTTCTGCTTGGAATATTTGCCCTTTTCTTGGTGCGGATGAGGGTGTTTGGTCGCGTTGAGCGCAAACTTGAGATGGCTGTCGTTTTCGGTGTGCTTATCAACATTTCATTTGGCATAATTAAGGTGTTATCGTAGTGAATGAAGTATTATCACGATTCCTCTGTTGTGGTGCAGTGATGTTTTGCATCTAAGATCTTAATCCCGAGCGCGAATCCGGGGTCGGTGAAAATATGCTGTATGAAAGAAGCGCAGCAAGTGTCTACCTCACTTCCCTCAGCCACCATCCTCTTCATCTACAAATATGGCTGATAAAGACGCTGCACAGGTTCTGGAGTCCTCATCGGCTCCCTTCAACAAATCGGACGAGACTACTGACTCAAGCATCCGTTATGCGGCATACGCTAACCGGTTGAGGACTATTCTTCTAGCCTCTCACAGATATGTGGCCTACACTTCAGACATTGGGGAATCTTTCCGCCCCGTGGCTCATCCAAACTTGGTTAAGTTCTGCTACGGTATATCTTGGTCTTATATTGGTATTGACGTTGGATTCGAGGCCTGGAAGGCCAAAATGAGACAGGAGGGTCGCTACACCCCCGGGTTGAAGCCTTGGGATACAATCCCGGAGGCCAACCCTGTTGCTGCCGCTTCTTACACCGATGTTGACTGGAAGTTAGTTGGTTTTAAGAGAGCAGTGTTCCAAAGCATTGCTTCGATGGGACTACCTGCCTTCACAATCCACTCGAGTGTAAGATATTCGAGTTTACTTTTCAAAAACTCTAGCAACAAGCAGCTCAAGTCATACGGGCCTGTCGGAATAGGGCTGGCTGTTGTTCCTCTGTTGCCATATCTGTTTGACGAGCCTGTCGAGCATGCCGTGGATTACATTTTTGACAAAGGTGCCGAAGTTTATAACCGCTCTCAGAAAAAGTTGGCGTGAGTGGAAGGCTGATTTTAAGAAGCTAGAGTTATTGTTTGATCAGGCCGGATAGCTGATGGCAAGTAGGGTGCTACTGGTAGTAGAAGTTGTGCCTAAGGTTCGCTGAGCCATGCACTGGCCCATACAGATCAGCTTCATATACATCCATAGAGCGTGTAGATATATTGTATATGAAATATTCGTCGATTTTTTACATATCGCTGCCATGTTAATTAGCTACAAGGTAATCTCTGAAGAGCGATTGGGAGCTCCTCGGCAATACCACGGTGTACAATTAATAACAGCTCGGACATAAAATGCACTGCAGACACTCACATCCATACACCTAGCTCTCGGCCGGAGATGCTACACCGAAATATATGTCGCTGCGCGCATTTAACCGAGGGCCCTGACGAAATACCGCGCGCCGTTCCTCGTTCAGCTGCAGCCGAACGCGTTTAAGTGCTAAGCGATACGCATTGCAGCTAAGCAGAAGCCTAAGCTTGTTCCTTATTTATTAATTTGTGGTCTCCAGCTTGGTGATCTGTCGAACGTCAAACCACTCATCTGTGCACCCATGTTCTCTTTCAGGAAGAAGAATCAAGAACAGAGCGAATCCCAGGGCTCAGGATCTCCTCCTGGCTCTGGCTCTTCATCGGCACCTTCAGTCTCGTCAGGTGAGTCCAATGTGAAAAAGAGCTGGCTGACCAACCCCGCAGAGCCAACAGTGTCAAGTCCGTTTCGGGAGCCAATACCTAATCCACAAGAAACCCCGGAGTTCCAAGATATTGAAACAAAAGAACAGCAACAACAGTATGAGCAAGTGCTGACTCACTTTCAAGACGAAAAGCTTTTGCTGCCCATAACAGAGAAAAATGGCCAATCTGATGAGATGAAGCCTTTAAACGACTATGAGAAGGCGTGGCTTACGAAAGAATGCCTCCTTCGGTACCTCAGGGCTTGTAATTGGAACGTTGCCGAGAGTATTACCAGGCTATCAAACTCGGTGGCATGGCGAAGAGAGTTTGGCATTGCCGGTGGAGAGTACGAGAAACTGACTGGCGATGACGTCAGTGAAGAAAACAGAACCGGAAAGCAGGTGGTGATTGGCTATGACCACGGTGCCAGGCCGTGTTTGTTTCTAATGAGTGGTAGACAGAACACAAAGCCTTCGTTCAGGCAAGTCCAACATCTAATTTACATGCTGGAAAAGTGCATTGACGTGATGCCCAGAGGCCAAGATAAATTGGCTCTCTGTGTAGACTTCAAATCGTATCCTGAGGTACAAATGAAAGGTGCCAGCATGCCTAGCGTGACCATGGGCAAACAAATTCTTCACATATTGCAGTACCACTACCCAGAAAGACTTGGGCGTGCGCTTTTCATCAACATCCCACTTTTAGTTTGGGGGTTTTTGAAAGTGTGCTACCCTTTTGTGGACCCATACACAAAGAAAAAGATCTCGTTTGACAAACCCTTTACTGAATTCATTCCCAATGAGCAGCTTGCCGTCAACTACGGCGGAGACGTCAACTTCGAGTATAATCACGAGGTGTACTGGCCCGAGTTCATGGAGATGGCTGAAGAGAAGAGGAAGCTGTACATGGACAAATTTTACGAGCTTGGCGGAACCATCGGCTTGAGCGAATATGATTTGCACGAGTACTGAAATCATTGAGACTTGGAATGGCCACGCGGGACTGTGTTCTATGATACGCCTATATACATGTACAAAAATTGCACCCGCGCTGTTTAAAGGCGTCCTTGACATGAAACTCTCCATTGCACTTGAATAGATTCAGTTCTAATGATACAACGATATATAAATATTACTACCGACAGCCAACCTATAAGCCACATGCTATCTCTCCTCTCCAGACCTCAATGACGCATCAAAATGTAAATGTTCTCTTGCTTCAGCGACGAGAGCGATCTGTAGTTACCCTCCAAACACATCAACAATCCTCCAAAAGACACGTACACGCTGATCTTGTCGTCCTTTCCCTCTTCAAACTTGTACACCGTACCGTGCATCACGTAGTCGTAATCATCCATTAACGTCCTCTGTCCAGGCTTGAGCGGTCTCCAGGAACCGTTAGTTGTGGCAAAGTTGCTCTCGTCATCTTGGTCTTCATCTATGCTCAAAGATCTTGCAAGAGTGACAGAAAGTGAGTCGTTTAGCCCCACAGGGAACAGCTCTGAGTTTATGTCTATGATCAGCTTAGTGTCGGCTGCAGAAGTCGACGTCGCCACGATCCTGGCAACCCTATCGTACTTGGCGGTGTCTACCGACTGAACTGTGAAGATGTCGTCAAAAAGTGTGGAGGACATGAGAACGTGGCTGAGAACGGGCGTTTGTCCTTATCCTGGTAGCTGTAGAAGCTTTGTATTGCACACTGGAGCACTGAAATTTTTTATATCCCACTATGCTGGAGAGCCGAGAAAAGTATGTGGTGTAGGGGTTTACTATCAAATTCTCATCTGCTAAAATACTTAGTCGATCGGCGCATACATGGACCCGTAGCCTCTGTACGATTATCACAAAACGAGCAATTTTCTATAGAACAGTCTGATTTATGATATATTTTAACATAACCTATCGATTTTAAAAAGAGACTGTTTTCTTTTGGCCTTTAGTGATTTTTTTTGGGACACAAATACCTAAGAAACAAAAGTGGTCAGTCAAACATTTTAGTATGGGGGACGCGGCCTTTCCAGTCATCATAATAATGACGAATTAAGGACGCTCTGTCTACTGGGATGAGCTTATTGCGTGCCCTTAGTGTAAAACTCTGCAAAATTTACTGGGATAATGCGGATAAAAATCTACCCCAGGTTATCCCGTGCGGCTGGTTGTGGTGACAGTGGTTAGGGGCGCAGTATTTGTGGCTCAGTTCAATTGATCATCACATTTAATGATTATTTCGAAGTAAGAACATAAGTGTGGGGCAAAAAGGTTGGCCAATTGCTTATATATGAGCTCGACTAGTCACATAAAGAACAACTTGGTTTGAATCCTGTTCCTCTTGGTCTTCAAGAAATCCTCTAGTGGTAGTTGTGGATATATCGTTCAAGGGACTGAACACGCCATTGATTAACATTTTTTTCACGTGCCACTTACCTTGAAGAAACAGCTTGGTGAGGATTCCGGAGTTTAAGACCTGGCGATTCAGCTTTTGCACCATGACCAGCTCTTTTTCAAACATGTGTACTACGGGAACAGTGAACCGCTGGTTTGAGTCGGTCAAGTCATCAACCCCGTAGAAATGTAGAATCTCTCTTATCTCAGGGGCCGACATAATGATCTTCCTCAAAACAGAACTACTCAAGACGTTCTGTTCCATGAATCCAGTTCTTACAACACATCTGTAGAATCCGCGTAGTCCTTGGACTTTTTGGATGCGGATAGCGTCTTCGGAGTCGGCCATTGTTGGCAATGTGCTTACAGTCGTCTCCAAAAAGAAGAACACCTTTGGAACAGTATTGAAAGATTTTACCAGCTGCAAAAATAGCTGCGGAATGAAGTTCTTGTTTGACAAGGTGACTGCCGTCGAGCAGTACAATATGCCCACTTGATTGTTTTTGATGATTGACTTGTTTGGGAGATCTTTCTTGAGCGTCAGAATTTCCAAATCTTTTGATTCTGTCGAAACCATTGATATCTCTTTGAAACTCATGTTATTATTGTCTATGTTTTTGCCTGACTCTGTTCGACGATTATCTGATGAGAGATCGATCACAACAGACTCTTTGGGCTCTTTCAGCAAGAAAATATCGTCAATAGACGTCTTAGAAGCTATATCGTGATTGACTTTGAGAGTCCGACCCCATCTCCAAAAACTGATAAATGTAAAACACAAAACGGCAACCATAAGAGGGAACCATGCTCCATGAGGTACTTTTCTGAGTCCAGATATGATCAAGCACATGTCAAGGGTGGCAAAGGGCAAAAAGAATAACAGGGCCACGATCAGGTTGAATTGATAAACATATACCATGCAGATGGCAGTGAGAATGGTAGTGAGTACGAAGTCAATTGAGATCCCCAGTCCATAAGCAGCTGTTACATTGTTGCTGTTCTTGAATCCAACTGTTGTGAGCACAACGCAGACCATAAGCACGTAGTTGGCCACGGGGATGAAGACTCTTCCTATATGTTTCTGTGAAGTGTATACGACCTTAAGACGTGGAAAACAGTCTAAGGTGATGAGCTGCTTCAAAATACTGAAAACACCCAGTATCAATGCTTGAGAGGCAATTATAGTTGCCAACGTTGCTAGAACAAACATGATCCAGTAGTATACTCCATTAGTACCTCCAGGAATAGATAAATAGAAGATGTTGGTGACAGCTTCTGGATGAGCAATAAGATATGCTGACTGTCCGAAGTAACAGACCATAAGACATGGGTAAACAAAATAGCAGAGTGATAGCTGTACTGGGAGAGGCCCAAAGTGAGATACATCTGCAAACATTGCTTCTGTACCTGTGACACAAAGCATAACCGCGGTCAAGGTATCAATTCCTGAGTAACCTGGAGAAGTGAGAAATTTGATTGCATAATAAGGGTTCATTCCTTTCATAATCTGAGGATGGTATTTTGCAATCGTTATAGCTCCATTCACGAATAATGTGCATAACCAAATGAATACAATCGGGGAGAATAGGAGAGATAGTTTTCCTGAGCCAAACCTCTGGAAAACAAAAAAAACTACCAGTATAGCACAGGATACCGGCATTACCTTGTCATTGAACGAAGGAACTGCCACGGCAATTCCAGCAACAGCAGACAGAACAGAAGTTGTGGGAGTAAGAAGTCCGTCAGAAAAAACCAGTGAACATCCAAGAAAGCAAATCATGAGAGTTGATTTTGATAAGAAGCTCCTCCACCACTCATATTGAAGTCCGATGAGATGATTCTTCGATGATAATCTGGACATATTGGTGTTTGTTCTAGTTAAGACAAGTAGATCAGTATCCTCCACAACTTGATTGGGATCATCAGAAGGCTTGTTTTTAGAGGCACCTGGTATGCGAACGCCTTTTGGTCCAAAATTTAGATGTCTGGCGATTTTGGAATACAGAGCAATCTGCCCTCCCTCATTATTGTTGGGCCCAATCACGAGTACAATCAAACCATACTTTATTACCACGATAATGGTGAAAAGCCAAAAGATGCAAGAGACTGCTCCATAGACATCCTGTTGTGACGGAGAAGGATTTGTACTAAAGATAGTAGAAATCACGTACAACGGTGATGTTCCAAGATCTCCATAGATAGCACCCAGGGACGTGAAAGAAAGAGACAGCGTATTGATAATATGCTTACCATTTTTCACTCTGAGTTTGGCACTTTCCATCATTGAAAAGGGGATGAAGTGGGTTTTCTGGCCAAAATGGCTAACAAGCTAGCAGAATCGGCGGAGAAGGATCCACAAAAGATACACAAGTACAGTTCATATATTACAGTAAATACAGCATCCCTTAGTGGGACTGGGAGAGGGGATTTTATAGAGAGCCATTTGTGTAGAGGTCGACTCTCTTAATGAGTTTTTTGTTTCAGTCTTAATTTTTCATATGTAGTACAATAAAAAAAAACCCACTTCTACGTTAATAGCCTAATTAGAAAAGAGAAGCTAAGCCCCCAGGCGACTACAGAACTTGCACATGTTGACAATTTGGCAAATACTTCAGTGTTTAAAATCCCTCATTGTTGTCTGATGCCTTTTCAGATAATTATGTCAGCTGATCATAGCCAAAATGCTTCTAGTAACAAAATTCCACCAAGACTAAAATTTACAGTGAGGTATTATTCTGCCAAACATTAATGATGTCATTAATAAAATTTACCATCTCAGTAGGTAATTTACACTGTGAGGACAATTTCGAACTGGCTCGATATGGAAATGAGGACTGAAAAGATAATACAATAACCCCTCTTCAACAGTAACCGCCCAATTGGGAATGAGAAGCTAAGCCGCTCAGGAGACCACAGAACCTGGCACACGTGGTCACTTCAGCAAGTACTTCACTCTTTTAAATCCCTCACTTATTGTTTGATGCCTTCTCAATTAATTTTTTCAACTGAGCGTGAGCCAAAATGCTTGCAATTTGGTAACAAAATTTCACCAACACTAAAATTTACAGTGAGGTATTTTTCCGCCAAACGTTAATGATGTCATTAAAAAAAAGTTACCGTCTCAGTAGGTAATTTACACTGTGAGACAAGCTCGAACTAGCTTGATATGGAAATGAGCGCTGAAACACAGACCATTTTTTATGAGAATAATAGAGCTTTTCGGTACCCAATCACAGTGGCAAGAACAATAATGGCACCTATATGAGCAGATCTCCTGAGAGCTTGGGTCATCCTCCGAAAGATGTGCCGCTAGATAATAACATATTTAAAAATCCTCGTAGATGAAACGCATGGCCACGACGGTCTATATCATGAAAGTACCCGTATCTAGTTCCTTTGTAACAGCCTGGCCCCGCCTACAGATCGACTCTGATTTCCCTCAGAAATCATTTTCTGTATCAGTTTAGTAGTTCAATACTTTCTCGGCATTATCCACACTTAACTTTGGGGGGAGGGATTTTAATTGTGTTGAAAGTAGACCCAAGCCTCCTGTATGATTAAGTAGCACTAATGCCTATGGCAGATTGGCTGATTTAAAAGCTTTGGCTGGCTAATGTTTTCGGGTAAGCCCTTTCTGAGGGACTCGATGACTCCGAGTTTCCTTGTTCATACAGCCGGCAGGGTTTCTATCTCTCGTTTGGCGATGTGGTCGGCTTGTTGAAGAGGGCTCCTTTATTGCTTTAGTCGTTTTCGATTGCCCTTTCTTGCTTGGTCATAACGTGAACATTTCATAAAATGAACGATAGTCACCTTTATGAGGCAGGTAAACAAATTTGGTTGATGAAATATTTTGTTACCGTGCAGGGGTAACAAGGCGGAACTGGCATAGCGTGTTGAATTCTGCTACATCTTGGTTTTATACTGGACAGGTCATTTGACTTGTGAACATCTGATTAGGATTGAGTAATCTAAGAAAACAAAGAACAAATCTCCGTCACTATCCAAGTTTATATGCCGAACCTTCCTATGACTTTCTTAGCATTATTGTTGATTTCGCTATACTCAAGATATGGCATCCCAACGCCGCAATAATCCGTGTCATTGAAACAAAAAACTTCCAAGGCTTTTCAGAAACGCTTTATCCACATCCATCTTCTTCCGCTATCAACATTTCGCCAAATATTCAATCTTATTTACCAATTTCACCCTTTTCGGGAAGCTCAATATCCAAGAACTTCTGAGCAGAAGCAAACCTACCAATAATCGCACCAACATTCACCTTCCACACTGGTTCCGAACCGTCGTTACAGCCGTTCCCGAGCTGAGTATATGATCCACAGATCTAAGGGCATTAGAAGTCCGCCGAGTAGCAGCGTTATCGAGAAAAGGAATATACTTATGGCTGCAGTCTTATTCTCGAAGCCAATTCTATGGCATGCTCCTCAACCAAATATAAATATGCAGCACCACATTGTTGCACAGTTCTCAGAAGATTTTGAGATAGCTGATACAATGACCCACTCATGGAAGGAGCTGGTCACTCCTGGAAGAACACAGTTTAAGCCAAATAAATGTGATTCAGCAGAGCTCAGCCGAATTCTTCCAGAGTTCAAATATCGAATACGTGGATTTGAAGTTGGTTCATATCAAAAGAGACTGTTTCCCTCGACTCAACGGGATTTGGCGTTATCAGTTCATCAAAAGTACGCCCATTCAAAACTGAAACAAAACCTCTCTGATTGCCATCCCACTGTAACATGAACCAATGACCAGACCATCAAAATCATCATTATCAACATCCGTTACCTGCATGCTTACTCCCAACTGTTTGAGCCCCGCTGTCCTCAAAAAAACAGAAGTCAACTCGTGGCTTGTAATAACAGACACTAGAAGATGGTTTTGGAGGCAATATTTCTATGCTTGAGCTATCAGACTTAAATACAGCCAGAAAAACGTATTTCCCAATATGCCAATTCTTCACAGTATGACCAAACCTTGCAGGATATGTCATTCTACTGGGATTTGAATATCGATCTGTCGCCCATTTTTCAGTACTAACATACCTCGTCCCCTTCACAATGTCCTCTAATGGCTGGCACTATGAATCCCTACCCGTCCATTTCATCGAACTGTGAGCCAACCGCCAGAACCTTGCCAAGTTCGATGCTCTGAGCACTTTAGAGACTGGTTCCAAACTGAGAATTTGTAATAAAAGAGTATAGGTACGTAGGAGATATGGACTCAGCCCCATCGTTACTTCTTTTAATAGTTAAGTTGACCTCCGTTCTTTTGCGTGATCGATGGTTAAAACAAAATCCAATGCCATGTTTTTCTGAAGAAAAGAATCCGCAGTTGGAAAAGTATGTCTGATAAAAACTGAGCTAACGCTCCAGGGGTTAGTCGTTGAGCTCAAATTATTTTCAAACCACTCATTTAAACCATTTTAAGCAAACCTGAACTGAGCTAACAATTCCGTTATACCACCAAAGTAATAGTCATGCAGGATTTCGTTAAGCGGCGGAGATCTGAGCTGAAAGTAGAATTGACCAGAAAAAGCTGAGGAAACCTCAGTTTGCAAACCAAAATATACTCTGTCCGTATAAATGTCCAACCCTGGCCCAGTAATATGATATCCCACCAGCTCCTAGATCTTAATCAAATCGTTGGTGGGTATTTGTCGGCTGCATGAAATGAGCGGACGTGGGCCAAAAAATATCTGATCTAAGTTACACAGCTGCTTCGCTAGTAGTAATATACCGCCTGCGGTCTCTGGGAATGAGTGAGCACTTGACGTGTCACCATCAAACTCCAATTGGCAGATTTGAGTCAAAAGACCCTGTTTCCTATTCAAAAAGTGCCAGCAAACATCTGCAGTTTGATGTGTGAAAATCCCATAAATGAAGGCCGTCAAAGGAAGGCTTTCAAACTCATGCTAAGTCCCCTTGTAGTAACCAACTGAGCGCATTAAAAATAGAGGCCAGTGGCCTCTTCTGCCGCATCTGATCTTCCAAAGCAATTGCAAGGCATCTGGATAGAAGACTCCAGCCAAAAGGGGGCCAGCAAGGTCTCTGATCCTTCCGGCAAGTATGGATTTATCCTCGCTGCAATCTTCTTGTGAACTGCGATCCCGCTGCCGCTTGCAATGGATATGCCCAGCAGCTGGATGAATAACAGAGACAACTACTGCACTTCCATCAATAAGATGAAAAGGTTCTGAATATTATTTGTATCTGATAAGACAACTATGTCAATAGTATTACCAAAGACACTTTAGTGGTCTATTCCATACTAATCATTCGACTCAGAGTTGAATGCACTGTCAAGTTTTGAATCTGATAATATGACCAGAAATTGTCTCTCTCCACTAACTTTCTGCATCAATAGTGGCTGCGGTTTTTTTTTTTGAAATTGAATATCTCAAACAAGAATCACGAAACAGCCAGAAATCTAGTGTCACGGTCAGACTTCTGTATAAGCCTCTTGGTCAACATAGCAATTTTCAGGTACCAAGGGCCGTTCTTCTAGCCGAATATAATAAAATCGCAGATAACCGCGTTCGTTACAAGTTATTTCCCTAGGGAAGCCTTCGCACACTATGGCAAAGGTTACCGATAAGTCCAAACAGTACATCTATGACAGAGATATTGAACTCCAAGATTCCTCCTCTTCAGGCAACAGCGTACCAACTCGATCCAGCTTTGAACTAGATGATTTGGAGGAAACAGATCACAATTTTGGATCAGAGCCTCCTCCTGACGACGACGATCTCATTTACTATCCTAAGCAAGGCTCCAAGGTTGGCTACATTCAGATGAAAATAAGTAAGGCCTTCAGAAGCAGTAGAAATGCTAAAATGTTTGGTGCCGTCCTCGCTGTAGCACTGTTAATTTGGACTACTCTTTTGATTAGTGCTTCCAGGGACGGGAGGTTCAGCAATATAGACAAGTACATACCAAAGGTTGGCAACTCCACTACTTTCTCCCATGAAGGTGAAGCTGCTGCCATGCAGTCAGCGAACCCTGAGCCTGAAGGCTTAACAGGTGCGCCAAAAGACCTCGCAAAACCTGACTCAGCCTCTCAATTAACGCTCGATGATGAACGCATGGGTTTCTATTATGTCTTCCCATATAGCATGGAGTTTCTACCTGACCCTGACCTAGCTCCCGAGCAAGATGAAGGTCTTTACCTCAGAAGATCTGGCTCAGCGTTTTTGCTGAAAAAGGCCTCCGATCCCAACTACAGCGAGACTCTTTTGCAGTCGAATGCATTTGAGTACAAGAAGAATCAGTATAAGGCTAGTTACATGCAGCTTAGTTCTGCTAAAGACAGAGCTTTGGTAGCGTCTGACATCTCTTCTCACTGGAGACACTCCACTAAGGCGAGGTATTGGATGCTTAATATCAAGGAGAATAGTTTCAGTCCCATTTTCGAGCTGGATGGTACTGTCCCCAAGATCAGCTACGCTATGCTCTCGCCAAGAGGCAACTATATCTCCTTTGTGTACGAGAACAACCTGTACTTGAGACCAACTGATCTCTCGAGTGAAGCCATCCAGATCACCGAGGACGGCAGTGCTTCTATATTCAACGCCAAGCCCGACTGGATCTACGAAGAAGAAGTCTTATCCACAGACAGGTCACTCTGGTGGGCAAACGACGAATCTTACTTTTCATATCTGAAACTCAACGATACCCAGGTACCCACCTACGACCTCAGCTTTTATGTGCACTCGGAAGACATATATCCACAAGTTGAGGAGCTCAAATATCCAAAGCCCGGGTTTCCTAACCCCATTGCCAGCATCCATGTCTACAACATGGCTACTAAGGAGGAGGTTGTTGTATCACAGAAGGATTCAAAAACGGGAGAGGACTTTGTGCTTTACGACATTGCGTGGTCCAAACATGAGATGATATTCAAGCAGACTGATAGAACAAGCAACCTGCTGGAGGTCAGAGTGCACAATGCGGAGTCTCAAGATTCTTTCACAGCCAGGTCGGTGGACTGTGGTGAGGAGTTTGGCGGGTGGTACCTCAACCGAGGCTCCATTCTTGTCCTTCCAGAAGGCGGCTACATTGATACTGTAGTGTCTGATGGCTACGACCATTTGGCCTACTTTGAAACACCTTCCGCTGGGACACCAAAGACAATGCTAACCTCAGGAGAGTGGGAGGTGACTGACGGTGCCCTAGGATACGATCCTGAAAACAGTACCGTCTACTTCATTGGAACCGCCGGTGTTGCTCTTGAGCGACAGCTTTATGCAGTTAGTGTAAAGGAGGGAGTCTCGTCTTTGCGCAATCTAACCGATTTATCGGTGGTCAGCCATTACTCTGTTTCCATTTCCACAGGTGGCAAGTACGCCTTGGTGAATTATGAGGGACCAAATAAGCCTGTGTCTAAATTCGTGAAACTGAATGAGTTTGATCTTAGCAAGTTTTTCAATGAGGGCAAGAACTTGTGCTCCGGTGACATGATCGAAGAATCTATGGCTTCGAAAGCCATACCGACAAAAAACTATTTCACAGAGACTATCAAGGATGACAATGACACAGAAGTAAGCATAGACGTTGTTGAAGTGCGGCCTGCCCATTTTGACGAGACTAAGAACTACCCTGTCCTTGTCAGCGTGTATGGAGGTCCCGGCTCTCAAAAGCTTACCAGCCAGTTTAGTTATTACTTCGAGGAGATTTTCTCATCTTCTTTAGATGCTATCGTACTGTACATTGACCCCAGAGGTACAGGCGGAAAGGGCTGGAAGTTTAGATCTTTCGCCCGTGGGAAAATTGGGTACTGGGAACCCAGAGATATTACCGCTGTGGCTGGCAAGATCATCTCTGAAAATAAGTTTATGGATTCTGAGAGAACAGCTATTTGGGGCTGGAGTTACGGTGGATTTACTACGTTGAAGACGCTCGAGTACGATGCTGGAAACGTATTCAAGTTTGGTATGGCTGTAGCTCCAGTGACCAACTGGCTGTACTACGATTCCATCTATACCGAAAGATACATGGGCCTGCCAAATGACAATGTTGAAGGGTACAAATACTCGCAGGTTACTAAGGTAGAAGCGTTCAAAAAGGTGAACAGGTTTTTGATTATGCATGGCTCTGCAGACGACAATGTACATGAGCAAAACACATTAACTCTCCTTGACAAGTTCAATCAACATAAGGTTGAAAACTTTGACATGCAAATTTTCCCTGATTCTAATCACAACATTGCGTATCACAATGCCAACGCAGTAGTTTATGACAAGCTGTTCAATTGGTTGAGGGATGCTTTCCAGGGTGACTTTTCACCACTGAATCACAAATAGGTGTTCAATATATACAATGATAATATTACGCGTATAGACTCGAGGGGCCCATTAATATGTACAGCAGTATTAGATACAATGTCGGCCCGCAGCCAACAAATGTCAGTGGGCTTCACGGTGCCCCAACCTATTATCTGTTGATCACTGGGGCTTGGAAAAGTTCAGAGTCCCACAATGCTTACATATCCGGTACTTCACATCACTATCAAACTCAAAAATGGCGTCCCTGACTTGCGTTCCAAGATCCGTACAAATAAAAGCAGCCTCATGGACAATTTCCCCACATTTCGAACAATACCAGCGCATTTTATCCATAACCCCCTCAGGCCTGTCCTGCTCTACCACTATGCCTATAGTGTTAGCATAGCGTACAGGATTATGCGGCACGTTACCTGGTAGCAAAAAAGAATTTCCTTCTTTTATAGTAATGTCTTTAAACTCCCCATCATCAACCACCTTCAGTGTCATATCTCCTTTGTACATGTAGAACCATTCTGGCGTTTGGTTTATGTGGTAGTCTGTCCTGGCATTCGGACCACCGACAATCATCACTGTGAAGCCCCCTCTGTGGACACAGTAGTTGTTTACCGGAGGCTGTAGAAGATGTTCATTTTCAGCAATCCACTTGTTGATGTTGATTGGCTCAGCCAGCATTTCTCTGTGGTGGGAGTCAAACGTGTGATGACAAATGCTCTGTGGACAGGTATAGATTATCTTCTCGGAGTTCTTCAGGAGGGAAATGGAACGATTATTTACGGTGGTGTAGAGGTGACCGGATAAACGGTTGGTTAGTGATTTTTTAGATTAAGTCCGTTGGAAGTGGTGGAGGTGATTGCCGTATGGAGGCTAATGATAGCGACTAGTTTGCTAACTTGCTCGTTGTCTTTATTCTCTTCGATTCTCCATATCGTGTGAGTTAATTCAATGGACTGAACTCATTTCCATCACAATTGACAATTTAACAATGCACTAAGTATAAAAAAATATAAAGTGTAGAAGTCCGATCTCTGTGCAATGTTCTCTGGGCTACCTGCACATTATAGCTCTGCCGAATAGGTGACTTACTCTGCATTGAAGATAACTTTATCCACATTATTGGTACTTGAAAGTCATTTGTGGGCGCAAACATCATTAGAGAGCATGCGCAAGACATATATTGTCGAGTCAAGGCTGGATGGGTAAACTATACATATGCATGCTGGCATCGTTGTCGATATCCTGGCTTTTCAGACTTTTTTTATTCACATGTCGATGTCGATGTCGTAGGCCTCAACTTCTCTGACCAGGAAGTATATGGTTAGGCCATCGCCTCCTGTCTCTTCGGTTTTTTAAAAATAGAACAGCAGCACGTAGCGTAATCTGAGAACAAAATTATCAGCTATAGTAAGGCCCTAAAAAAGCTGCCGCTAAAAAAAAGGGAACAAGTAGTGGAAGAACTCCACCCATCTTCAGTCACGATAAGTTCAATGAACACCTCTACGCCCCCACATTCGGAAATTTCATTGGCAGTTGAAACACTCCTGGGCCCCGTTTGTGGTATCAATTTGACAAGCACTGCTTGCCTAGAAGACTTATCCATGTTAGCGCATACTAATGGTTTTTCAAACTGATTATTTGGGGAGTATCATGATCTATGTAAGCACTTCAAATGATGTCATAAGGAGGAACTTTATTGCAGCATCGTACATGAGTCCTGTCCCATCAATTTTTAAGGTTGATCATTATATGAACATTTCCAGCATCTTGCATGGGCTTGGAGATGCATCATTCCTATGAAGCTGGATGTGCTTCCCCACCATAAAAGCTTGCCATTCGCAAAGAAATGTCAGCGTCACAATCAACCTAAGTCATGTAAAGCTAATGAAAATCATAAAAGGCCACGATTGCGTAGAGGGTCGTCGGGGTCAACTTACTGTACTATGCCAGTCTGAGAACCGAACGCTGGGGCTTCGTATTTCCTCAGGCTCTTCGAAATAATTGTCGGCATAAAGATTCTTAATGATAAAGTAGAAAGCCAAGATCTAGATCAAGGGTTCAACACTTGGCTACTGCAGTCCGGCAGGTTACCGTGCGGCGGGAGTGCTCAATATTCTCATTTTAACGCACCTCTTGCCTCCGAGTATGCACCTACGTAAATCCCGCAATGAAATAGAGTACTGATAATATTCCGTTCCCCTTGCAGATGGGACGCGTCTTGTCGTTGCATGAGGAAATCATGTTGCTTGGCAATACGATAATTGATTAATTACCTCCTGATCCTCTAATTATATACACTGATATCGATGCCTAATTCGGCTTCCCGTATGGATATAACGGTTTCCTTCCAGAAGATAAGTTCATGCAAAAAAAGCCTCGAGATTCTTGATTATTTATTACTCTGCCGTATTAATCAGCTTTCTATTTTATTTTAGATGCTTGGAGCAAGCGCCGTACAGAAATTATTTTGACGTTTTTTCTTCTCTTAGGCCAGAGAATGATTTTTCTCGACTCATTGAACGGCGTCTGATAAGCAGAAGATTGCCTCACCCTAGAATACCCTGCTTCAGGGCGATAGCGCTAAAAGTACGCTGAACATGAGTTCCCGCAGGCACCATAAAAAGACAAAAACAGGGTGCCTCACCTGCAAGCAACGGCGAATAAAGGTACGTCCTTTTGGGCATTTTGACAGGGCTCATTTTTGAAGGATCTGTCAATATCTTTCAATGATTACTAACTTTCCCAGTGTGATGAGGGTAAACCTATATGTTTAAGGTGCAAGAAGCGAAACTTGCCCTGTGTCTATCTTCCCCGTGACGATAATAGCGCGAGCCGCTCACAAAACGACTCAGATGGTGTGACCGAAGTTAAGAATGAGGACTCCGAGTCTTACGCATATCACACCCATGCGGTGCGAACAGCGGGTGGTTATAACGCGGGGCCCAGGTCTTCTGAGATAAGTTTACATTCGAACTCAAACTCTAACTCGTTATCTCCCTCCCCGTCTTATATGACATCGTCTTCCTACTCTGACGATGGGCCAGCGTCCTTTCCATTTGGAGATGTTGCCTCTTTTTCAGCTAGTCGATCTCAACCGCCGATGTTGCCTGTGCCGCCACAATCAACAATGTCAAGCGTCAGCTTTCAACCCCCATTTCAACCATATAGCCAGCAAGATGGTACTAATGGCACCACCTACGCTCCTCGCAAGAACCCGCGAGTGCCTGCCAGATCTAATGGCAGAAATTCTCAAGCCCGAACCAAACCTCACGTCAACGGCAACTCAGTTAATTCTCAACAGTCAGCGCCCGTTGCCACGAAAGGTATTTCACTGCCGTCTCAAAGGCAAGAAACACAGTTTAATGCAAATGACAAATTTATCAAGCCTCAGTTTCTTTCGAACAAAACCTATTTTGCGGACACCAATCTGATAGGACCTGGCTTCAGCGATTATGCTTTCTATTACGAGCTTACACACAAGGTACGAGCATACAGTGTCAATACTTTACCCTATAGACTCACTAAAGATACGGCCAATCGCATGCTTTTTGCTAGTGTCAGCCAAGTGAGCAATATGTATGACTTTATGTCTCAGATATTCGATGCAGTCACGTACCTAGACCTGCACTACCAACAAATTATGGACGGATCTGATGAAGTGTTGAACCTACGTCCAGATACCTACCTCGAACTGTCTGAGTATCATTTCAATCGTTCGCTATCTCTAATGAGCAAAGAAGTGCAAATTTTGGAAGACTCTCGTAAGTCCGTGGCCCTCATTGTAACTTGTATGCTCCAAATTTTTTACTTTACGGGACATCCTTCGATGAGGATGTGCACACGCAAGTTTTATTATCTGGGAAACACAATGGGGCTGTTGTTTGCGGGTAGCATGATGGCTTTGGCAGAAAATGAAATATTTAAAAATGCGTGCGCCAGATATTGCATTAATGAGTGGTCATTGAATGCAGGCGACTACTTTCCTGAGTTTCTGTACGGGTTGGTAGATGTACATTATGAGGGTCAGATCGATGGCAAAGCTTCGAGAACTAGCATCCCTAATGGATCTGGGGCTCAGCTTAAAAAGGTAAAGCGCCTGACACCTTCACAAAAGGATGTTATAAAGACCATGATAGATAGGCTCAAAAGGGAGTACAGAGCTTACGCTAATGAATCAGAGACTGACACTTTGCAATCGAGCTCTCGGTATATTCCTATTGAGCTGTTGTTTAGCAAAGAAAAGTCCAATCACGATAGATTTGAGTATGATATGATGGGTACGCTGTCTCGTTTTGTCGTAGATGTGCCGCCGGAGTTTATTGAGATGTTGGATGATCAAGATCCAAGGACGCTAATCATTTCAGGGTACAACATGATAGCTGTTGCTGTGAGAGGATATGAGTACTGGCCTAATAGTATTTTCCAACGTGAGATTGAGTCGGTTGATGCGATACTCCAGACGTACGAACACGGCGAGTACTGGAAAAACTGGTTGAATCAGGCTCGTATGGTGACTGGTCTTGCCTAGCTGGGGCATCTTTTTTGACTCTCGGTCCACATAGCTGAGCAAATTGCTGGGCGACTTTTGTGTTCGCTGCTTCACTATTAATATATACAAGTTCACAATTTTATTAGAGGTATGGCTGTTTTTTTAGCTGGCACGGCACTGAAACGATCGTAAGGCGTGTAACGTAATGGAAAAATTCTGTCCAAAAACAGGTTTTGTAACAAGGAGAACGAATTAGAACTGATCCAGTACAATACCAGAGCGGCAGGGGCCTGCGTCGCAAGTACCATAAACAAGATTATCCCTCCTCTCGAGACGTTGATTAGGAAATCGAATGCAGACGGCCTTAAGGTATTTTTCATCCCTCGCGTCGTCAATTTCATCAAGTCTGCCGTTTTAAAGTTCCACTCAGCATTGGACAGCGCTATATAGCCCAGTATAACTGGCAGTCCCATTATTGGATCCGCTATAGACAGATCCTGCACCCATCCGAACCCCTCTGTTGTGAGCGTAGGGTCAAGGACTTGGGACTCAACATCTTGCCACCCGGTAAGTATACGGAAGGAGTAACTCAGGGTCATCCAAATGGGGATTTGCACCATAGGAGAAAGTACAAATTTCCATAGTTGGCAGTTGTTTTCTCTGAACACCTTCTTTTGTCTTTTCCACCTCTCCTTAGCCGCTAATACCATGATCTTGTCGGCCGTCAGCTGTTCAGTCTCACTTTTAAGAGCTGTCTTGGGATTTGTGGCTCTTTTCACCTGTTCTTTCTGGGCATTGGCAGCTAGCTTCAGCTTCAGTATGGGAGACATAGAGTTGATAAGGGGACGTAAAGAGTTCTGTTTCTGAAGCACTTTTCGCTGGTACACGGCTATAGGAAAAGTAAATACCGCCCTAATACCAAAAGTGACAACTGGAATGAATATGTACCACGGGAGACCCGAGTAGGCATGTGCAGATTGAAGTACATCACTCCCCTGGGCTAATACGTCTAACACTGGCTCTAGAGAAAATTGTCTTTGCGGGGTAAAGTGCGGCGCAAATGCAAGATCTTTGGACTGTTTCAGAGTGGAAATACCATATCGCCTAGTGGATCTGCCATGCAACAACGCCGACCTGAACATGTTGCCATAGCAGCAAAGGGATAACGAGAAATGAGCTCATCACGGCACTAAAGCTCTCACATATAATCTCAACACTACATCCGTACACCATAGTACGGCTCAGTTTTTAATCACTCTTAACAGTTCAACTCAGCATATTCAGATGAAGGCAACTGGTGTCTTTAGTCTGCCTTCAGAAACCATGTCTCAGAGCAGTGTAAGGCCCACTCAAAGGCTCAACAGAGCGTGCATGCTTTGTGGATTGGTTCAGTCGATGAACGTGAGTATCAGTGATGTTTATGGAGAGTATTGATAGTGTGAATATGTGCTTGCTTTAGAACAGGCCATCTTTCACTATCTAGCTATTGCTCCACTTTTTGCCTTCCATACTAACCCGTGAAGCAATTCAGGAACGAGGGATGCCCAAACTGTGAGCCAGTGCTACATTTTGTCGATAATGAGGACTTGGTGAGAGAGTGTACGTCACCCTCCTTCGAAGGACTCGTAGCCATGAACGGCAAGAAGGACTCCTGGGCAGCCAGGTGGCTGAGGATCGAGAACTTTGTGCCAGGTATTTACGCCGTGAGGGTGAGTGGTAGACTGCCAGAGGATGTTATTGCAGATCTGCTTGCACAGGGAATTGATTATCGACCTAGGGATGGTAGTGTCCAGGACTAGGGAAGCTACACGTTGCTTTGTATCCACGCTCGCGCCACCAACCATTATTTATGTATTTACCGTTATATCAGTTAAGACTAAACATCTGCGCTTTGATACACTACCGTTTGTCACACCCCCAGTGTCATAACCCCAAGGGCAATACAACATTGTTACTGTCGTTGTCACATGCGCGCGCGAAATCGAAAATGCATATAAACTGTGGCCTACAAACTGACAACCCTCACGTCTCAACAAAATTTTTCATTTTACTTCGCAGCTTATTTTTTTACCTCGTTCAGTTTCGTTCCTCACATTCTCAGGATCTGCCTAAATTTCATATATAAAAAAAAAATTCCTCGTTTAAGATTGCTTATAGGTTTTTTCACATCTTCTTCTTATAACCCTTTATCACATCACCAAATATGTCTGCTCCAGCCCAAAATTACAAAGTCGCCGACATTTCCCTTGCCGCTTTCGGTAGAAAGGACATCGAGCTCTCCGAGAATGAGATGCCTGGTCTGATGTACATCAGAAAGAAGTACGGACCTTCTCAGCCTCTTAAGGGTGCCAGAATCGCCGGTTGTCTTCACATGACTGTGCAGACTGCGGTTCTGATCGAGACCCTGGTGGCCCTCGGTGCTGAAGTCACCTGGTCTTCTTGTAACATCTACTCCACTCAGGACCACGCTGCTGCCGCTATGGCCGCTGCTGGCGTCCCTGTCTTTGCCTGGAAGGGTGAGACCGAGGAGGAGTACCTCTGGTGTATCGAGCAGCAGCTGTTTGCCTTTAAGGACGACAAAAAGCTGAACTTGATCTTGGATGACGGTGGTGACCTCACTTCTTTTGTCCACAACAAGTACCCCGAGATGCTGTCCGACTGTTTCGGTGTGTCTGAGGAGACCACTACCGGTGTTCACCACTTGTACAAGATGCTCAAGGACAACACCCTCAAGGTCCCAGCCATCAACGTCAATGACGCTGTTACCAAGTCTAAGTTCGACAACTTGTACGGATGCAGAGAGTCTCTCATCGACGGTATCAAGAGAGCCACTGATGTCATGATTGCCGGTAAGGTTGCTGTCGTTGCCGGTTTTGGTGACGTTGGTAAGGGATGTGCTATGGCCCTGAGAGGAATGGGTGCCAGAGTCATTGTCTCTGAGGTTGACCCTATCAACGCTCTGCAGGCCGCTGTTTCCGGTTACCAGGTTGCTCCATTAGATGAAGTCGCCAGCATTGGTCAGATCTTTGTTACCACCACCGGTTGCAGAGACATCATCACTGGTGAGCACTTCTTGCAGATGCCAGAGGATGCCATTGTTTGTAACATTGGCCACTTTGACATCGAGATTGACGTTGCCTGGCTCAGGGCTAATGCCAAGGACGTTGTCAACATCAAGCCCCAGGTCGACCGTTACCTTCTCAAGACTGGCCGTCACGTTATTCTGTTAGCTGACGGTAGACTCGTTAACTTGGGTTGTGCCACCGGACACGCCTCTTTTGTCATGTCATGCTCTTTCTCCAACCAGGTCCTTGCTCAGATCGCTCTGTTCAAGGCTGATGATGCTGAGTTCAGAAAGCAGTTTGTCGAATTCGAGAAAACCGGTCCTTTCACCATCGGTGTCCACATTCTGCCCAAGATCTTGGACGAGACCGTTGCCAGATGCCACTTGGACCACCTTGGTGTCAAGCTGACCAAGCTGACCAATGTCCAGTCCGAGTACTTAGGTATCCCTGTCGAGGGTCCTTACAAGGTCGACCACTACAGATACTAAGTGGTATGATCTAACTGTTGATGAGGCTAGTGAGTTTTAATCTAGCTTGATTTTTATTCCTAGTCATTTTACTATTAGTAACGTCAACGTCTTCCGGTTAACACCGTATGCATCAACTGCATTTGCTTCACCGCATATCTGTCTTTCAAGTTTTGTTATGTCTTACCTTGTGCTAATGCTAATGTCATTACTCTTATGACGAAATCTTTATTTATTGTTACTTTAGAGGTTATTTGGGTAATTTTAGACGGTTATATAATATAAATATCAAAATTCCTCAACGGATAGATTTGTTTTTGGTGGATGTAAGTGTTCTTTGTGTGGTGGTACTGAGACTCCGGTCTGGCCAGCCACCTGGCTCAATGCTGCTGTTAGTCCCGTGCTCACTGGCGATCAAAAAGGAATACACCCGTGCACCAATTTTTGGTTTGACACTATCTGTAGATACTGTAGATACGGCTACAGTATAACCTATGCTTACCCCTAATTATTGAACACCTATTTGAGAGAGCGATATCCTCTTGAGAGTAGCCATGTCTGAAGGTGAATCCCTGTCAAAGAAGCTCTCGTCAACGTAAGTAGAAAATAACGCAATTTTACAGGTGCTGCCCCCTCGGATATACCGCCCTTATCTACATCTTCCCACTACTAACACCCACGTTATAGACCACCGAGACATGTGGTACCCAACTATCTACGCACACTCAATTATGGTGCCTCTATCGAAAGACTTGCCGAGAAAAAGCAGTCCGCTGATGTGAGAGACAAGAGTGAAACGCAAGAGGCCTCAAATCAGCAACTTATGCTCTCTGGACTGCTTGGGAAATCCCCTGCATTATTCTATCCCAACGAGGAATACTGCGGCGAAATGAAGCAGATATACAAAGAACAAAAGGCTCAGATAACGAGTATCAAGTCATCATTATCAGATCAAACTTCCACCGCGGATATGGCGGGGCTTATAGACTCAAAAAAAGGCAGCAGAGGCTCAGAAGCCAGTGAATTTGAGGACGGCAAGCTCAGTTCTTTTTTTCCGACTAGATGGCTTGTGACAGACGAGACCAAATGCCACGTTTCTAATGATGGATTGGAGGTCTCGACGAACAACGTCAAGCGCGACTCGTCTTCAGGTCTAGCAACGGGCAGATCGGGTAACAAACAGCATGCTGTCAGGGCAGACTTCATTGTTACTCCTGTCATCCCCATGTACTACTTTGAATGTGAGATAACTTATGGACTTACGAATGCAGACATTACCATAGGGTTCATGCACACTAGGCATATTTCTGACACTTTTGCAAGCATTTTGAACGGTGTTGAGCAATTCTCTTACGGGTATAATGGTAGAGAGGGCAAGTTATACTGCCATGAAACGATGCCTCATTTCAAGCACTCTGTCAAGTTTGGATTGAATGATATAATTGGTTGCGGAATCAATTTCACAAACAACACGATATTTTACACAAAGAATGGTGTGTTTCTCGGAGAAGCTTTCAAGTTGCTCAACGAAGAACTCTACTGGGCCGTAACACCAGTGTTGAACATGTCTGAGTGGAATGCTGTGAAGACGAACTTTGGCACGCGAGAGGGAGACAAGTTCCTGTTTGATATTGTGGGCTATGTTTCATCGTATAAAAGTGCTGTGTTGAAGGAGGTGGAAACGAAGAAGCTTGACAAAATGACTGTAAAGGCGGGAAGTATGGCTTTGAAGTGGGTGAATAAGAGGGGCCCAAAGTCAAGCGTTAGCATCAGCGAACGAGATTCTCCTGAGCTTCTCAATGCGTTTGTTCACTCGTTCTTGCAGGATAAGGGTTATTTGGACGTCGCAAAGGCATTCGAGCAAGACATCGCGTTGCACAAAAATGCGTTTAGCAGCAAAGGAGACAGTATGGAGGCTGTGAAGCATGTGAACGGTCTGAATGGTGCAAATGGTAATGACAAAGACGCTACAAATGGCATAGCTGGAGATACGGGAAACGGAAACAACATAGGGGCAACAGACGACAGCGAGATGCAGCTTGCTGTTGACCGTCAGACGATCCGTAGGTGTGTAATGGCTGGGCAGGTATTTCCAGTACTAGAGCTGTTGCAGAAGAAGTACCCTGACGTGTACAAGAACGACTTGCTCATGTTTCAGCTCCGCAGTCTGCATTTGGTAGTCTTACTGGAGAAAAATGAGCCGGATAAGGCTGTAGCTTATGCTCGAGGATTGAAAGCTGACTACGGTACTCAGTTCGAGCAGCTGTCCGAGTATGTGTTTGACATCTCGTCACTGCTAGCTTACCAAGATATGAAGTCAACTCCGTACTCTTTTCTTTTTGAAGACAGCGAGAAGATCAAGGTGATTGGTGAAATTTTCAAAGAGCTAAGCTTCTACTACGGACCTAAACGCGACTCCTTGCTAAATGAAGTTGTCCATAAAACAGTTGCTCAGCTAAATGAAACCAGGGCGTTGCCGCAGCTTGCCCAAACATGCAAGTCAGCGCTGTTTGACGTTGCCACCGATTTTCTAGAAATTTAAAATGACAGCGTCTCACCGCTTGTAATAAGTATACGTTAGTCGTATTCCCGTATATCATCAAATATCATATATTATATAGCATCGTAAATCTTCTTGAGTTGCTCATTCATGTAGTCACTAAGCTTTAGCACTCCATCAATGCCACTTACTACCCGATAAGTGTAATTCAGCTCAAAGGCGTCACGTAAGATCTTTCCATCTTTATCCACTCTGATGAACCCAAAGGTGCTTTCCAAGTCAGGTGTCCTCTGGTACCGAGGTGGAGAGCGGAAGTCAAATATCGCCATGTACGAATCAGGGGCAGTATTAGCCTCCATCTGGTAGCTGAAATCGTCAGGGACCAGCTCGCCTATTTTCTTGAGCAGCTCTATGACGTTATCCTTAAAGGGTTCAAAATTTTCTGTAGTGATCTCCACCTGAGAGAGTTTGTCCCGGGATCCGGCGTCATCCTCGCTGTAGGTAGACGAGGGAAGAGTGACAGAACCGATCCGGGGAGCTTTGCTATTCTGCGATACAGAGAGCTCCGCTTTAGAGCCATTCTCGGTAGTGTGAAGGAACTAGAGCGTTAGTATCAGTGTTTAGAAAATTGGCCCAAAAAATGTGGGGTAAGAGTTGCTTACTAGTTGGTCCTGTCTTTGGTATTTGACAGAGTGCAGCAGCCTAAGCTGGCGAAAGCATGCAATTGGCAGTCTGTGTGTCTTTGTTAGGCGTAGCATCGTTTAGTTATGGCAGTATCGCTCAGTTCAACACTATTGCTCTCTGCAGGATAGAAAGTAGCACTGTTATCTTTTTCTCGTTTTTCTTTTCACTTCCCATTTTTCAAAATTGCTTCAGCACGTCACTGATCACCTGTTCTATATACTCCTGTTTGTCTTGCTCCGACAGCCTTGCTGCTTGCTCTCTGGCTCTTTTAAGCTTTGTAATCGTTGCCTGTAGGTCAACCTCTTCGGTGTCCTTGGGCAAGAGTGGCTCAATGTATTGTGAGACTGAGTTTATTGTCTCCTGTTGCTGTTCTCTCTCTCTGGGTTTCGTGCCTTCCACCCTTTTTCTCACAATGTCTTTCCATTCATTGCTCTGTATAGAATTAAAAACAGGCTTGTAGCCTTTGGAGGCGGACATATGCTCGAAGCCTGCTCCAAACACAAGGTCTTCCCGCTCCTCCAGGTTGCTTTCGTTACTGATGCTTTGAGCTGCGTCGCTCTTTAGTATTCTTCCCTCTCTGTTATCGTTACTCTCCACTACAATTTTCAACCCGCCCCACTGTAAGGCCTCGGGGTTTGCACTACAATACTCGCTATCCAGCTTCTCAGATATGAGATCTAGTTTTTCCGCCAAGGCCTCATAGTAAGACCGAGGGTGGCTATCCCGTACGGTGACGATAAGGCCCTGGATAACGTCCCTGATCTCCTTATACTCTTCACTCAAAAATTCGTCACACCAGCTTATCATTGCAGCGACTGAGCTGTCGTCAAACTCGTCTACCCACACGTTAATTTTTGTTTCATAATATTTACTTGTGAGTGGTATCTCATTGATAATTAGGCCCTTATGACCTTCTTTTCCCTGCAGATGTTCCTCCAAGTCTGACTCGCTCACACCTAGCGCATGTCTAAGAAATTGGACTTTACCCGTATGAGGTGCCCCTACTATAAGTATCTGATTCTGTACCATTTTTGTTCTCCTTTCACCTGATAGTCATCATTCCGTCACTCCCCTAATCTCTGTCCCATCAACTATCGAAAACGCCCCAGCCAAATTTCACGCGCGCATGCCAAAATTCCTCTGTGTTTTCAGGCCCTCACTAATCTGTCAGCCTTCCAAATACTACGTAGTGCCCAATAATCCATAGCGTGTCTCCGAATATCAGCCCGTCTTTGTCTCTTTTTGTTTCATTCCAATCAAGTATTGTTTCTTTTTGCACAATGAGCACTTCTGCAGGACAAGCTTCGGCAATTAACCTGCAGAAGGCTATTGCGACGGATGAATCGCTCATCAAGTACTCCCTGAGCACAGATGACTACCTTGATCAATTGATTCCAATGATAAAGGACTCCCTGAAAAAAGACGAGCTGGAGCAATTCCTGACGAAACTTGACAATGCAGCTAAGGAGAAGGAGCGCGAGCTGGAGGGTGTTTCATTCGGAGGCATCAATGACCTTACCACTACCGTAAACAGCGTGAAAACAATAGCCAAGAACTCCACTACTATAGCAAGTGAGCTGGGACAAATAAGCCAACAGCTCAACTCAACAGGGATGGACATTGTAGCGAGAAAGAAGACGGTGATAAAGTACAAGAAGATCCACAATAAAATAACAAAGACTGTCAACACTTTAAACTCGTGTTTGTTTATGCTGGATAAGACAAACAAGGTGCTTGATCTGATTCAAAACAAGGAGTTTTACAAGGCTTTGATGAACCTCGATTCCCTAACAAAGACACACGTGGAAGACATTGAAAACTTTGAATTCACTAAGAAGATCTACGACTCGATACCGGCTTTAAGACAACTAATCAAAGACGAGACCATACACCAGATGATGAAGTGGCTGAATGTTGCTTTGGAGAAGAACTTGATGGCGATCGGCGAGTCACTTTTTGAGCAGATGGCTAGTCTGAATGAAAATTGGCTGCAAACTGTCGAGAAAGACGGTTTTCTTCTTCCCTATCGGATAAACTCGCCCGTTGAAAGGGCCATGAGACCCGAGAACTACAAGTGCTTCAATCCGCTGAACTCAGGTAAGGCTACTGTTGACCTCGGTACCTTATATCAGTCTATTCTTGTGTTCCAAGCTTTCAATGAACACGAAGCACTTAGAGACAACTTCAACAAGGAACTACTGAGAAAAAGAGATCGCTTGACGTACGCTATACGGGTAGATCAAAATGGAGATCCATTCAAGAGTAACGACTCCCTAAGGTTGTTTTTGTATCAGGTAAGTGCGTTCTTTGTCTGTGACAAAACCATTGCAAACAGTTTGGAAACACTCCGATTCAAGCAAAGCGCAGATGATCTTTACGAATCTGTCACTGCCAAGCTAATCCCAGTATTGAGAAAACACATTGACCAAAATTGCGATTCTTTTGATAGCCTTTATGAACTGAACGACATGTTAGGTATGTACGTGCAGATATTGGAGGACTATGACTTCAACATAGAATCGATATACAATGTGTTGCTGTATTTGTTCAGCAAGTTCAAGGAATTTGCTGTATGGGACTTTACTCAGCAATACAGAGACTTGTCGAAAGAGGATAAGCCCTATGCCGTTGTCATCGAAAACGAGCAGATGTACACTCAGTACATCCAGAGCTGCTTTTACATTCCCAAGAGTTATGCTGAGCTTGACTTCCCTAGAACATATCCCTTCTCGGTGATCTATCCAGTGGCATGCTTGAAGATACATTCTTTGATTAAATCTCTTTATGAATTCGTGATGAAATACTATGGACACAAAAGCTCACGCATCTTGCAGATTATAGGCGAATGTATTGACGAGATTTTGATTTCCGATGTGCTGACAGAGCTGCAGGCGAAGATTAAGTCAGACTCAAAGGAAGAGGTATCACAGAACCTAATTAATCTGGAGTTTTTCTCCAATTCTGTTGTTGAGATAGAGAAGTACCTGAACTTTTCCTCTGACGGGCTAATCAAGGCTGTCAGAAACTCATCTTTCATAATAAAACTTCAGGCTGAAACGAAATTCAAAGCTGTGAGGACCCAAGCTGAGGACAGCATGTTTGCCTTGGTAGATACCAAAGTCAACGGGCTTATGGAGATGGCTGAATGGGATTGGGATAGCAAGGAAGTGCATAAGGAGGCGAGTATATTTATCAGAGACATTGGACAGTTTCTTGATTCGATGTTCTCCACTACGTTTTCGAACCTGCCATATTCTTTCAAGAGTTTACTGCTGGTACGAACGTTTGATTTACTAGCATCACACTTCAAGAATGGTTTGAACGAGGCGAATTTCATCACCGGAGAAAGCATTGCGAACTTTGAGCTCGACGTGCAGTACATCGAATCTCTTATTAACAGTTTTAATAGGCAGTACAAAGACGAAAAGGACTATGAAGCCACCAAGAGATCTTCAATGACTTTGCAAAGTATGTTCAGTGGTTTGCGCCAAATTGTGAATTTGCTAGAAGATGGCAGTTTGGAGGAGTACAAAGATGAGGCCATCAGAATGAGGAAATACAACTCAATCAAGCCAGAAGAAGCATTAGAGTTGTTGGCTAAATTAGAGCGCTATCAGCGAGATCAAAATGGGGACCAGGAAAGCCTCAGACTGAGCCCACCTCCAGCGAGCAGCCACACCAATGGCGACGGGCAAGACAGTCAGAGCGGCACAGGGAGATTTGCACTGCGCAGGTCTGGATCATCGAAAATTAACGAGCCTTCATCAAAGCTATCGATGTTTGGGTACACATTCAAGAAGGAGATAAATTAAGAGGGTTTTTGAAAGGACATCAGTTATCTGTCAATCACTGCGCCTTTGTGCAATAAACACTGTTTACATACGGTACGTAGCTCGCAAAATAGAATTAAATTAGAAACGTGTGGAGTACACCTTGAAGAGATTCCACATAGGTCCACTAAAAAAGCGAATTTCATATTCTTATCAACGGATGACTATTTCTGTATTGTATATGCTTCGTAATGGAGGTTCCCAACTCAGCCAATCGCTTGTACTGTTGGGTATTATGCCCATAGAGTTAAGCTTCCATATACCAACAGCCACCGTTCCCAGGCAGCATACAACGTAAAACAACTTCATGACAGTCTTGTCAATATCGTTTGCATTATCGCCAAGGTCTATCATGTCAAACTTCTCGTTCACCGAGGCTATATCTTTCAAAGGACCAATGAACAGGTTGAGGGTCATCATTATGGGGATCAGCTGAAGCGAGTTGGGTGAAAAATACATCATTAACAAATTCACCGGAATGTTTTTGGCTGGAGAGTACGCGAGCTCCCACGCTTTCTTACGTCTGAGCTTCTCAACGTCAAGGTTGCGTTTGCTTGGCTTCTTAGCAGTTGATATATGAGGTGTAATGGAGGCTGGCTTCAGCTGCTTGAGGACATTCTCGTCAAAGCCAGGCGGAGGAGGCAATTTTGCTGCTTGCGTACGTGCCATTTTTGGTCAAGTGAGTTGCAGCAGTGAACCGATGCTAATCTGTTCGTCTAAGATGATTGCTGACTTTGATTGAAGAAAGGGTAAGAGAGAAGGTGTCCTGTCAACATTGCACTGCGATGCCTCCCAACTGTTTCGCGATGGCTTCGCGATAAGGGCCCCATATTTTTGTCGTACCGCGGGAAAGAAAATTTCACGCTTGAAGATCTATGTGCGCCAGCAGAGTACAAGACACCCTGAGAACTAAGTGACGAGGGCACAGGACATGGTAAAGTCAACCCATATAGAAGGCAATCATATACGGCACCCGGTTCCGCAGGTGTACAAGTACGAAAACAGCGAAAGAGTGATTTTAATAAAGTCTTCTACCCCATATATCTCTGCGATAAAACGCATAGAGAAGCGTATCAAAGCATTTGAGGACAGGTTCAACAAGAAGGGCAGCATTATAAACAGCAATGTAGATTTTATCACAGTAAAAGGCATGGGCAAGACTATTCCAAAGGTTTTAAGTATCGGCCTGCATTTCAAAGTGGAAAGAAACCTACCTGTGGATATATTCACCAGGTCGATATCGGTTCTAGATGAATTTGAAGTGGGAGCGAAAAAGGATAGCAATGAGGATGGAGAGGCTGAGAGCAGCGGTGATGAGGATAACATACTCCGAAAAAGGGACGTCAGTTCGGTAGAGCTGAAAATTTATATCGGGCGACAATAAATAGAGGTATATAGGCTATTAGAGTAATGCTATATGCAGGTCATCATTCGTTTATATGTGTGTCATCTAACTGTTCAGAGAGCTGCGACTCGAGTCTTCGCAAACACCTGTCACGCAAAGTTGTAATCTCTTCTTTCACCTTCTTGTTCTTCTTCATGGACTTGTCATCTAAATTTGCACCATCGTACCCTTGGAGCATGTGATTACACCCTTGTAAGCAAGAGTCAAACTGTCTGTTAAAAAAAAGGCCTTCTAATGCTCTTTGTAGTCTGTCCCTTTCAAAATTTTCGAGGTTCTCTACTGAACTATCTGTCTTTGCTATGAACTCGTTCAAATGATATTGCAGATCTCCATCTTGTGAAATGAGAGGGCCTTCGTTGCTGTAATCTTGTTTCTGTTTCAAGAATTCTTCTTCAGACTGACCTTTTCGCACTTTAGCCTTTCCTGACCCCTTTTTGACTATAACTTCTCCCGTAGTCAAAGCAACAGGATGTAAATTTTGCGACATTAAACGAATACTCAAACGCCGCTTCAAACAACGTATCGGTATCAGCGTTCTTAGAATAATTTTGAAAGATTGACAATGAGTTATACGCTCTAGTGTATAGCAGGTTAAAATAAGCGAGATTCTAAATATTTTGTAGGATATGCATGAAAAACTTTACGACATTTATGATGTTGTTCTGTGAAAGATTGAGAGTGATTGAAAGTTGTATTTACCTTCGGCGTCTTTAATCAGTAGCCCATCCCTAAGTGGCCAGCTGTTTTCAAAGCTAGCATGCTTTATGAGGTCGTGTTTGTATTTCTAAACATTAACGTATTGTAATGTAGAGTATGGTTTTTACTGACATTATTTTACAAAAATATATTTTATACATCAACGTTAAAAGAAACACTGTTTTTCTAACACATTATAGTTTATGGCTACAAATGCATTAAACAATGAAAGTATAGGAAGCATGCAATTCTTATTGAGCATCACTCAAAACAAGTTCAAAGTAGATCATGAGATTGAAACTATCTATATTAAACTTGGCCCTCAAATAACCTTAAATATGGCAATTTGTCCGAGTGGTTAAGGAGAAAGATTAGAAATCTTTTGGGTTTCGCCCGCGCAGGTTCGAATCCTGCAGTTGTCGATTTTTTTTTGATTCAGAACCGAAGTGACAGTTAATTTGTCACCTGTGGAGCTTTGTATCGGTAGATAACCAAATCAAATTATTTTTTACATAACCGGATGCTTATCAAAAGATGAGAGAACAGCAGACATGACATTGCAGCTAAAAATAAATTGATAGCCTACCTCTCAGCGTTACCCCACGGATGCAGGAAGCATCGAGAGCGATTTTCATTATCTAGTTTACTCTTGATTGTACAGTTATCCAAACTATAAGTCAAATATGTCGTCGTCGTTATTGAACCCGTCAAAAAATGTCGTAAATGTAACCACTGTAGCGTATATGAGGCCACCTCCTGCTATAGTCAAGACAGTCGCTGTCTTTGTGAGGACGTGGCAGTGCTGCAAAATCAGGGGGAACAAAACGCCCGTGGTAAGTAGAAAGCTTGAAAGAAACTTGCCAAAGTCCATCACATCATTTGTACTGGCTACTCCGTCGTTCATGTAGTCGTCATAATCGCCGGTGAAGTAACTTGTAATGAGTATAGGCAGATGAGCCACTCCAAAAATAAAAGCCACTAGCACCGGAAACCAGTTTCCATATACAGCACCTGCCAGCACAATCAGCAAAAAGCCCAGGGCCAGCACACTGGACAGGCCTATTATCTTGGTCAGGGGGTTTATCTTTAGCATGTGTGAGTTATCGCTGATAACGTGATAATGTAATTATAGTCGGACGCAGTGAAAGAAATGGTGCAGCAAATCAATTGACCTCCGCCGTGTGCAAATATCAGACAACAGAGGAATAACACCCCAACTTTATAATTTATCTGTTCCTCCTAGGCAGTGCTGCCATCCCCATATTCCTGGCAAACTGCATCTCAGAAGCGCTGGGCCCCACTGTCAAAACGCAGATACATCCGTGCACCATTTTCACAGAGCGCCCTCGTTTTTCACCAAGTGCTGTGAGACCTGCGGTTTTCAGAATCGCCACTGGTGCTCAGTGAATGGGAGAAAGAAAGGCTTAACCAACAGCAAAAACATATAGGCCGAATTGCCGTACTAGAAGCCAAATGGTAAGTCGGATGCGCAAAATTACGCAATTGCCCTGCAGCGTGTTGCAATGGTTAAGTGGCCGTCTTCATCAAGCTTTAGCTGTGAACGACTACCCTAACCTAGGGCCCAAATAACCCACGATCCCATACTAACACCGACGCAGTTCAGAAATAACTACGACAACGACGCCACGACTTTCTCACCTACGGGTCGTATATTTCAGATTGAGTATGCCCTTGAAGCTATCAAGCAAGGGTCTGCCGCTGCCGGCCTTGTATCTAACACACATGTAGTGCTTGTGGCACTGAAGCGTAATGCCGAGGAGCTGGGTTCGTACCAAAAGAAGATTATCAAGATCGACGATCACATGGGAATAGCATTGGCTGGCTTGGCTCCTGATGCACGTGTTCTTTCGAACTATTTACGTCAACAAGCCATGTCTTCAAAGATGGTGTTCAATAGGCCGCTGAGTGTGTCAAAAGCGGTGTACAGTATTGCAGACAAGGCCCAGGAGAACACACAATCTGCAGGAGGCAGACCTTACGGTGTTGGGCTTTTGATTGCAGGCGTAGATGAGAGGGGTCCTCACCTTTATGAGTTCCAGCCTTCAGGGTCTGTGCTGGAGTATGTTGGTGCAGCTATCGGTGCAAGGTCGCAGGCAGCTAGGACCTTCTTGGAGAGGAAATTTGAAGAGTTCCCTGACGCTACGAAGGAGCAGCTGATTGAATTTGCACTGATTTCCCTGAGGGAAACTTTGGCACAGGACAAGGAGCTCACTAGCGAGAATACGACAGTAGCAGTAGTGGGTGTAGAGGACTCTCAGTTTACTATCTACGATAACGAAGAGGTGCAGCAGTGGCTTGATAGACTTGACTCTCTTTCAAATTCACGTTCCAGAGGTGTAGAGGAGGACGAGAGCAGCGACGACGACGCTGAAGACGCTGCCGGAGGTGCTGGACAGGGAGCCGCTGGTGAGGGGAATGCTGAGGATGACGCCGACCGCATGGATGCCAACTAGTTCGACTTAATGAAAATGGTCTACTGGTGATTTGTACGGGTAGCTGTTGAGGTTTGATGTGTAAGTCGCTTCCTAGGCGTCGAGTCCTAGAGCTGGGAATCTGGTGCTTGCGCTAGTCAGACGCTCTACAACTTTGATGCACAGCTGATAATTGTGATCTATAATAGTTTGATTGGTAGCTGCCAATCATTACATAGCCTACACAATAAATAGATGACATGATTTGTCGCAGAATATAGTAAGACGTTGCTAAAGTAGTTTTGAATGTTTTGAACGCTTTAGAAAGAGTTCTCTTGTCGATACAATGCATTCTTCTGGATTAATAAGATCTAGCAGACGTGTCCACACCGGAGGTGGAGAGACTGCGGCCTTGTGCACCATTAAGTGCCTGACCAGTAAAAGCCCATAAAGAATTATAGTGCGTCAGAATATCACCTCAAATCCTGGTTCGTACGTCACTTCCTCACAGTCCTCATTTGGAATACCGTTCTCGTGTACAAGCACAGCAAAGTCAAGATACGGCTCATCTCCCAGGGCCACCATGGGCGCATGCCACGTTCCAACCCCATAGGTGACAGCCTGGTTACCTCTACATGTAAATGCGGCAAGCGTTTCAGGGTCGGGAAGCCCGTCATCTCCAGTCTCCGCACATATCACTAGGTATCCAATTGATGAAGCAGCTCGACCCAAAGGGGAAAATGTCTGTGTAGAGTATGGGTGTCTTTCCAACACTTTGGAGGTGTACTTGTGAGTTGATGAGTTAGCACCAAGAGCACTGGTGTTCTCATCAGTGGTCGTGATGAGATGTAGAGGAGGAGAACAGCGGAATATATTCCAGTTAGCAGTAGCTGCCGTTTTTGAAGGAGAATGCTGATAGTCATTCACTACTGGCATTACCTTGTGCAGTTTCACAGCGGTTCCCTGGTTAGCGTGAGATCTTTCAACGTGCTCTAGTTGCTCATCAGCGGAGATGACCGAACCAAACTTGGCGAATGCCTCAGGTGTGAGTGGGACAGCCCTAATGGGGGAAAGGCGAGGTAATTGAACCTCTTTAATGACAGCCATGTAGCAATGAGACGAGCAGTCCAGTAATGCAGTAAGGTCGTAAGAGAAGGAGTCCAATCAAAGAGAAAACTGAAATATTAAAGATAAGAAAATTGATTCCCAAATAGAGACACTCGAGACAGGAAATAGTGAAAATACATTGTAGCAAATCGTAGTCATGAGGGATCCAGTCGCTTTACAAGCACAATTTAGAATATTGTCGCTCGGTCAAAGCCGAACTACGCAAGTATAGTTCACACGGGTAATTCCTACACATATAACCCAACATAATTATATAATGTCTTCAAGATCATCGGTGGAAAGACCCTGTTCGCCCTGCATGTTGTCTGGTGGTTGGATAGAAGGAACAAACTCTAGGATACAGTACACAATGCCAAACACAAACACCAGGAAGCCTAAAATCAATCTGAGAACAGAGCCGTGCGACACTAACACACCGAGTAACGTGTAGATGATTCCACGACCAAGGAACGAAAAGAATGAGGATGCGTAGGAGTAAAGTTGAGGAGGAATTTTGAACTCCAAGTAGCCAACCAGGACGCCAATGACCACGAGGTAAATGCCCTGGAAGAAAAACGAGATGCTCTGGGGGATTTGTGTGAGCCCTGCCAAGACCTGGTGGGGGAGACGTTAGTATTGCGGACAAGGGATGAAGGAAACAAGGAGAATATAAGACTGTGCAGAGTATTGCCATATCTGAAACGACCAAATCGGCCGATAAACGCATATTTAAACCAAATGAAATAGATAGACAACGGCAGAGCACATTCTTCAGGGGCCAGCAGAGGGAGTACTTACAGTGATGACCGCCACTAGCAGGTTGATTGCTTTGAAGAAGACATGGAAGTCCGAGCTGGGGGAGTTTTCAAAGTCCATTGTCGTTTAGACTGAGGGAAAGACAGAGGGAATAGAGACGAGAAAAGAGGCTGGAGATAATAGGTGATAAGTGTTACATTTTTTTTGTGGTAGCTGTGGTTACAGAGGCTGGCGTATTCGTGACTCGAGTGTGCTTTTTTTACCGGCTTAGGGAAATCGCGAAACTGACAACTCTGCCCGACGTTGCAAAGTCATGTGTATCTTTTGAGCTGCTCTACCTCGCTCGCTCGCCCGCTTTTTCTCGCGAGCTCTGCAAAATATGGAGCAACATCTAAAGTATAACACTATAGAAAGATAACACAAGGAAGTACTAATAATAATAATAATGATCAGATCAAATAAAATATAAGTCAAGCCTATTTATTCTTTCTCTGGCACAGGGGCAGCCGACTCCTCTGGCCCAGTCTCAGACATGTCTGAGGTCCACAAGGTCAGGTTATCTCTTAAGAGCTGCATAATCAGGGTCGAGTCCTTGTAGGATTCCTCTGACAAGGTATCTAGTTCAGCAATGGCATCGTCGAAAGCTTGTTTAGCCAAATGGCAAGCTCTGTCAGGCGAGCTCAGAATCTCGTAGTAAAAGACACTGAAGTTCAAGGCCAGTCCCAGACGGATAGGGTGCGTAGGAGGCAGCTCGGTAACGGCAACCTCGGAAGCAGCCTTGTAGGCCTCCAATGAAAGGTCAGCGGCTTCTTTGCGCTTCTCAGTAACAGCAAACTCAGCAAGGTATCTGTGGTAATCACCCTTCATCTTGTAGTAGAAAACCTTGGACTCGCCAGATTGCGCAGTGGGGATCAAGTGCTCGGTCAAGACGTTAAGGATATCATCGCAAATGTTTGACAGCTCCTTCTCAATCTTGGAACGGTAGTCTCTTATCAAAGCAACTTGCTCCTCATTACCCTTAGCCTCCTCCTTCTGCTCGATAGAGGAAACGATTCTCCAGGACGCTCTGCGCGCACCAATTACATTCTTGTAGGCAACAGACAGCAGGTTTCTCTCCTCGACAGAAAGCTCTTGTCCAGAGGACGCAACAGTCTTCATGTTCTCAACCATTTCCTCGTAACGCTCAGCCTGTTCGGCCAGCTTGGCAAGGTAAACAGAGTCTTCACGTGAGGCAGTCATTTCTGGTAGGGTGTTAGTATGGTGGAATGCCGCGGAATTAGCGCGATTACGTTTACGATAATGAGTGCGTGTGTGTGTATCAGTGACTGTCAGACAAGAAGATGTGAAGGGGTATATTGGCAGTTGTGCATAGATTCTTTTGCCGATGATGTTGCCAATTATCTTAAAAGTGGTGTCTAATAATTGTCTACTCTTTGATTCTCTTGTCTCGCTCGTTTTTCCTTGTTGTCACTTGTTTGCACTCTTGCTAAGGTGGCGCTGACCTTTGTCAACGTCAATCCATATATATTTTGCAAGCATCAATCAAAGACGGTCCCTTTGCATAGCATATGGATCACCTGTACATGGCAACCCATATGACGAACACGCACAGCCAACAATAGCCAGCAAATACGTGACAACAAGGGGACTTTGCTTGCCTCTAGGGGTGACACATAAATACACTCGTGGCACACCGGTTTCGCATCACCGAAACGCAATCAATCAGAGCATTCAGTCACACGGACCAAACGCTGCATAGCTACGTACCAATTTGTCGTAATTCTTAAGTGGTTTGATTGGAATCAACTGTTGCCCGTAAGCGTCTCCTTCAACAATTTGTTTTAATTGTCAGAGAAATTGGGAGGGAGGAGGAATTGACAACAGTGGTGTCAGGGTGGAGTTGAAAGACAAACAGGCAAACAGGCGAGCGAGTTAGCAAGCCCACGCGCATTTGTCTGCACACGCGAGTTGGACGTGCGGATACAATCATCGGTGTTAGGTGTGATTAAGTAGTGTGTAGCTAATTTTCAACCGATCTGCGGCAGTTGTGGGCAACATTGCTGTGTCGTAGGCTTCGGTCTTTACGTATAATCTACTGGTGTAGGATGTTTCATATGCTGTCAACGTTACGCTACATATCTATACATTACAGCCTATTTTAAACAACCTAGGAAACCATCTAATCGAGCTGCATCTCACTGACACTGTTCTGGGCAAGATTATACTTAAAAGGGCTGATCTCCTTGATCTTGATACCAAATCTTGCGTCCTGAGTAAGCTGCACCAGCCTGTTGATTTCGCTTACATAAGCACCCGATAGCTCGTACTTAGAGTGGACCCAGCTGGGCTTTGCAGTAATGCTTCCGCCGCTGAGCCTGAGCAACTCAGGCTGACCAGACTTTGTAGCATTATTGAGCACCACAGTGCACGACTCTCTAGCCACTGGAATTGCAGAAGATGCCTTCAGCAATGACTTCAACTTGAGTGAAGAGATGTTCAGTCTAGGTAAAGGCATCTCCAAACCAGGAAGCACTGGGTTTTCCGCATCGTAACCGTTGGCGCCAGTTGATGTTTGAACGTTCAAAATTACTTGCAAAGGCACAAATCTGGCCCTCTGTATAGGCTTTGCAACAACCATGTGTCTGTTGATGATCTCGGAGATGCCGAGCTTGGTGGGTTTCAAGTCTTTGTTCATCTGGTCCACCTGCGTAGATATATCCTTTGACAGGTCGAGAGGAAAGCTCTCAGAAAGGTAAGACAGCTTAAAAGGATACACGGACAGTTGGTTGTCAATTTTGTTGAGTAGCGTACGCGAAGTCTTGAGCCTCAGTTGGTAGCTGAGAGCAACATCCCTCACAAATATGCTGGGTCTGGGTCTAAACTCGTCTTTTGAGTGATTTTTACCAGTGAAATTATCCACGGTCTCAAGCGTAACAAGACCGAGGTTCTCCAAGCCTCCCAGAGGAGCCATCTTGATATCAATGGAATAGACTTCACCTGGCACAACAACAAATTCGTCAGTAGGGATAGCAGAAGCAGAGTCGACTTTCGCAGTCTTAGATTTGTCAACCTTCACGAGATCAGTACCAAAGGCGGTCGAGCGCTGTAAAAGCTTCAGCTCCTGATCAGACTCTGACCACACAACACCTTTGAATTCTCTCTCGGCCAACACTCCTTCTGATTGACCAGCAAGGAAGCGCCTCACTCTTCTAATCTTGGATGTCGGTACGACAACACAGTTGTAGGAATCGGCAATGGAATCCACCATTGCTCTGATCAGCAAGCCAGTCACGGCATTGGATCCAGCTGGCAATTTCTCGGGTGTCAAAGAAGCTCCTAAAAGCGCAACGACGGTCTCTGTCGCAATATGAGCGGCTACTACAGCATCAGCAGAGGAGCTGATCAGTGGGTTCTCAGGCTTGGGTCCAGGAGGATAGATAACCAGGGTATGTGACAAATTAGCTGTATAACCGTCAATGTGACAGCCCAAATTCAAGGTAACAATATCTCCAGGTTTGAAGGTAATATTCACTGTCTCGTCTAGCTCAGGTGAGTAGCCCACTACTACGTCGTTCACGTCGATTGTCACTGGCTGAGCAATGCCCTTTTCTGTCAAAGCATTCTCTCCTTTCTTGTACACATTAGCAACAGCAGTCTGCAAAAAGCTGTCACCTAAAAGACAAAGCTCCGCAGCTGTATAAGGCGCTCTTAGGCCTAAATGATAAGAATCGTTTATAAGTGAGGTGAGGTACGAAAGACAAGTCTGTGTGATTTGGCCTGCCTGCCTATATTTGTCAAGCACGTTATCGTTCAGGACATTTTTCTCCTTGAGGAGGACGTCCGTGTCTTTCTGTGAGATTTGCAAATCCATAATGGCGTCAACAAGTGAACTGAAGTTGTATACTTAGCTTGGGCCTAAGATAGAATAATTTTTTTGAAATAAGATAGAAAAATGAAAAGTTTAAAATTTTTTTTAAATGCATTTGCTGCAATTGTCAAAATGCAGGATTTTGGTTTTTTTGTGCCCCAAAAAGATAATAATGGATGATAAGGAGAGAAGTTTGAACTGTTCTTGGTGCTTAAAAGCTATTTAGTATGGCAAAGATAAAAGACAATAGAGCAAGGGCCATACTAAGCATATTCTCTGTTGGCCAACCAACAAGCAAAAAAAAAACGACAACTGCAGGATTCGAACCTGCGCGGGCGAAACCCAAAAGATTTCTAATCTTTCTCCTTAACCACTCGGACAAATTGCCAGTTTGTGGACAAAATTGAATAGGGTACGTCTATGTCAGGAAAGGAAAATACCTTTGATGGCTTCCGCTTCCATATGATAGGGAACATGGGTTGTCCAATTGCGATATATGGAATTCCTACTTTCATTTAATTTCAGGAGAAAAATGAATTACTTCAATGCTGAAAGTCTTGTAAATGGATTGTAACTTTGTTCAAGTGTAACTGGGAGTTTATTTGAGCACATCTTAGTCGGTATGAAGTCCTTTGTTTTTCAATCCCTCAGACTTTTATTATAATATTGTGTACGATACAAGATATCTCTTCTTAGATATACGTCCTTTGGCGTCTCCGCCCCCAGGCTGTTTTGTCTTATCGAAACTTGTCACTTTCCAAAATTGTCGCAAAAACGTCCCAAAATCTAAAACGCAGGTCGCGCACCTCCACACTTAACTATCTATTTTCTTTTCATGCCTGAGGATCTTACATGAACTCTTGCTTAGTCTTTGACCGGGGACAGCTAACTCCGGCCTTTTTATAATTGGGCCGCACCAATTTCTAGCACACGTTTACATTTTGGTATAGATAGCCCTCCTGCAATGCTACTGAAACCCGCACGTTTAGTCCTTCTAGGAGCCCCAGGCGCTGGAAAAGGCACACTAACTAGCAGACTGTTGAAGAGACTGCCTCAGTTAAAAGCCATTGCAACGGGCGATATCTTGCGCAGGGAGATGATGGAGAAAACGGAAATCGGTGCTACTGCCAGTAAATACATCCAAGAAGGCAAACTTTTGCCTGATACACTGATGGCGGGACTTGTGAGCACCGAGTTGCTGAAAAACGGATGGTTGGGTCCAAAAGAGTCTTGGCTGTTGGATGGGTTTCCCCGCACAGCTGCTCAGGCATTTGAACTCGAAAAATTGCTCAAGCCAGAAAGCGCTCAAGTCAATCTTGTAGTGGAGCTAGACGTACCTAGCGAGGTCATTTTGCAAAGAATTGAGGATCGTTGGGTCCATATTCCTTCTGGTAGAGTCTACAACTTGCAATACAACCCCCCAAAGGTAGCTGGTAAGGATGACGTTACTGGAGAGCCTCTATCCAAGCGGGATGATGATAATCCTGAGGTGTTTAAAAAGAGACTACATGCATATGAGGCGACTCTTGCACCTATAAAGGAGTTCTACGGTGAGAGAGGTGTCCTGGCAAAGGTGTCTGGAGAAACCTCGGATATAGTTTTCCCCAAACTATTTGATTTAGTGACGAAGAAATTTTCTTAGCGATTGGCAACACTGACTCTAACTTCGTGTTAACAGGACTGGTTTATGAAGTGCAGTGGGCAATAGAGTATAGATATTTAGAAGCTATTTAAGCGAGAATAGTGGCATTACTTATCTTTTACCCGTAATACTACCATGAAGTATCAGCGCGATATTCGCGACGTAGAAATATGGCAGTTTAAATATGCATTAATTTATCAGCCTGGTGTAAACCGTTTGATCCTAGAGCTAGCTTGATGTCAGCTTTGCTCATTGAGAAGTGAAACTCATCACATGGAGGCATTTAAGATATTACTGGTGGCTCTGCTTCTCTTGATAAGCAGCGTCCTAATTGTGCTTTTTGGTGATCTTCCGTCGTACAGGTAAGAAAAATCTTGTCAGCTTTCCTACACGAGACGTACTAACATTAACAGGAACACTGTAATACACAGAGCAAGGCTATTGTTGCTGAAAATATGGTGGCGTGTACTTTTCACGCTCTCTAAGATTGACCACCGAATATTCAATGGTGTCATAACATCTGTCGTGTTAAGCAAGTCTACATTGAGAGCTGTTCGCTGGGTTGTTCCGCTTTTCTATGTGACCATAATGAGCACAGCCGTGTATCATTTCTTTGCGTACACCTTCAAGTTATTACAAATAGTGCCGAGCCAGAAAGACTCTCTTACTGCAAGATTGTACTTGATCATAATTCCAAGCGTGGCGTTGAACGGAATTGTGTTTACCTTGGCTGTCTTTACCCACCCTGGCTCTGCTTCACGTTTGATCAAATCGCCGTCCTTCGACAAAGCACGGCTTCTTGCCCGTTTCCCATACGATGAACTGATTTTTTGCGACAGATTTCGTGTATGCCCCACTTGCCGCACGTTTAAACCAGCCAGGAGCAAACATTGCTCATCGTACGATGACTGTATTCTACTATTTGATCACTTTTGCGACTGGATCAATAACAGTGTCGGATACTATAATTACAAGTACTTTTTCTTGTTCATAGTATCCACGTGCTGGATCCTTCTCTATGGGTGTTATCTGTGTTTTGAAGTGCTAAAATTTGGCATGGCCCAGCACAGCAATTACGCTAACCGGAGTCCCGTGCTTCTATCTAAGCTGAATGCAGATATCGTTGATAGTTTTCGAAAACATAGTGGAATGGTACCAGTTTTGATGAGATACTGGGCCCTAATAGTAAAAACGAGTTTTGAATATGAAGTCACTGGTGTGATATTCATTCTGAGTGGTTTGCTATTGCCTTTGGTTTCTCTGTTTCTGGGACAGCATTTATGGTATATTAGACTTGGAGTCACCACAAACGAAGCCGCCAAGTGGGACTATATCAAGTACTTGATGGATACAGGGTCTCTGTTCCGCTTTGTTCCCTTTGAAAAAGAAGAGCCATCTTTTTACGTCACCTTAGAGTATCACAATGGCGCCCCACAGCTGCACTTTCTGTCTAACGAGCAACCCATAGATGGTTCCTACATCAGCAAAAAGGGCAAACTCTATAAGGTCAACACCTGGAACGATCTGACAAACGTCTACGACAAAGGCTTTTATCACAACCTGAAAGAGAGACTTATCACACCGGCTCTGTGAGCAGGGCACCAGGATCGTTAATAGCATTACTCTTGTACACTATATATGCATCTAAAACCAAACAACGTATTGTTACAAAAAGGGCGGTAGTGGCCCCATCAATGTCTCGAGCGCTCACTTGACAGTCTTCCAACTAACCCATCTGCCGTTATAAGGCCTGGGATGTCCAAGCTCGTGCGAACACCTCGATCGCTTATATTACGGCCAGCTTCTCCCGACTCGCATGATCTTATTCTCGCCAATTCCTTGGCTCGTTCAGCATCAATGGAGTTTCTTTTTATGCTCTCTCTCAACTGCGCCATGCGCTCTCCATCGGTCAAAAATTGATCACTCTTCACCTTCAGAGATGGTCTGTTGGAAAGTCTTCCATCAGCTCCTACTTGACCTCTTCTGAACTCCATCTCGATCTCTTCAGTAGCCAGAGTATCTGTCGAGGGGTTCACTGGAAGGAAATCACGAGCTGGAGCATTTTTGTTTTTCCTTTTGAAGATTCTCTTGACCAGAGAGTCTCTGTGTCCACCAGGACTGGAAATAGACTCTCTGTAGTTGAGGTGATCCACATAGTCTAGCTGCTCGGGGCTTGAAGGTGCCTCCATTGTATGCTGCTTGGAATATTGTGAGATCTTAGGCCTGTCGGGGTCCGTGGGATCATAACTCTCGGGGTACTGAGAAAAGTCGCCTTTCGCAACAGACTCTCGGATGATATCAACGTCGAGTGGGTAAAGCAACTTCTGGGCAGAATCGTAGGAAAACCTGGGCAGCATGCAAATAAGGAATCCAATAAACAAACATGCCCAAAAGGATGGAGTACCATATAGGTGGACAGCAGCTTTGTAGTACTCACTGGAATAAGTGGACGAGGTCCAAACACCGGTCCATGCAAACAAAAGGATTACGGACAAACCAATGATGACACTCGTCAGCCAATCCCACCTGTACAGGTGAATTAGAACATACATGTCACAAGAGACAATAGCAATTGAGGCAACGTACGCACCCATGAGGTACCTGTGGTCTAAAGGTAATCCATTGAATGTGACGATACCATTTTTATAGTACAGGAAATAAGGGTAGAAGAAGCAAATGATCGATTGGTAAAATCCATCCGTCATGTACCAAAAAAACTTTTGCGCTGTCCACTCCGATCTCAGGATACCTACTCTGTACAGTTGAGGTACCAAGAGCGAGATGGTATCGCTTACGTCCTGATCAAAAATACCCATGAAAATGACAGGCAAAGAGGTGAACGCCAAATTGTAGAACATCAAATATGTGTATTCAAACAGGTACGAGCCATCAAAATTGTTGTAGAGTCCGTACCAGAATAGGGCAATTGTGAAAACAACGTTCTTGTAGAAAAAGGTGGGGATCATTTCTGCAAGCCTCTTGTATGACCATCTTCCATGAACCAGCACCAGTCTGACCAAGTACCTGAATTGTCCGATACCGTAGTCAGAAGACATAACAGCCTGTCTACCTTCTTCTCCAGCAATACCAACACCGACGTCAGCAGCCTGAATCATAGCTACATCGTTAGATCCATCACCAATAGCCAGAGTCATGACGTCCAAAGTGTCTTTCACTAACTTGACAACCGCCGCTTTCTGAGCGGGAGACACACGACAACAAAGCACAGCCTTACATTGCTTGCATAAAAGCAAGAATTTCATTTTGCTTCTCTCAGAAAGAGCCAGTTTCAAAGCCTCTCCGTCTATCACCAGACCATAGTTACCCCCGGGAGGCTCGTGTTCTTTCTTGGCCTGAATGAGCTCCTCATTCGACCCAATCATGTTGAAATTATCACCTAGGTACTTGTCTAACAGGTGGTTAACAATTCTAGCCTTGTCCCCGCCAAATGACTCGTATTGACCAGGCTCGAACATATCCTCTAAGTCTTCACCTGAAGTTTTGACCACGAGCACGTTCATACCAGTCTCTAACAAATTGCAGGAGAATCCAATGTTGATCGCAGTTTCCACCTTATCACCCGTTAAAACCCATAGTTTGATACCAGCCTTTGCCAAAATTTGAATCGATTCAGGCACGCCATCTTGCAATCTGTCTTCAATAGCGGTACCGCCTAACAATATCAAGTCCCTCTCAATTGAAGAGGCCACCTCCTCCATCTTAGTCTCACGGTCTTCCAAAGATGCGGCAGCTACCTCATACTTCCTGGTCCAGGCCTCATATTCAGACCACTTTAGCTCTCGCTGCGCTATGCACAGTGTTCTCAAACCCTCGGTAGCATACTGTTCCAAATGGACGGCAGTTTTGTCTAGGAGGACCTGTTCGTTCCTAGGACTCAACCTCGAATAGATAATTGAGTCTGCACCCTTACAAATAAGCAATGCACTGGGCTCACCACCTGGTGTAGCAGAAGGAATCTTGATAATGGCACTCATTCTCTTTCTCGTCGAGTTGAATTCTAAAATGTTGAGAATCTGGTATTCTTTCTCAACTCCTTGCACATTCAAAATGAGTCCACGCTTCGTTCGATCTTCAAACGCAAATCCAACATCTCGAGCAGTACCAACTAGGGCAGCCTCGTCTGGTGATTGGGCTTTCAACTCAAGCTTTCCAGGATTTTTTTCGGATCTCTCAGTCAGAACAGAATGACAAAGCGCAAGAGCAAGCATGAAATGCTCGGTGCTTGATTTCTGTTTCTCTCCAAAGTCTCCTCTCAGATCTTCGGCAAACTGCTTAGAGACAAACGTCAGATCTGTCTCCACGTCATCAGAAAACGCAGTGCCGTTCACATCTCTCAAAATATTTATCATGTCCTTTCTGTCAGTGGCTATTAATTGCCGCTCTCTTGCAGCCTCCTCTTCAACATCGACACCTTCTCTGCGTCTTATACCGGCGTAAGCTTCCGTGTAAGCTCTGCCGTAACTAACACCAGCGATAGTACATTTCTTGAATTCCATCACATTCTGTGTCAGAGTACCAGTCTTATCACTGAAAATGTACTCAATCTGACCTAAATCATCGGAGATGTTCCATGACTTAGGGGTGCACGGGTAGTCAAGCTTATCACTGTACATTTTCACGTCCGAATATATGAAAAACGCCTGAGCGGTTTTAATAATCTCAATCGAGATATACAATGAGATGGGTACGAGCGACTGATAAAGAATAACAGCGACAAAAAAGCCGACTATACCATTTGCAGCGTCAGATCCAGCAATCGTACCAAACTCGAAGTACGTCCTCGAGGTGTTCTTCTTACGGTAATAGAGCCCGTTTACTAAACCGGAAATGAAACAGAGGATAAACAGCACAAAAAAGTTAGCAATAACCGACCAGTTCAGTTCCCTGGCAATTCTGGATCTTTTTGAGGGTGTAACACCGGCATTCAAAGTAATTTTTGTGTCTTCTCCGGTGAAGACAACCAGACCAACTACCCACTTTGTGTTTCTCAAAGTGCAGCCACGCAGTAGCATGTTATTGATCGTGACAGGTTCATTGGCGACTTCGCCCTTGCTCTCATCACCATAAGCGTAGTATTTGAAATTTCCTTGATAGCTGTACAGATTAGCCTTTGGACCCTCACTGTCAAGCCAATACTTGCACCTGTTAAGGTCGGACACTTTTCTTATTTCATTGCTCGTAGATTTTAACGCTTGTTTCACCTTCAAATTTGTCTCACCATCAAGGTTCTTTGTTTCGACATAACAAGCTCCATCGGCATCTGATGTTGATAGAATCAGGATATCAGCAGGGATCGGATCGTTGTTCTGTATCTTCACTATGTCTCCCACATGACAATTTTTCCAATAATCCTTAGCAAAATGCAGCTGATGCGCTCTCATGGAAGACGTCATAGGCGCCTTCATTGGCACCTGCTTAGCGGTGTACTTGTCTTCGTGAACATCATCAAAGGGATTGTCATTGTCCTGAAGCGTGCTAAAAGAAGCACCATTTTCTTCGGAGTACCTGCTATTCCTGTCACCCTGAAAACTCTTTCTGTACTCAAAACTATCCAGCGATTTCCTCGCAGTAGACGCTTCACCTTCCTTCAGCACATCTTTACGTCTCTCGCCCTTGTGCGTGGCTCTATAAAAAAGGCCACTGAAAAACCGGGTGTTGGCCTTCTTAAAACGTCTCCACAGTCCAACGGAGTCGCCATTGAATTGCGGGTTGTCTATTCCTTTTAAAATATGAGTGACTTGGTTGTTGACTTCGTAGTCAAGGATTGTCCTTCGCGAGTCTTCGACCGCGTCTTTAAGGCCTGTAATGATAACAATCACAATCAGGGGCACACAGTTCAGGCCCGGATTGGGTACACCGAAGATCGTGAAAAAAGCCATAACGTTCATCACCAAGAAATAGATGTTAGCCACATTCTGGAATTGGAAAAACAAGTTCTTCGGTATAAAAGACAACGGTGTATATTTCGTCGTTCTCACTTTATTTCGAGCATAATCCTCTTGCAGGTTGCCAGACTCGTCCACCATCTCGCTCGGAAGTGGCAGATTCCAATAGATGCTACGCTTCTGGTCGGACCTGTCTGTAGTATCATCAAACCTTCCTTCGGCGTCTTCCTCTTTTTCACGGCTGTTTGGCTTGAACGAAAGGTTTCTCCTTAAAAACGTCTTGTTTCTCGTCAAAAGGTTACCATTTTTATGCCGCTGTGTACCCCACCTGTGCCTCTTTATGGTAGACTCTTTGCGTTGCGGCAGTTCTCCGACGTAGTCATCGTTTTCGTCGTCCTCGTCTCCAGAAACGTCAATTTTCACGGAGGGTTTTGTTTTGAGATTGGAGTGTTTCAACTGCACAGAGTCGTTGATCGACTGGAAAGTTTCGCTCTGTTGTATTGCTGGCGTCTTTCCCAATGAGTCATAGTCGTCGTCATCATCATCATAGTCTTCTTCTCCTATATTGTAAGGATCATCGTATCGGTCGTCATCGCCTCTCCGAAAGGACGAGTCAGAGAATTGAATCTTGTTGTTTGTGCGTTTTTTGTCTCCGTTCTTGGGGTTATTCAAAATCGATGCTTGTCTCGAAGTGGGGGCACTGCTGTCTGGACGGGTGGGCATTTCAAAGTCAAACTCCGTACCGAGCTCGGTTGCATCGTTGGCATCAGTAAATTCATACGAATCATCGAAGGGGCTTCCAATGCTCACGTTTCGGGAATCGGATTTCCCTGCGAAGCCTGTATCTCTTGCGTGAGACATGCTGAAGCAGTTCAAGCAATGCAAATGATACGGACGGAAGAGTACGCTCGGGATGAACCACTCGACAAGACCGCAACACGAAAATTAGAATACAACAACTAGGCCTTCGGAAGAAATAACAAGATGCCAGGGTGGGCTTTCTGCGCGCACTAGTTGAGTAAGCATGAAAAAACTGAATGTCTCTCTCTCGTTTTTGCTCGCTCTGCGTTACTAAATCAAAAAAAATAAAAAAATAATATGGAAATAAGGAAAGTGGGAGAATAGAAAAACTCGGTGCAATTGTTTTCGGCGATCTACATCAACCGAGAATGTCAATGCTCAACGTTGTGTTAGGTGCAGAGAGTTGAATATCAGGAGTATAAACGGGACTGCAGAAAACTTAAAAACAAATACAGTCCACGCATTACAGCACCAAGCAGACTGCCCTCAAATGAAGACGTTTGGCTTGCAGCGAGCCATCACTGGTCCTGCACCAAATCGGTATATGCAGTAACTTCGTCCGTGCGATCAACGGAAATACTGTTAGCTTATCCCCCAAATTAAGATTTATCATGCCGAATTTGCCGGTGTAAAAGAAAGCGCCTATAATGCGGTGTACAGATGTATTTAATAAAGGTAAAGTTGCTTATGTAAGTGGCTCACGTCAAAATATAATGCATGCAAGCACACAAACGTATACAGCTTGCTAAAGAGTGGATGGTTTTGCGACACGAGCTCTGTTGAAACGTTCCGAAACTCAGTGATTTTGATTCAATCTCTAATCCATCGTCTCTGTTTCTTGATGCAGCCTATTGATGCCATACGAGAACTTAACGCTAGAGATTCCCAAGCGATCGTACACTGCCTTTAAGCTCAAATACGATGATCCCGTTCACATCAACAAGTGCAACACAGTCGCTTCTTTGGGGATAGTGCCAAGGTCGTGGATTTTATACCACACCAGCAAGTTGCTGGCAGCAGGGCAGGGAAAGGAGAATAAGGTAGCGGTAAGGCTCGATTCACTGGGCGGTAATACCTTAAAAGTCATTGATCGCTCTTTTAAAGGCTCTAAGAAGGGACTCAAGAACGTCTTTAAAGCGAACCATGGCAGCGAAATTGAGCTCAGTGACAGTTCTCTTGACTCGGACTTATCTAAAGCTTCCGATGCTAGTGACGATTCTGGCGACAGCAGTGACGATGCAAGCAGCGACGTTGTTGACGACCAAAGAAATCCTACAGAAGATCTTACAAGCCACCTAAGGAGTTTCAGAAATGAGGGGAGCAGCCGCCATGATACTCTTGCAAATAATCACAAGCACAAATACGTTCGCTCTGGTGACGATACCAGTGTCAACAGCTTACATTCGAGCGCTTCTTTGCAGACGTTCCACTCAAACACTATTTCTCGGCTGTTTCAGCGAGAGAGGTCTGAGACCTCAAATTTAGGCTGGACGAATGACCAATTGCTAGCTTTTCATGATGACTTCAACAGGAGCAATGACAACATGGAGCTTTCAGAAGAGGGCGAGAGTGACGATGATTATTCGCTCAATGACGAGAATAATGGCGTTGCGAAGGAAATCGCCAATGCGGCCAGTAGCCACTCTGAAGAAAATACCGATGGGAGAGTGCCGGGACTAGCATACACGGCCCAACAAAACGCACTAGAAAACCTTGAAAATCGACCTGAAAAGGGGAATATAGAAGCAGATTCTGTTATGAATTCTCTTACGAAAGCCACGCCCACACATACGTTGGAATCAACTGCATCTTTTGTCACAGCAGAAGAAGAGCTAGACGAAATCCCTCTGGCCGAGAGAAGCACTTCAGAGTCTACAATAGTGTCATCAGTAGCCTCTACAGATGCCTCTTCGGAAGCTTCTAATGCGCCGTCAAAGCCACTGAAAAAGGTGACGTTCAACGCCGACCTGGACTCACGAGTGACCAAGCATACCAAACACGTAAAACGTAGAGGAAGACAGCTGAAGTTGGTACAAACTGTCCCTGAGCCCATTGAATACGATGCAGATGAGAATTTGAACCCTTCGCGGACAGACCTCCACGAAATAGTTGATAAGTATATCACTGGACTCAATGACGAGGTGGGAAATTTATATCATCATTTTCACAGGAGGGCACATTTTGCTAGGAAAAAATTAACCGGAGAATACGACAAGATGGAGCATCGATGGCAGCTGCGACGTATGCTCAATAAATTCAAAGCTGGTAACGTTATCAAGGTTGACAAGATGCTGGTCAAAATAGTACAAGACAGCTTCTTAGCCGTGATAGACGAGAAAAAAAAAGAGAACAGAACAGTGAGTAAATGGAGAGAGTATATGGTGGTGGTTCGCTTGACTGGTAGCTCGAGGTTCCCCGTCTTGGTCCAGTTTTTCAATCAACGTCAAATTGATAGGGTCTACGACCTTAGCGATGTTACAGGCGAGGATAACCCTAGACAACATGGGTGGTTTGATTCAATCAAAAAAGGATGTGAGTTTCAGTTTTTTATGGATGGTAGTGACACATCTGTGAGCTTGAATAATGCCTTGGACAAGAGCATCGTGATCACAAAGACAAATCATGAAGGTGGCTTTGCGATGAAATATTTTCTTCTCTGTCAGAAAAACTCTTCTGCCATAAGGTGGCTTAGTTTTCTGAGCTGTCTTGTAAGCAATTCCCAGAAGAAGCTGGCAAAGACATTGATGTTGAACATTCCGGCTATGAACATCTCTCTTACGATCAAGCACGTCAATGCGATACGCGAGCCTCATAGAGACGAGACGGACGATATGCTTCATTTGAGGTATACAAGCAACGGGTATTTGGTTCCTCGATTAAGCGTTTTTGACCGAGTTATCGATCTTGTTGCAAAAACTGTTGAAACTTTGCCGTTTCCTAATCATCAAGTCTTTGAATACCGCAGGTTTTTAGAACATTTGCAACATAAAAAATCACACTTAGCTTTTGCTATCAAAAAGTATGATCGAATCGAATGGATTTTAGGTGAGAACGAGAAGTTATTACATTCGATATGGTCGTTGCTAAACGTCTCGCATGATCTGGAGTTGCGTGAAATACAACATGAAACCAGGAGACTCGATCATGTCGGTATGGAAGAGCCGCTCCCAGTTGAGGGCTTTTTGGTCAAGTTGAGTAATAAAAAGGGGTCGAATGTCTCAAAATTGGGCCGTCAATACTACAAGATGAGATATTTTTACACGAATAGGTACCTACTGATGTTTACCAATAGTGTCAATGTTGTTCCGCTTTTTCCTGAGAATGTCACAGAAGTCATTTCACCCATTGGTGCAGTGCATAACATTGACAAACTGACGGAAATCGTGGAACGACGGCCACAGATCTTCGAGTACACACCGTATTCCCTTGATAGTAGTGGGCGCCATATAGAATGGCTGAAACCCGGACTTACTGCTGATAAGTTTGAACATCACGACAATGAAGCGATGTATTTTACTGAGAGAAGAGCCTTCAATGTGACACAAGCACGCGGCATTATAAATTTGACGGAAGTACGGTATGTCAGGCCCTTGGCTACGGAGAGGGTGACTAGGGCAATAAAGGCTGCGAGCAAGTGGGCTTGGGGACAGGAAAGTGATGCAAACACTAGGGTCACCGCAAACGGAAAGGGCAGCCCCAACTCTACTACTTCGGACTTCTCTCATACCTGTTTTGAGATATGCCTAAAAGATGGTACTGCTTTTTGCTTTCAAGCTTGTAGTCGCAAAGTCAGAGATGAGTGGGTGGAAAGACTAAATCAACTGAGTTATTATTGGATTTTGAAGAAAGAGGAAGATCTCAGTAGACTGATCAGATTGAAGCAAACCAATTTCAAGAATTCCCGTGTTCCTAGTGAGTATTTCGAATCTCTTATTGCGAATGAGTCGCATCTCAAATGGGAAACTTCACAAGCCGTAAGCGATGCTGCCATTTACAACATCTCCCCCTTTGCCATGACAAATCCTGTCATAATGAGCGGCTTTTTATACCAAAAGCCACGCAAGCACAAAAATTTTCAGCAGTACTACGTTATTTTATGCTCTGGCTTTCTGATCCTGTATCGAATCTTCAACAGGAGCAAAAAAAGCGGTTACATCAAGTCTCACACCTACTACAAACACTACAAAACATTGCGGCTTGACAAATCATATATTTACTGCGATAAGCTAACCGACGATGAGTTGATAAGAAAAGGAAAATTGCAAGGAGGTGCTGAGGGCGGTACATCTATTCCAAGAGTATATCTTGATGGCTGGAGCACAGCAGAAGATGAAATTGTGAAGTACTTTACCTTGTGGACTGCGTCTAAAAGAATGCTTATCTCGCAAGGAAATAAAGCCGATGACGGCTCTGGCAGAGAACATGGGAAAAAAGTAATGAAGTATGTGAGCAGGCTTGGTGTCAAAGGAAGATACATCGTGTTCATGGCAAGGTCACGTCAGGAACGCGACCTTTGGGTGACTAGGCTGAGTACTGAGATTGAGCGGTTTTCATATGATGAAGACGAGATTGTCCTAGTATGATGGCTGGCTTATACTGGTCAAAGATACTAGTGATTAATAGTGGCTGCTTTGAAAAGTTTTTCAATGATTGCAAGACTTTTCATAGATAAAGATATACTGTAGTACAATATTGCATATAGATAAAGTTTCAACTTTTAACGCACACTAAGCATGTAGTTTTTATCTTTTTGGAGCTGAAGGGAATTGCAATTCACCGATAAGGGTATGCTAGTTGCTCTGGGTATCTTATTAAATTCAGCAACACTTGGGAATCTAGAACCTACTGTAATTCAGCGTCGCTTAAGATCTTGTAAATTGTTTGAAGAAGCACTGAGATCTCAATTAGATATCACCATTGAACGCCAGTACAACTCCATGATACGTCAGTTACCCAATAAGCAGGTAGTATCTATAGAGTGTCACAGCCTACATGAACCAAAGTCATTTTTCAAACTCTAGATGTAGACAGAAGCTAATGCTACTAAGCAAAGCGAAGGATGTAAAGCGATACGTCAAGTTCGGAGCTAGCCATCGACAACCGGAAGTATGGTTTACGCAAAGAATTGTGAAGAACGGAATAACAGACATCATACTTAACCAGTCGTTAAATATGTCAATGTCCCACAATGCAAACCAAGAGTTGAGCTACTTTCATTAAATAAGTATCTCTGTCTAGTATACATATACGCAAGTGGTTTTTCCAGCCGCGCACACTAAAGTCTCTTTGTGTCCCACACGTACACCATCTCGTCCCAACCTGTTGTGACAACCCATCCAGGGTCTCCCCAGAGACTCCAATCGCAACCAATAGCAAACTCCTTGTGCTTCGAAAAGATACCCCTACATGATTGACCATGCATGAGCCTATTATTCAAGAAACGCGCCTTGTCATCAGTCTGGTCACGCCAGACCCTCACCGTCATATCATATGATGTGCTCATGAGCAAGTCACCGGCATGGGGGCACCAGGCGATTTTACGTATGGCGAAATCATGTCCTATAAATTTGTTTAGTGGTGTAGGGCCGACACGATGTGCAAGAGCCAAGGATGGGGCAGGTTGGGAAATTGTTTGGATCATTCTCAAATCCCACACTTTTATGGACTTGTCTACCCCCGTTGTTGCGACTACCGACCTCCTGTACTTGTTGTAGTCACAGGAAAGCGCTTCAAATTCAGAGTGTGCAATAAAGTCGAGCACCAGGGGGTTGGCGCTTCTGAGATCCCACAGCTGAGTATGGGAAGCGGAGTTACAAGAAAGAATTAACGAGGGATCATGAGGCGAGAATTTAGCCTGGTAAATGCAATCACTGTTTGGGTTCTTGATCGGTGGCTTGTTAGCAACCATTGGAGGATTGTTTGTAGCAGTGCTATACCCCGTTTCTGTATTGTTGGTCAGATCCTTTGCCCCGGATAGCGACATAAGAGCATCAGGCCGCGTAGGTGACCAAACTTTGATGCTACCGTCCCAAGAAGCCGTACAAAATGTGCCCTTGTCGACCATATTCCAATCCACACTGAAAATTTCACGTTCATGCCCCGCAAACTTAGCGATGGGATAGTTGGGCAACGTGATATCAAACAAAGAGATGACACCATCACCTGCAGTGACTACAACTTGGTTCTCATGTATCTCACTCCATGCCACATCAAAAAGCCCATCCTGAGTCTCAAAGGCAGCCTCTTGCAATATCTCTCCATCCTCACGTATGGCTAGTATCCACAGTTTTCCATTGCCCACTAGACCATAATTTGCAGCCGTGGCCACGGCGATTTTGTTGTCGTAGAACGGCGAATATTTGCAGGCATATCCATTGTATCCGGACGTTCGAAAGGATAGCATTGTAGTTTGCGTCAGGAGAACGCTGAGTCAAGTAGATTGCTTTATAGTAGGTATATCTGGGGATCCTTAGGGCACGGCGTTGGAAATCATTTTTCGCGAGGGACCCGTTTGATAAGAAATTGTTGTGATAGGAACCACAGATAAGGCCAGCCGCAGGGTAGTCTGTGGTTAAGGAAGGCCAATTGGAAGTTGGCTTTCACTGGAAAGACTCACATCTAACCTTAGGTACATTTTAAAGTTGTTTATTAGAAACAATCGGCTTTTCGTGACGCGATTAGTTATTCTTAAGATGTGTATATAGAGTATTAACTCGAGTCTTCTAGCCATTATTCGCTCAAACTTATTTGTCACCTACGTTCGAAACCTCAGTTGCGGGCGATGATACCTGTGCCAGGTCGCTCCACTGATTTGCAAACAAACGATCTCTAGAAGTGTTAATGTCTGCCAATGATGTATCTGCCTTTTTCACGCCAGCTTCATGCTGTGGTCCGTCCCCCAATGCTTCACTCTCTATGTCGTTGTGCATTAGAAAGAATGGTGAGCTAGGCATTGTGATTTTGCTTTTCTCTTCCTTTTGGGTAGCATCTGCTTTAGATGACAGAGCGGTATTTCCATTCTGTGTGTTGGGAGTGTCCACATCAAAGCAAACCTGTGTCTGCACAGTGTCTGGGTTGGCGTCGCGCGGTGTCACATCAATATCACATGGAGTCTTATCAAACTTCAAAGCCGAGGGTGTCGCTTTGCTCATTATGCGCTTGATTTCTGGGTCTGTCTTGCCAAACTCGTCCAATGAAGGTGAGTCTTGCAAATTCCGTACATGAAGCTCGACTTCGTTGGGCCCAAAAGCGTCTTCCTCCTCTTCATTATGCGTAAATAGCTTCATCCAATTGTGCCTGTTGGGTGATCCCCTAGTAGGCGAGTTGGTCACATCATTAACTTCGGACATTTCCGATATGCTCTGCAAGATCTTATTCAATGTCGGCGAAATATCTGTTGCCATTAGCGAGTGTGGATGTTCCATTGTAGCTGACTCCCGTGGGGGCATGTTCTCCTTGTCATCATCGTCAAAGTTGATCAAAGTCGTGTTTAACTTAGTGGCATTTAGAGGCTTTTCATCGATTTCGCAGTCCTCAATTTCTTCGTCAGTTGCGTTGATGTCGTATTTGTTTTGTGTGGCACTCTGATTAGCGATGTCACATTGCATGGTATGGGTGTTCATGTGAGTATTGCCATGTATGTCACTCATGTGGTTTACGTCACCAACGGGAGAATATTGATTTGACCTATGTGAATTAATGGTTCCACTCTTTGCACGGTTTTCGCTCTCACTGTGATAGATTGGGTCTAGATCCGTCAGAGGTAGCTGGTGCGACGACCTGCCCGGTAGTTCGTCTTCGTTACTTCCATCGGTAGTTATTCTCACACCACGGGGCGATAGAAAAGTGCCGCCATTTTGCGAGGTCTCCTGAAGGAGATTATTTAGGTCTTGGAAGACGTTGTCTGAGAGTAGTTCTGTTTCCTGCTTCCTCTGCTGCGTCTGCTCTTGTCTCTTTCTGGCCTGCTCTTCAAGGGTTCTGTTCCCATAGTAATAGCGCCGGGTACTGGGCTTTTTTTTCAAAGTGGTAGGCACTGGCGAAGAGGAGTAGGCAAACGACGCGAGAGGGGATGAAGAGCTTGCGATGACTTTTTCGTCCTCCTCCAGTCGTCTCTTTGTCTTGCGTGACTGGGTTTGGTGTGACTGCTGGGTCTGCTGGTTGGCGTAAGGGCCATCAACAAGACCCCGAGATCCTAATTTGCCCCTCTCTCTAAGCCCCTGGACATCATTTTTCAGGTCCATCTCGTGGCACACATTGCACAGCATGCCCGAGTTGCCGTACTCATAGGTGCCTGACTTGTGGTACCTGTAAGGTGGATTTGTTGTTGAGGTACAATTGATGCATGCGGTGGTGGGCTTGGGGGCATTCGTCGTAGGCGTATTTCCGATCTTGACGACAGTGCTCGTGATGAAGCTTTTGTTGCGTCTGGCCCTGGTGGGCGGAGCATCGGACTTCATCAGCTTCTCAAAATTGGAAAATCGAGACGAAATTCGGTCGTCCAGCACATCATTTGTATCCAGGGTGGAACTGTTCATATCAGCTAGCATGATCTTGTGAGCCAAAGAGTTTCTACTGAATGGAAGAGATTGAGTACGAGTCGCTAATAAAGGCTGGCTTGACTGATCAGGTCGTTGCTTGAATTGTCGTTTTTGTCGTTGGTCGCGTGTACTACGTGGCTCCTGAAACTTTGCCTTGTCATCCTCGGAGGAATTCAGCGGGCTGGATTCTGCCGAAGAATCGGAGGATGCCTTTCTTTTCTTCTTGGACGGCACTTTCTGTTGTGATTGGCTGGCTCCACCAATTTGTTGCGTGGCCATTGGCGCTTCGGTAGGAATCTGCGACGCATGCTTCACCTCGCTCAGCTTTAATCTTACCTCTAACGTGTCTTGGCTGCTGCATCCTGAGTATATGCTGACAAAGTTCTTGAGTACCTTGCCAGCCACAATAACAGGGGTCTTTTTGTCGACAATCTTTGAGTACAAACCGTGTCCAACGAGGGGCTCGCCCGGCTCGACAATGTCACGCGAATAGATGGAGAAGTCTGTTAGCGCATGAAGCAGCTCAGGTGACGTCGCCGAGATCAGGTCCAGGCATCTCTTCAGGTCTATACATCCTATGAGCATACCCTTATTGTGAGGCGAGTCTTGGGGGAGCTCAAAGGTCTTGACGGTGATAGCCTTGGTGGAGCGTGCTAGGAAGTTCGTGACATTATCCAGCGTGTAGAAGACTTTAAGTGTAACGCTGGAGTCAACTGGTTTGCTCATGTGTGCCGTCAATGATATTGAAGTGGTCTGTTGTGCGAGAAATGAAACGATATATGTTAGTGCTTAAGTGTATGAGTTAGTGGAAATGCAGTGGGAAGTTGGCTAGTAATACATGAAGGATAGAAAGTGCTGCAGTGATGGTCTTTCGGATTGTGTTGTGTCCTTGTAAAGTGCAAATGGAAGGAAGTGTGCTTGTTTTTTTGGATTAGGTGTGATGCATAATTTGCACCTGAAGACAATCTGGCAACAATTTGCAACTGTTTGGCAGGGGAATATTAAAGCGCGTCTGGAATTTTCATAGTAAACGCGGTGTACTAAATAGATAAGGATGAGACAAACCGAAGGATGCGAGCGCGAAAGCGTGTCTTGAAAAATTAAATAGTGCAATTGTCGCGGAATGCTAAATTGTCGTAGTTACCGTAAGGGCTGTTCACAAGGGATGGGTGTAAAAGGGCAATTAGGAAGTGAGCGTCACAAATGATATAAAGAGTGATATATCACTACATTGCATCAGTTTTATAGATGGTCAGTTTCATAGATGGACCCAAAGAGTATTCCAGTTATTGGCCTATTGAGAGATCTAATAGGAAGATGCTTCAATAACACCGGCCTGGTCACTACGAGCTAGAGCGCTAAGAGCGGGTCTGTGAGTGCCGTAAGCGAAATTACGACATAATGTACGTGGCCCCGTACAGGCAGAAAGAAGAGAAAAATAAAGATTCCCTGATCCCCTTGCGGTGGAACTCGAGTTGCACCGTGCGTTTACGTAATGCAGCATAGAAGACCATGGGATAAACAGTAAGTAGAGCAACCTGTCTTGCTTGCATAAGTGTAGCGGCATTGAAGCGTGAACAGAATACACAGAATTGAGCTGAATGTCTATCGTAGTATCTGTCTATGGTTTTTAAGTCCGTATTTCATTACCTTGACTCTGTTTTTCATTATAGCCTACATAGGCAAATTTGACCTAACCACTGAATCTCTACTGAGTTACATACTAATTGATGTAAAATCAGGCAAATCTTGCATGTCCCTAAGTAATGAGGTTAACTCCAGTGCATTTTAGTCTCATTTGTCACCTAAAGCGTCGAAGTTACTAATTAAGTCAATCGTGCACGAAGGTTTGACGTTCCATTAGAACGAGCATACTCCATTTATTACGCTACTAATACAGTGCCGTACTAGGTCAAGGCATTTGTAAGCCCCGATTCCGCTACCCAAAGGCCGTTCTGGCTTCCCAGGCCCGTCTTAATCCCATTACTCAGGGTCGGCCTAGAGTCTAGACTGAAAAACCGGCATTACATAAGACGCGGCTCCTATTGGTCTAAGCATGTTATGTAATCAAACATTAATCTCCCTTCTACTTAAATAGCCTGTTTCTTGCATCCTAGGGGCGTCCCCCTTATCTACACAGATATCAATTCAATTCAGAAATGTCTTCAGCAGCAATTCCAAGGCATATATTCAAGAGTCAGCGGACCAATTTCAAGTTCGCATATGCTTTAGCAGGTATATTCTCTGCTGGCTTGGTCTACCAGAACTACAGAACCAAAAACAGCGGTGGCAATAACCCCAATGGCAGCAACTCAAGCAACCCTTTTGTCAAAGCCGGTTTGTTTGCGTCTGCTAGCAAGGAAGTGAAAGAGTCAATTAACCAAGCAGTTGGTAAGATTAAGACATATGACGACTACCAAAAGGTATACAATGACATAGCCCTCAAGGTGCGGGAGAATGACGAATACGATGACGGTTCCTATGGACCTATTCTGGTCAGATTCTCGTGGCATTCTTCCGGCACTTTTGACAAGAACGATTCCGGGATCACGAGAGGAGGTTCTTATGGTGGAACTTTCAACTATGAGCAGGAGCAGAAAGACCCTGAAAATGCCGGCTTGGTTACGGCCTTGGAGTTTCTCAAATCAATTGGGGAGAAGTACCCTTGGTTATCTAGAGGTGATCTTTTCACCCTTGGAGGTGTTGTAGGCATTCAAGAGTGTCAGGGTCCCAAGATCAAGTGGAGACCCGGCCGTTCAAACGGCGCTTTGGAGTCTGTACCCCCATACCACAGACTTCCTGATGCCTCCAAAGAGGACGGCAACTATGTACGCTCGGTTTTCAACAAGATGAACTTCAACGATCAGGAGATGGTGGCTTTGATTGGTGCCCATGCTCTCGGACGCTGTCACCCTAACTGGTCAGGCTTTGACGGACCATGGACCTTTTCTCCCACTGTGTTTTCAAACCAGTTCTACGTTTTGCTCTTGGACAAGTGGCACGAGCGCAAGTGGGATGGGCCTAGACAGTATGAGGACGACAACACCAAATCCCTGATGATGCTGCCTACCGACATGGTTTTGAAGACAGACCCCAAGTTCAAAAAATACGTTGAGTTGTATGCGAAAGACGAGAAGAAGTTCTTTGACGATTTCGCTGACGTCTTCTCCAGACTGTTGGAGCTGGGTATCGAATTTCCAAAGAGCACGCCAAAGTTCGAATTCAAGACTTTAGATGAGCAGGACTTATAAGTAAGCGATAGTTTGGCTACAGTCTGTACGCCTAAGGAGGCCATAGCTTCAACCCGCGTGAGCCCTGAGCAGTCCTATTGATGAGCTGGTGGTATTGCCCCTTACATGAAGCTACGGTGTCGTTACAGTGACCATCATGGACAATCAAATGTTACTAATTTATTTATAATTTACAATATTCCTTTATGTCACCATTGAAACGGGTTATTTTCTTTGTATTTACACTAATTATCTACAAAAACTCTCTGGCCTTCCTCCTGTAGGTGTTTCCATCCCTCAGCCATTGCCTGTAGTCCTTCAGGCTGCCAATCTTTTCTCCGTAGTAGTCGGGCACGGGGTTAGCCATGCTCTGTCTCGAGGCATCAACTCTCTTCTCAATAATATGCCTAAGGAAAATCTTCTGCTTGACGGTAAACGCTTTCATCTTTGAGCCGTTGACGAGGTAAAACAGAGGGTCCCCAATAACAGCGGGCCCTAAAAGAAACCCAAGTCCTCCAAATGCCATTATGCCTCCAATGTACACGGTGAAAGGGTCGAGACCAAACATAAAGTCAGTCTCCAAGGGATCAATCTCTTTCTTCGAGATATACAGCCATGCTGCACCAGAGAACAAAAACGTCGACAGCACCGATCCAATGAGAGAGAAGTGTCTCTGCGACTTGCGCAGCTTTAAAAAGTCTTCCCAGTTGAGCGTCTGTGCAATGGAAAGTTCCTCAGGCGACAGCTTCAGCACGGACTTACCGGACCTTTGGAGTGATGATTGAAGTCTACGAAGAGTGACCTTATGGACTGTAGGTGTGAAGATGCCGAGTCTGTTGAAAATCATTGTGTTGGGCTAGAGAACATACATAGAGAAACGGCCCTTCAATGCAAACGCTTTGAAAGATGGGCACCAAAACTATACATCCGTGCACCAAATATGAAAGTTTGTGGAACGAGTAATGCTAAGTAAAGCGTCAGCTGTAAAATGAAGCTTAGTCCCCAGTTGATGAAAGCTAGCAGACTGCTCGAACGCAAATGATGATAGAAAAGTAATCTTATAATTACCATTGCAAGCATAAAAACCAAGCTTCTAACTAATACTTATTTTATTTAGTAGTTCAGAGCAAGTCTGCAGAGCAGCAGAAGGAGGCAGCTTAGTCGACCATATCTCAATAGTCAGCTCAGTCTACCCAATACTAAAGCCCACCAATTACCCAATGCTTATATATCACGCCCCTAATAACCTTATACCCCTTACAAAACTACAAAACTCCCGCCTAATCTTCGGCGGCCTCTAACAACTCAGGCAACTTGTCCATTGGCAAGCCCTCGTGAATAATTTGGTAGGTTGACTTGAACAGAGGAAACTCGTCAATCTTGTTCATGTTGCTCAAAAAAATGTACACTTCCTTAGCAGTGTGGATTCCCTGACACGACTGGCCATTAAGCAAAGCTTTTTCGGCCTCTAGTGCGGTTACATTGTGCTGGGCCATGTACCTACCAACTCTCACGTTTCTTCCACCGGCACACGTTGTAATGATGTCAGCAACACCAGCACTCTCGTTGGTAAACGTGGCTGAGTGGCAGTTGGAAAAAAAAGTCTTTGCAAACCTAATCAGCTCGACGAGCCCGATTCTCATGACGGCAGCCTTGGCGTTGTCTCCCCAGCCTAGGCCCTCGACAATACCAGCAGCCATTGCAATGATATTTTTCAATGCACCAGCAACAGAAACACCAGCGACGTCTTCGACCACCCTAACGTGAAAGTATGGTCTGTGAAACAGGTGTTTTAACACCACGCTGTCGATGTCCTTGCCTTTCCCTCTATAATCTTCTGGCACCTTATAAGCGATAGTCGTCTCCGACCACTTCATTCTGGCCACCTCTGGTGCCAGATTAGCTCCAGATAGGGCTCCGCAATAAATTCCAAGCTCCTCGGTGATGTAAGTAGAGAGCAGCTTGCAGCCGTTTGGAGTCACCTCCAGACCTTTCAGACAGGAGATGGCTCTAGCTTCTGGGTTGATCTTGCCCTTCAAATTTGCGACAATCCTTGTTAAGAACTGGTGAGGGATGTTGAAGATCAACAGATCAGAGTCCTTACTTGCCTCAACCACATCGGGCACTGCAACAATGTTAGGAGGCAACTTGATGTCTGGAAGATACTTGACATTCTCGTGCTTGGTATTGATTATTTCAGTCAATTTCTCGCCGTCAACCATCTCTTCATATACCCACATGTTCACCACATAATCGAACTCTTGCGGACGCTCGATCGCATTCTCGGCGACCACCTTGGCGATAGTTGAACCCCAGTTACCAGAACCAATCACCGTAACCTTGTAGGGTTTCACTGGTACATCTTCTGGAAGCACTATGCTCTGATCTTTGGGAGTGAATTTTGGAGAAAGAGTCGACTTAATGCTCTCTAAGCGGTCTGATGCAGTCATTCTGAAGGAGCGGGTTCGCAAAAGGGTGATATTACGTAGACCTCGTCTAACGAACATACAATAGCTGTGTAGTTTTAGAGCGAAAAAGGTTACGATCATAGGGCTGCCAAGCGTATTTTCGATCTTCCTGCCCAGTTGCTTTCTGGTGCAGAGGTGTGTACACGGTCGCAAGCATTATAGTGGCTGTGGGCCTGTAACAGTTTGGAATGGCTCGGACGGTAGTCAAGCGAGAATATCAGCTTTATCAGAAAGAACTCTTCACGTTACCTATCTAAGCAAAGAAGTCTGTCGTAATAATGCGTACGTAATATACGGAAGACAGATGCACGGCGCAATCGCGAGAACGCTCGCTGTCTCTTCTCTTCGTGGTAACTATAGACTATATCTTGGGGGAAAATAGGAGACAATGTTACAGTTCTTTTTTTCATCTCGAACAGCCTATAGCCTTGCTCAGGTAGCCCTGTCGCGACTGTACTATATAAGCTTACAGCTTTTCTTCAAATTGGTGTCCCAGACGATGTCTTTTTCTTTTTCGCTCTTCTGACTCAGAACCGGTAACCAGATCCTCTATCACGGCTATCGCGCGAACTACGCACGGTGTCCGGGGGTCTCCTTTTTCTCAAAGTGAAATTATCGAACTCTGCGAGACAGGCGTCCGAGGCTACAAACTCTAATCTTTCGTCACTATCACGACTAAAGCAGCTCTCGGACCACATTCAGAGCCCTCATATCAACACTAAGATGGTTAAGGCAATTATAGCACCCTCTCTTCTCGCAGGTGACTTTTCGCAACTGGGATGTGAATGTGAAAGGATGTTCAAATCAAACGCCGATTGGGTCCACTTGGACATTATGGATGGCCATTTCGTCCCTAACCTGTCGATGGGGCCTCCCATTATTGATTCTTTGCGTAAGGCAGTGCCTAGAGATGGTGAGGGCGACAAGAACAGCAAGTTTTTTGACTGTCACATGATGGTGGCAAACCCCAAACAATGGATTCCGGAGATTGCTAAAGCTGGTGGGGACCAGTATACGTTTCATTATGAGGCCACAGATGACCCTATTGGGGTGATCAACATGATTAGAGAGCACAAAATGAGGGCATCTTGTGCTATAAAGCCCGGCACGCCAGTGGATGTCCTTTTTCCGCTAGCCGAGCAATTAGACATGATTCTTATTATGACTGTAGAGCCTGGTTTTGGAGGGCAGAAATTTATGAAGGATATGATGTCCAAAGTTTCCATTTTAAGGGAGAAGTATCCACATCTGAACATTGAGGTTGATGGTGGAGTTGGTGCTGATACCATAGACGACGCAGCTGATGCCGGTGCCAATGTCATTGTAGCTGGTACTTCTGTGTTCAAGGCAGCCGACTCTGCAAAGATGATTGAGTATCTCAGAGAACGTGTGGATGCTGGCCTGGAAAAAAGAGGGCTTTTAAGCTGATCTGTAACTGAATATAGGATAAATAAGCAGTAAATAAATGGGTTAACCGACTATCCAGTGTTTGAGTATTCTAGCTGTAAGCTTCCAGGACCAGTAAACCTCCACTGTTTTTCAAACACATAACTAATTACTAATATACGTACATCCGGGTATAATGCTAAAAAGAGGGTCCCCCTAAAGTGGTTCCTTGACCTTCAACGACGTTTATCTTCAAACCGCTGGTGGCGACATCTTCAATTACGGCCCAGAGAGCTTCCCTCACTGTGTTCTTCGTCTCTTTCACGTTCTTCTGAGCGTCATCAATTTCCATGGAGTCTTTGGCATTTAAGTCACCGACCAGCTCTCCAGCGTTTACTTTTCTGGCAGCTATGTACTTTTTGTTTCTCTCTAACTTCTGCAATCTCTTCTTAGAAAGCGTATTCTGCGTTATTAAACCAGTTGGCCTTTGCACACCTGTGTACAGGGCAACGGCAGTTGACTTGGTGGAGCCAGAAAGCATGTCGGCAGGATTTCTGATATTCTTGGGATTGAGAACACCAGAGCGTGAGCGTACGGACCGCTTTTTGCCAAGAACATGAGACTTTCTTCTCCTAATTATGTTATCTTTGGGCTTATTGACGCTATTTCTGGACGGCATGACTGAGGACTGGGTCAGCTGGGGTCTGTGAAGTAATCGAAACCGGAGAGCTACAATGCTTATCGTGAAAGCTCAAGTGAAAAAAAAAAAAAAAAAATTATATGAAGGATGGAGTGCATAACGTATATCACACCCGTGCACCGCCTCTGGATGTCAACAGGTACAAAGGGAGGCCATGCATCTTTCTGGGGAGTTTATGAAGGCAACAAGCGAAGCACAAAAGGGGTTAAATAATACGCTTTAGAAGTGACAAGCAGCAGGCTCCCTCCTTAAACCATGGTTACTGTCTCAAATAACGGAAATGGGACACTGACTGCGACCATTCATAGGAATGGGAGTGCGAGAAATGGTCATAATGGAGAGCCTATGGGAGGCCCAAATGGTAAAGGCAATGGTAACAGCAATAGTCCAAAATTGCAATCCCTGGTAGAGCTGACAAAGATCGTAGACGAGCTGATACGAGAGTTTAAGAAGGAGGATAAGGTGCAGACGATAAAACAGCACCTTTCCAAGGCGCTGGATTGCTGTGACGAGTATAAGAAATGCGTTCAGACAGCCAATGTTAACTACGAGGAGACGTACATCTACTACAATGCAGCGTCTAGGATTATCACGGACTCTATACCAAAACACCCAGATTACTTGATGATGACAAAGGAGATGAAGAACATTTATAACGACATTTTACGATTTTTGACAAAGGAACGGAGCACGTATGAACAGGTAAAGAATTACATAAGAGACCACTCAACAACGGAAGATGTGCTAGTGAGGCGACTAGAAAACTTAAAGATGGGTCAGCAGCAGCAGCAGAGGCCTGTAGTAGAAAAGGTGGATCAAAAGGTTTTTGACCGTTTCCGAGAGCGTGTGTCGATTACCGTTGATGAGCTTAACCAGTTACTGGAAACTGCACCTAACGACATCTTGATCATAGATCTGCGCAGAAAAAAGGAGTTTGAGACAGACCATATTGACTTGACACAAAACACGATACAGGTTGAGTCTGTTGCAGTGAGGCAGAACTATTCATGTGATGATATTGAACACTTTTCGATGATTACGTCTTCAGATAACGAGAGAGAGCTGTTCCTTCGACGAGACGAGTTTGAGCTTGTTGTGCTAATCGATGGGACTTCTACTGCAAACAACTTTACCACTGATGGAATAAAGCGTCTCTATGCATTACTCAAGAATAAGAACATGAAACGTCCTTTGAAGAGACCCCCTTTGTTGCTGGAAGGGGGATTTGTTGCCTGGAAGCAGCAGTTTACGAAGAATTTGAAGGAAATAAAGACTGTCGATGCGAGAAAGGGAAGTATGAGTGCTTCAAGTACGAGGAGCAACAGCTACACTGAGCAAGCTTACGAGACACGTGATGCTCGTACATCACCCCGAAGCCAGGCTATATCACCTGTGAAATACTCACGCAAGAGCTCCTATGCAGAGAGCCCTTATTCATATTCCTCGGATGCCTCATCTGCTACACTTTACACAGAAAGAGAATTCCAAAAAAACGCATCTGTATACTTTTCGAAAGACCCAGGCCAATCGATGTACTCTGAGCCGCCACCTTCATACCAAGAGTTGCAAAATTCGGTATACAAGCCCATTGTCACAACTCCAAACACACTTTCACAGCCAAAGCCAGCTGCGAACTCGTACCTTATGAACCAGGGTCCTCCGCTTCCGTTAGCGCCATTAGATCGCAAGCCCCCCAGTATACCACCTTTCCCTACTCAACAAAGAGACACTTATAGTCCAGCATCAAGGTCCATGATAAAGCAGCCAATGAGAGATATCGAGAGAGTAAACAATCTTGAGATAACTACAGGACTGGCAAACCTTGGGAACTCATGCTACATGAACTGTAGTTTGCAGTGTCTTCTAGGCTCTAAGAAGCTGGTAGAATTTTTTGTGAATGGAGCATTTAAATCTCACATCAATTTAAATTCAAGACTAGGGTCAAAAGGTATCCTTGCAAATGGATTTGCCACATTAGTTAATGAACTATACCAAAAATCGTCAAGTGTGCGCTCCAACTATGTTATTCCCACGCAGTTTAGAAAAGCCCTGGCCGCCCTCAATGCCAATTTCAGAAACACAGACCAACAAGACTGCTCCGAATTTCTCAACTATCTACTGGACAGCTTGCATGAGGACCTTAACGAGAACGGAAATCACCCGAAACTTGCTGAGCTCACTAGCAGCGAAGAAGAATATCGTGAAAACATGGCGATACGTATAGCAGCAACAATCGAATGGGAAAGGTATCTCAAGACAAACTTCAGTATAATTGTGGACATTTTCCAGGGACAATATCTTTCGCAATTAAAATGCCTCACTTGTGGAAAGACATCGACCACTTATAACAGTTTCAGTACGCTTTCGCTGCCCATTCCAATGTCATCTTCAAGAGTGAATTTGGAGCAGTGCTTTGATGAATTTGTTTCTCCTGAAATATTGGATGGTGACGACCAGTGGTACTGTCCTGTATGTAAGAGAAAGAGAAAAGCGACAAAGACGCTGATGATTTCACGACTTCCACAGGTCTTGGTCATCCATTTAAAAAGATTCCATTACTCTAACTACCTCAAGAAATTAGAGACTTTTGTCGAATATCCTTTTGACTTAAAGCTGGACAAGTACTGGCCTAATGTGAAAACAAAGGAAGAGACCAGTGCACTACAAAAGCTTCCACTGAGAGGCCAACTCCCACCTTTCAATTACAAATTGTTTGCTGTTACAAACCATTATGGTAACTTGGTCAATGGCCACTACACTGCCTATGTCGACAAGGGCTCCAAGAATGGATGGTGCTACTTTGATGATACGAAAATTACGAGAAATTGCGACCCCAATAAGGTAATCAACAAAGATGCCTACGTGCTGTATTATGTTAGATCGTGAGAGCAGAGAAAATGTACGATTGTTGTGAGATACTTTAGGTTATGAAGAGCTATATAACTAGAACTACATTTGTACAACGACTTTTTGCATTACACCAGTTTATCGCACGTTGCGCTTTGCAGTATGACCAAAACGGCTCAAACTACATAATTACACGGGCCTATACATCTATTCCCAGTCATCGCCATCTGCCCCGTCCTCCTTGTCGTTCTTACCCTTCACCGCCTTAGGCGAGTCCTGCGTGTCCGAATGGTCAGTAGATGTTGGGGTCTCGTCGTTGTCTTTCTTGCTATCCTTCTTGTCCTCCTCTTCCTCGTCGTCGTCCCAGTTGAAGTCCTCCTCCTCATCGTCTTCAACAGGCTTTTTCTCCAGCAACTGTTTCCTCTTCTTCTCCTGCTCGACTACCTTGTTCTTCAAAACAAAATAAACCTTCCAAAACAGCTGGTCGTCAACTTTCTTGTCGTCTACCACAAGGCTCTTGTACAATTTTGTAAGATTTGACTCGCTCGACTTCAAAACGGCCTCTTTCTCCTGTTTGTTTTCCTCTGTCAATTTGTACGCACCAGCCTCTTCAGGTGGATTCAAATACAAATCCGCAGTGGTCGTCAATTCGTGCAATTGCGCCTCGAAGCGCGTAGAAGCCACCGCACTGGGTATGTTGAATAAGACATCTCCTTTGCTACTTGTCTCCGGAGTATCAACAATGCCCCAAAACGACTTTGATGCAGCAGAGGTGCCCTGCATTAGGAAGCCACCCAACTTGCTGGCGTACTCAATTCCGATATTCTCAATTTTTTCAAGGTCGTGATCCAAATCGTCAAGGTACTCGTTGGTCTTTTTAGATATGTCCTTCAGTATCTTCTCAGAGCTCTTCTTAGAGATCTTCTCCGACACCACCGGCTTGATTTTCTCCTCTACCTTGCTTCTCGTCTCGTTCACGGACTTCTCAATGTTCGCTACGTAGTCGGGCAATTTCTGCTGAAACCCAGACAAGAACCCATTGAACGAGGACCAGCCTGTCTTGGTATTGGTCTCTAAGTTCGTCACCAGATCCTCCATCTTTGTCTCCAGATCTGTCACCATCTTGTCTGTCTTCTCATCGTGTAGCTCTTTGGAAGGCTCAGCCTTCTGTTCTGTCTCTGGGTCATAGAACTCCATGTCCTTTTGGCTTATAAGTAAATTCAATTGGCTCTGATTGCTGCTGCCTTTGTAATGTGCAGAGGGATGCTTTTACGAGATTTGTGTGAGGTGTGCAGTTGAGTGTCACATTTTCGTGGGGAAACAAAATACGCGGTGGAATTACCGCAGCAAGGTACAATTTATCGCCGTCGCTAAACTCCCTTACCATCTTAGTATGGCAAGTTAGAGGTCACTGTGTTACCGCTAACTCTCCTATTACCCATTACCGCCGAGCAGAAACCTTGCAATCTCAGATCTAAAAACAGCGTTGTTAATTATAATGTCGGTCAGAATCCCCGAGCCACTGGCTCCCCCAATAAAATTCGCCCAGATAGAAGAAGGGCTATACCGCGGAGCGTACCCACGACCTATAAACTACCGCTTTTTGAAGACCCTCAAGCTGCGAACAATGATATGTCTGATACCGAGCGAGATAAACATTGACACAGATGCCAGTCTCTTTAGCTTCTGCCAGAAAAGCAATATAAAACTTATCCACATCGAATGTGATTCCAAAGCTAAAGAGAAGGGAAAGAAAAGAGGCATACCACTGGACCATGAGGCTGTGGTGAAGGTACTAGAACTGGTACTAAACATCGAGAACAGTCCGTGTTTCATGTTTTGCAATAATGGAGGCCAGATAATGTCTCTTGTCGTAGCATGTTTGAGGCGATTGTGCTTCTGGAACTCTGTCTCCATCCACAATGAGTTTGTCACTTACTCTAGTACCATAAATCAGAATGATCGTTTATTCATAGAGAGCTTCAAAGGGAACCTCAGACTCCCGCGAGAGGAGGACAGGGTGAGTTGGATATGGAACGGGATGAGCAGCTCAATAGTCGATTCCCATCCCACTGTGACATTTCACTAAAAAATCAATCGCTGGTGCTAAAATAACTACAGCATCGTCTAGCTCACTACTTACATATACAAATACATTTAAATGGCTCTCTACCACTGTCTATCCAAAAAGAAGTCCGGCAGCAGCTTCCACATTATTACTGCACTGCTCCAAAGCAAAGATTGCCTGCTTTTTGTCAAATCCCATGCTCACCAGCTGTTCCACTTTCTGCGGATCAGCCTTGGGCTTCGTTGGCGTACCTTGAGGCAAACCTTGTGGCTTATTTGTGCCTAGTCTCATGCCAGCACCACTTGTCTTCGGTACTGTCTTGGGTCTCTTTAGACCGGCATCTGGACTAAATATGTTACCACCAAGGGAAGGACCTAATCCGCTAGGAGCAGGACCAGCAAACTCTTGTGGGATTTCGTGCTCTCCCAGGAAGGGAGTCTCCACGTCAGAGATGACAAGTTTGTTGTTTTTCAAATCGATACATGCTTGATACCGCCTGAGCAGGTCGAGTCCTAGAAGCATATCCACAGAGGTGTCCAGGACCGTCAGGGAACAAGGGAAAAAGCCAGTACTGATCTTGAGAGGCGCCGAATGGACTCTTCCGAGAATCTGTTGTGTTCCTACGCCTCTCGCCTCACCGGTGAACCGCTTGTCAATAAGCCTAGTGAGGTCACATTCATCAGCCAATTTAGGCGAGATAATGGTTTGCTGGGCCCCGGAATCTACAAACGCCTTCACTGGGTGGCCGTTCAACTCCACGTTGATGTAAAGCATGTAGATTCGTGTGAAACTTTCCGGCGACAACTCGAAGGCAGTGCGCATGTTCTCCTCGATGGCCTCCTGATTGATAATCTCTAGAATCTTGCGCTGGTTCTCTGGATCATCTGGGTTTTGCTGCAATTTCACAAGTTCAGAGTCAGCGGAATGTTTCTCCTCTATCATCTTGAGCATCATCTCCTTGAACTTCTTAGGGTCGGTCAAACTAGCCACTATCGTTGGGTCCATCTGCTGTTGTTGAGCTTTGTTGCTCAGAAGATGTTGCCTCAACTCCTCGAGGTGCTTGTCCACCATTGAGTTTTTCAGAATCTCATTGGGTGGCAGATTGAAGACGTTGGCTATGTTGGCTGGATCAGAGGAAGAAGAGGACGCTAATGCTGCGGGCGCCTTGTTGTCTCTGACAACGAGTAGCTCGTCGCTTGTGAGCCCAATATCTTTGAGCTCCTTGTCATCTTGTGTCAAATCTAGAGGCTTGCCATTCAGAAGTATGACCTGGTTGGCAGGGAGGATGCTCGTCTCTGACTCCACATATGCTTTGAAGTCGTCAACACGAAAGTCCTCAGGGAGGTCGATATTGAGTATGAGTTCGGAATTCTCGACTGTGATAGTAAGGTTCATGATGGGTTATGAGGAAGCAAGCAGGAAACAGTGGCGTTATTAGAATTGTTGAAGTCTAGAGTATAAGTATGAATCCAGTAGAAACGCCACTAGAATTATATTCATGCACGGAGATATGCATCTGACGCTCTGCAGGGACGCCATCAGAAGCGCGGGCTAAATATAATGCTACAGTGCAAAATGTCGTGGCTACCAGATTTGTCGCACTTGCCCTGTCTAAATTTTGATACCGAAAAAATGCCGATCTGTCAATCGAGTTTACGCTGTATCGTCTTGCTTGTCGGTGATTCAGCAAAACCTAGATCGAAGTTTAGCAACATCCTAAATAGTTTACATATTGGGTAGCATAACTTCTCTCAGTGGCTCAAAGGAAACAAAAATTGCTTCGCCTGCTTTTTGAGAACATGGCTGAAGCTATAATAAATATATTTTAACCAGAATACTGAGAATATATTGGGTGCGGCACTCGCGCATGAGGGCTCAGAAAAATAACTAACCTAAACACGCATATACCATGTACTGTGCTGTGAGCTATGCCAGCACTCGCTAGTGTCGAAAACCTATTTCAACTGCGATGAGGTCGGCGGAATCGATATTTAGCCTCCTCTGTCGGCGCAAATCACCTCGCAAGTATTCTACCTTTGCTGACATAAACTTTCCTTGTTTCCAAGATGCATAGAGGCTTGAATTTTTTTACTGAACTCGTTATCTTGACCCTGCACCAACACGCTTGTCTTCTATTGTAAGGGAAAATTTTTGTCGCGAAACGCAGGCACTCCAACACAGAATCCGCAGTATAAAGAAAGCCTATTTGCTCGCGCGCGCAGAAACACCCTAAGAAGCGACTGACTGATCTCAGGTACTGTCAAAACCTTCAGCCCAGGCAGTCAAAGCTCCGTGAACTCATACAAGGCATCCAGGATAAATAAACCTGTTGCTAGCATCCATACCAGGATCTTTCCTAGTCCTTCGCATATCCGCAAAACCCGCTATCAGCTCTCGTTACTTTTCACAGCATTCTCGGCCATAGCGGTTTCACTAGAGCAGACCCAGAATGAACCTGCGCACGCTGGCAGCACCTGTGGTGCTGCTGTACCGGTTGGTCATGCACATCATAAACAGCTGCACAAATGAGCGCTCTATAATCATGCTGGCTGTCAACTTCTGTATCAACTTCTCCCCAGTCTTTATATGGCTTTTGATTTTCAAGAATGCCGGGCTCATACCGAACGAGATTCGGCCCTCTATCCACGTCAGGCTGGCAAAAAACCTTGACGAATTCATGTTTGAGGGCCTCTCCGGTTTATTCACATTGCTGGTTTCCACATGCTCGGCGTACTTCATCTGGTGGCGCTTCTATAAAGGGCACTCTCAAGCGAAAAAACTTTATCCCCATGAGGAACTAAAGGAGGTTTTCGACATTGAAAATCAAAGTCCTGGGGCAGAACAGTTTGCTTTGCAAAACCAGTTTGATATGACAGATTTTTCGGACGATACTGTCCAAGATGATACATATTCCAAGGACGACGCAAGGTACCTCCCGCACTCATGCCTTTACTACATGCCCGCTCTGTTAGTCCCACTTTCATGGCTTCTCTTAAACCTTGACCACTGCTTCATCACTAATTACACGACTTTCCTCGATCTCACAGCATGGACCTCTTACGTTTTGTTCCACTTCCTGTCGCCGCTCTTTACTGCGATCTATCTCTACGTGTTTCAGGCGCCAGGTGTGCTGAAATATTTCTCCATGATCCTCGGGATCCAGAATATCCTTGGAGTAATGACCCATCTCGCCTTCCCGAACGCACCACCTTGGTTTATCCATCTCTACGGTGAAGACTCTGCGGCTACATATGACATGCCTGGCTATGCCGCTGGGCTTACTCGTGTTGACGTTGCTCTCGGTACCCACCTGAACTCGAACGGATTCCACAAATCACCCATTGTGTTTGGCGCATTACCGTCTTTGCACAGTGCCATGGCCTGCTGTGCCTTCTTTTTCATTGCATGGTATACCAAGTGGTATACTCCAAAAGTCTTAATGTTCCTGTTTGTAGTCTTGCAGTGGTGGACTACCATGTACCTAGATCACCACTGGAGACTCGACCTATTCATTGGGATGTGCTACGCGATTTTAGTCTTTACAATTTTCAAGCACAAGCTTGTTGCCAAGGAGACTGCTTTTGCTGAGGCCAGGCGCCGAGGCGACATTGCCAAAGGCTTCACCGTCGGGATGAGAGTTTTCCGCAACTACTCACTTGCTCGGTGGTTTGATCCCTACGCAAAGGTATAATCGTGTGTTTATATTTGTATATATGGACATGTACCTGTACATTTCAAAATTTTAGTTTTATTATTGGCAGCAGCGTTGGCGTATGTTCAGGGCTTATAGTTAGTGTAGGTAGGTTTCTGACGGAGAATACTTTAAATGAATATATTCCCATGACAATTTACTTTCTAGTTATGCTAATAAACATCTTCTGCGAGCTGTCTGTACAATTAAAATTACGCTGTGTCATCGCTTTGGTGTGGCAATACCTCTAAATATTGTGGTGTTTCTAATCCACTAGGTTTCAAACCATTGAAACTTAAGAATCTAGTTTCTTACATTAACGGTGAGGCTTACATGGTAAGAGTCGCTATGCTAAGCTATTGGGAAACTTCAGGTTTAGCTTTTTAGGGAAACCGAGTAGGGGCAATCATCCGACTGGAGTACAGATCCACCCATGACATTTGAAATGATCGAACATATCGGATTTGCCTGAATATTGTCAACCGTTCTGGACGGCCCAATCATCGCAACGATTTTTGCAACCCATATACGGAGACTCAGACAACTTTATCATTCTGCATGGATTAGCGAATTAGTAGACAACAGCATCAGCCTTTCATTCCTTCCAAACAGACTAAATATTTAACCGCGTGTGCGCACGCTTTAGAAAACACATGCTTCTCTACCAGATTACCCCAATTCTCTTATCCGCATGTTCTGTCACTCTCTCGCATAGTCACTCACCTCTCACCACATTAACATATTGACGTATTATCGCATTAACAGATAATCATATTATTTATCATACCATCATATTCACACATTCACCTACTATACTTCACTCTAAAAATGCTCTGAATTTTTTTGCCATTTCTCTACAAAGGGAGCATCGGATTATTGAACCCTCCAACTTAGCACTCTGATATCTCAGCCTCTCTTCATATCTCTATTCAGTTCTTAAAACTACAGATCCTCATCATCCTCCTCGTGGACCAGTGCACAAGACAAGTCATGCCACTCAACACCGCCGAACTTACACTCGCTCACACCCTCGTCTTGGAACCCCAGGTTCTCATAGAACTTGATAAGCTTGTCGTGAGCAATTATCACGATCTTGTCACCCACGTCCTGCTGGCTCAGCTTCTGGATGTAGTCCTTCACCAAGAGGCTGCCGAGCTTCATGCCCTGGTACTCCTTAGCTATCGCCAAAGAGTGCAACCCAACAAAACGGGAGCCCTCTACGTGGCCAGCGTGCTCTTGATCCTGTCCGCTAGTCTCATCGCCAGGTATAGCCATCCCTCTCTCCGTGATATGCTCGTCGTATATTTTGGTAGCAATGATGTGTCCAATCAGCTTCTCTTCAGTGATGGTCGATTTATCAGGTGGCAGGTACCCTTCGTTCATACGAGCGTCGTAGTCCTCGTCGGTATCAATGTCACCGGAATCGCTTTTGCCCTCAGACTTGTCAATAGCACTCTGGTACTTGGGAATGAACTTGCGGATGAATAGTCCGGAGCACAATTCAGGGCAGGTGTTGAGTCTGTACTGCAGCTTTTCTCTCGAAGCTCTTTCATGGCTAGGAAAGCTCTCGCCCTCCAGGGCGTCCACCTGGTCAAGGTCATAGATTGAAAGCGGTCTTATCGAGAGGTGCTTGGGTGCGTTGGATTGGAACATTTTAGCTGTGCTGGTGGTGGCGGCAATCAGGATGGTAAGTAGTGGGAGGCAGGCGGGTCAGACGAAATCTAAAGAGTTGTTAAGCAACTGTTAAAGCGAGCGCGAGGGCCCAAAGCGAGAAGCGACGCGCTCGCTGTAGAGTGTGATAATTTTCCGCGGCAATATTCTTGCTAAGCATCCGTACACCGTCAAACAGAAAAAGTTCATGCGTCGTTTTGTCTCTGGTCTCTCGTGTCCCCATGATAAAGACACAGCGCAGCTCTTGCTTGACTTAGTAGCCTGCCATACAGAAAAAAGCGTCCTTTTAACCTCACCTAATTTCATGTCAGAGGCAATAGAAGCGCAAGAAACGCAAGAAGTAGCACCTAATGTGGTGCTTCCATTGGAACTCATCGATAAGTGCATTGACGCTCCCATCACCTTAATTATGTCTAATGGGAAAGAGTTCAACGGCACGCTAGTGGGGTTTGACGACTTTGTCAACGTGATTTTGAAGGATGCTACCGAAATTGAGGCTGGAGAAGTCGTCTCTAAGAGAAGCAAAGTGCTGTTAAACAGCAGGTACATAGCGATGCTGATCCCAGGTGGACTTGCGCAGTAGCTGAAGTACTGACTGTCTATGTGTATATTACTCGTACTATAATAGCATGATAAACGTTGTAATGGTGCTTAAAAATTTGTTACGCTGTAGTCGAAAGTAAATCTAGTGGCATGTGCTAGGGTACAGTAGTAGCGTGATACTGCCTTGATACTAACAACATGTGCCTACTACTACTATTGATACAAACGTTCTAGTTACCGTTAAATATTACCAGTTACCTCGCTTTAACTCTCCAAAGCGTCGATTGAAATATCACTCATTCTCCATAGAATCAGCATAAAAATGCTCCTGTAAGGCTGAAATTGGGAAGCAAGAAAACTAAGTGTGTCGTCATCAACATACTTGTCCTGCTTGCGCTTCGATAGACGTGGGACTCCGTTGCTGAAGTGGCTCTTGATCTCGTCATTGAGCTCTTTGCGCTCTTCAAGGTACCTTGTAGCACCCCTTCTGATTCCCAAATCGCCTGTCTCAAAAATGTTGTATCTGTGCAGCGCAAACATCATGAACATTGACACCGACCAAGGGCCAATTCCCTTGAACCTCTGCAGATGCGAGTCCACGAGGTGATCGGGACTGCTGAGAAAGTACTCATGGCTGAATTTCACATCTTCAGGTAGTTCTTCTTCCGCAATGAAAGCCCGCGCCAGGTTCTGAATGTAGGTAGCTTTGGCTAGAGAAAGGCCACACTCGCGGAGCTTCTCTATGGGAGTGCTGATGAACACTGCTGGCGGTGGAAGCTCCGTAGCCTCCACCTTCTCGTCTGAATCAAACTCATCGCTGGTCTCCTGTGGCACCCCCAGCCGCGAAACCAATTTCGCCTTTATGGCGCGGGCAGCACTGCCGGAGATCTGCTGCGACACAATGCTACTGGCCAGCTTGTGGAAGTAAAAGTCTCCTTTCTCCCGCAGTTGTTGAGCTGCTGTGTCGTGAATCTCAGCCGTCAAAAAGCTTCCGAACGGCTGCGACTTCACCACATCGTAAAGCGAAGGGTCCGTCTGCAAAATGCTCAAGAGCCCTTCGTTAAACTCAGATGGATGCACCTTGTAAAACTGGTCGGGTAAGGCCAAAGACGTTTTCAAATCATCATTTTTCGGAAACCTCGTCAACTTGGGGTAGTCCTGTTCAATCCGTTTAACAATTCGTTTTGCCCTGTACTCTGTCTTTTTGCCATTTCCGTGTGTCTTCACAGTGACATCTACTTCAACCTTCACTTTATTCTTGATGGTCTCTTTATCTATGCTAGCAACTGGCTTTTTCACTCGCTTTGTGATCTCCTCCTTCACATCAATGTCCACTTCACCACTAGACGCACTAGCAAGTTTCCTTTTCGTCTTCCCTATCACGGCCTCTTTCGCCTTCACGTTGCCTGCTTTTGATGACACGCTATTACGCATGCCATCCACCAGTTTCCGTGATCGCAGTACTCTTTCACTCATATTGCTTCAGTCTTGTATAATTACCTTGCCTTGTTACCTTGTCGAACGTTGTCTAGCTGAAGTATGCCTTGAGTTCCATCTCTATTTGCCCCCACAACATCGTGACGTTGTATCTGCTCCCCGCGATTTTCACTATGCATAGATAGTTGTTCCTTTCTCAGTTTTATTTTCTTACCTCGTAAATTTCAGACGTGACCAATAAATAACGTTATCTTTAGTACAGCCGGTGTGTTCCCCTACCCTACTGATCATGTCGTTTGAACTAGATAAAAGGAAAACGAACCTGTTGTTGGAGATCAACACCATCCTACTGCAAAAATGCGTGATGCTGCAGCCCTCGTTTCTGTCACCTCCCAACACCATGAACCTCACTCAGGCGGAGTTCTCCAAGAGGAAAGAAATGTATCAGAATTACCTCAAGAGAATCCACATAAACCTGTCGTCTTTGGCCAGCATCAATGAAACGCACTCATCCATGAATAGCAACGGCAGTCCTAACGCCAAACCGCAAGTGATACCTGCTATTCTCACTGCTCCTGATGAGCTACCGGGGCTACAGCCGTTATATCAGCAGCTAGAGAGGCTATACATAGAGACTGCGAAATTGCAGCACTCTCAGTCCTCGCACCAGTCGCCTGTCCAACAATTTGCTCATCGGGAAAGACAGCAGCCTCAGCAACCTCACCAGCTCCAACAGAATCAGCTTGCCATGCAACAACAGCAACAACAGCAACAACAGCCTCAACATCAGCACCAACCCCAGCCCCAACAGCAGCATCAACATCAACCTCAACCTCAACCGCAGATGCAACAATATCAGTCACAATTTCAACCACAGAATCAAAGCCAACACCCGCACCAGCACCAACATCAACACACACACCAGCACCAGCACCAGCAGGCGCAAATGCCTGTGCAACCAGAACAGAGTATGTATCCACCCATGGACGAATTCGACAACCGACAAACACCCTATAATAATTACACCCAGAAGCAAATGGATAATTTTCAGCACATGACCCCTGCACAATTTGTACAGGGCCGACAGCCTCCGTCTCAGTCGCAGCCACAGCCACCATCGCAGCAGCAGCAACAGCAACAGCGGCCGCGTCAACAGCCTCCAATGCAACAGAACTCTCCTCTTTTACAGCAGCAGTCGATGTTTGCTTCGATGAACTCCGTTCCCGATACCACAGGCTATGACAACAGCATGGCCCATTCTGGGGCCAGTGCCCCGACTGCCTCTTTGAGTCCGGAGCAGATACTAGCAAAAGTCTCAAGAGGGAACGACCACTCAATGATGTTCTAACTGTCTTTGCTTTAGTTGTACTATCACTAATAAGCCTAATGATCTATAAATGGGCGTCCCGTCTAACACAACTTGTAGAGTGTTTTATATGTATTTGTATTGACATAAATGTACCAAAATAGTTTATAAAAGTAAGTGCAAGAGACCGAGAACATGGCCTACAATCCCCGTCTTTCTCTCTCATTAAGTAGTGGCTTATGAGCTCTGAAGAAACTTGGCAATGCTTGTTTGACCAATTGCACTTTGTATCATCCACTGACACCCTCCCCGTTATTCTTTACTAGTTTTGAAGTCTCCCAACAAGAGATGCACAACATTTACATTGTTGCACTACAAAATGTATCTGTGGGAATGTTATTTTTCTTAGGCTACGATGACTCTTGAGAATGAAAATTGCATACGAAGAGCAAACTACGCGCTGTCCCCTCGTCCTTCTATTACGCTTAGGACATAGGCATTATGGTATTGAAAAACATATACATCTGTAGAGTAAGTCAATATCAAACCAATCAGCCTTGAATGTTACTGAACTGCTTACCAAAGCACGAGTCATATCAAAGACACTAACATCATAGCACGGATTCCGCGCCAATTGGCTCGATCCGATTCCTGAAGATTGCAATCCCACTGGTATAGATTCTGATCCACGCTTGGCGCCTCATGGAGTGGAGCAGGCCAATGAGCTTGCTAACTATATAAGCCAAGCACCAATCAAGCCAGAAGCGTTGTTTAGCAGTCCGTTTTACAGGTGTGTTGAGACACTGACTCCAGTAGCCGAATCATTAGACTTGCCCATATACATAGATAGAGGAGTGGGGGAATGGTACATGCCCGATAGAGACGAGATACCCCAGCCAGCGAGCTTCGAGACACTGAGTGGATTCTTTAGTCGCTTGTCAAACGATTGGAACCCAAACACCGTGATACCCTCTGCTAAAGGTGAAACCACAGATGATATCTTCCAAAGATGTCTTGAGTTCTGGGTCAAGTTTGTGCCGAAATTTGAGGCCCAATTTCCGAATGTAGAGACCATAATGATAGTAACGCACGCTGCAACAAAGATTGCCCTGGGAATGAGCTTATTGAAGTACGAGAACGTGAGCGAAGAGCTGCGAGATGCGCACATCATTGACGAGCTTAAATCCAGCAGAATAAGAGCTGGCACTTGCTCGCTGGACCTGTATCAACTGCAAGACGGCGCTGTCTGGGACTTCAAGCTGAACGGTGAGACGTCCTTCTTGAGCGAAGGGGAGGAAATGAACTGGCACTTTTTAGAGGGAACCGAGGCTGGTTCAGAGGCTGATTTGAAGAAAAGACGCGAGCTTGCTGAAACTATGAAACTCAGTCAAACAGAGAGCGGAAAAAATGAGCCGAGGCACCGCACGCTCTAATAAAGACGATCTTATGGATGTCGATGAGACGCCGGGTGGTCTGGATGAGCTGCCTGATGATGAATACGAAGAGGTGTATGTCAGCCTACTTCTTCCTTCCAACCCCTCGAACATCACTAAGAAACTGGATCCTTATCCGAGTGCCTCAGCCCTGCAGAAGGCGTCGTTAGGCCACAGTGTGAAACTGAAGACAGAATCGAGTCTCGCAGAAACAGCCAACGAGAGTTCACTATTAGATACGGTGGGCCACCAGATACTGTACCAACCACTGAACTCGGCTTCAAAATTGCAAATTTCTGGACTTGAAACACGCAAACCGCTCTTCCAGATTGGCCAGTCTTTGTACCAAGGTGAATGGTCTGACCTAAACGGAACAGAGCTTGTGTTCAATGATAGTGGCGATTGCGTAGCAAAGGTAGACACACACGTTGTGCTTAAGAGTGGTAAACTGGAGTCTGAAGAGGCACAGCAATCAAAGAATGCTTTTCTCAAGGCTGCTCTCAAGCTAGCTAGGGATGTGGAGAGCGGATCTGCAGAAAACGATGTCAATGGTGATGACAATCTCAATACGAACGGTACGGGGAAAAGTGCCGGTGATGCTAATTCTAATGGTAATGAAAACGAGAAAGCTGATGACAACGGTAAATAAAGGCAAAGACAATTATAAATTATAGTGAGTGAAGGAGTAACCGATATGCTGACTTTCACAAATACATATTTTCAATTCGCATTGTATGCTAAGTTTATTCTTTATATGTTACATTCCATTTAGTTTGTTACTTCCAGCCCATGACTCTGTCGTAAGCATCGATCTCGCTTTGATGCAGACGGTCTGCGTGGTTGAAAGTGCTGAATCTAGGCGCAGTGCTCGTCTTATCAAAGATCTGCAGGGTTGGCGACTCAATGTAAGAGTCAAAAATTGTCGAAGGATTTGTCTTCGCCTGCTCCTTCAGCATTCTACTTAGAGTAGAAGGACCAATGTTGGACGGCTTGAACAAAGTGTCGACAATATCGTCCTCCTCATGATCCGAAAATGCATCTGCAAACAAGCCATTCTGCTTTTTCACGTTTGCCTTGAGTAGAGAAAGGCGAGACTTCTCAGCAAGGATGTTGCTAGAAAGCTCCGGCGGAACATTCTCAACATTGGAATTAAGTCGCTGCTTTTCTCTGCCAAAGCTGCGAGCAGGTCCGCCAAATATGTTAGTTTTCATGCCAGTGGAGATTCTCGGTATCTTCCTATTCAGCTTAGAGGGGCTGGCAGGCTTTAGCGGGTATACTGTACCTGAATCTAGTTTCTGACGCTTAGTCTCACTCGGAATACGACTCTTCGAAAATATTGTGGACTTGGTGTTGCGAAGGTCTGCTATGTACGTCCCTAGCTTATGGGCAGGAGCCATGGGTTTTGTCTTATGTGTCTGTTTCTCGAAACTGGAGTTTTTGCCGTAAGTTTGTTGCTTTAGCGATGCTTTTAATGCACTTGGGCTAAGGATATCCTCCTTATCTGGTATGAGAGGCATTGCTGTGAGACCTCTGCGTCGAGTCGGCTGCAGCTGTTGCGTGGAGAATGCGGGTTTTCCCGTTTTCGAGGAGGAATCCCTTTTAACCAGAAAATGAGGAGGAACATCGGCTTCTTCAGAATTGTGCTGGATGCTCTTTGTCTGATGCTCATTGACCTTGTCGAAATTTTCTTGATTATATTCGCCGGATGCCAACGGTTGTTTGGCTGCATCCCGTTCTTTGTCTTCTATTTTACCAGAAGCTGGATGCTCTGAGTCTGGGTCACTTTCCAGGGTATCCAAACTAGGCCTCTTAGAAGCATCCTGTTTAGGACTTCTTCTAGATGCCACAGTGGGATTGGTAAGCCGAGAAAACACGCTCGGCTTACGTTCACCACTGACACCAGTGCTCCTTTCCGTATGTAAAGCCCGTTTCTCAGCAGGCGAGTCTCTTCCCACAGAAAAAGGGATCCGCGGTTTGGACGAGGCAACTGCCGGAGAGGTCAGATCGGTGCTGCTTTTCAGCACGCTAACAGATGTGTCAATTGTCTTCCTGTTCGATAGCAAGCCATTGGTGCCTCTGGAGATACGAGACGCGGTAGAATTTGGAGTTATGTCCTTGAAGGGAGAATTCTCTTCGTTGTTTTCATCCCGTATAAGCTGATTCTTTATGCGCGCCTCAGCTTTTAACTTATCTATTGAGTAGGAAGTGCTTCTAGTTGTTGGAGCTGGCGACACCAGCGGCGTGTTGTGAGAAGGGCCCAACGTACTAGCTGGCCTAACAGTGCTCCTACTAAACTGAGTAAACCGTCCCTTGTGTACTCCTGAGCTTCTTGTTGTTACGGGTTCTTTTGCTGGTGCGTGTGAAGACTCCACTTTAGGCAAAATGTTTGGCGCATCTGCGGCAACTGGTGCGACGGATTCCATTGGGACGATAGACGATAATGATGACCGCACCCCTGCTAAAACATTGCTTTCTTCAGTTTGTCTAGTGGAAAAATCAGACTTTGCATTTCTAGGTACCAACTCTAGAGAGTCTCTTGCCCTAACAAGACTGCTTTGTCGCTTAGAAGGGAGATATTCAAACTCGGTGCTATCGCTCCTGCTTGCACTCCCTGACTTGGCCGACTGGAGATTTTCCTCGCTTTTTCGCATTGATTCACTTCCTTCGATCGTTTTAGGTGACCAGGATCTTTTAGCTGGTTCAGCTGAATCACTAGCATCAACTTTTAGTTCGCTTGTACTCCTGCTTGTTTCTACTACCTTGTTTGACTCAGACTTTTCGTTCCTCTCACCGAAGCTGGCATTGGCAAAACTCCTTTTATGCCCAGTCAATGAGAGTGCAGAGCTACCACCTGTTTTGCTCGTGGGCAATACTATCGGCGAAAAGGCGAGCTCGTCATGTTTAGTTGTTATCTCGTCAACGACGGGCTTCTCTTTACGCTGATTCGTCGGTTTTTCTCTGTTCACGATCCACGAATCATAGCGCTCAGTAACATTTCGGTCCTGCGCATACAATATGCTCTCCATCAGATCATTCATTGAATGGTTGGCGTCTTTCAACACGTCCCCAAAACGCTCAAGCGAGTGCTGAACTGTGCGATAATGCTCGTTCATCTCACCGGCTATCCACTTGGACGATCCGGGAACCAGCACATCGCGTTTTTGGTTCTGTGACGCTTGCAGCCCCCAAAAACTCATTCTACCACGCTTGCACTGTGGCCTTTGTGCACTTGTTGGAATTGTCGCACTTGTCTGGGGTCTTGTTTACCTCACGCATATGGTATCAAAAACAAGCGAGCGCATAACGCAGAACGAAGCACAGACTGTCGCGAGCGCGCGCGCGGAGGGTGTGCGAGAGAGAGGCCTAGTGACGCGTAGCATCCATACACCGCGAAATATTTTTTCTAGCTGTCTATCGCTATGCGATCTTGTCTAACAAAATATTTTTCAAGTATTTTTCTTTGTGCATGAACTAATAGAAGAGGTGAACTATAGGAAGACATATATACAATATAGGCTGCTGCAACTCGGAAAGTAACTCTCCTTTTCGACAAGTTTATATCTCTTTGAGATTTACCTACTGAAATGCCAGAAAATGGAAAGTCAAAGTACTCTGCGAACGCAAATACTGCGGTCCTAGATTCCCTACAGGAACTTCTGTCTAACTATGATAAGAAAAAAAGCGCTACTGAGAGAGACCCTGATACCTCAGAGCTTCAAAGCTTCATATCAAATGGCTATAACAGAACTCAGCTGATTCAGTACTGGTCTTACTCTGCTAATGTGAACGATCATGCTGCCTTATCTGCTACGACCATGAAGATGGTCAAACTCTTGCGAGTAGCTAACTCCGTGGAGACTTTTGAATCCCATGCAAGCGAACTGATAGGCGACATTCTTTCTTCCTTTAACATCAAGGTGATCTTCCGTGCTTTGAATCAGAATAGAGCAAATTTGACTAACCCAGTACTGAAACTGCTGGTAGAAATTGTGCGATTTCAGCACGGCTCCATGGTCGATAAGTTTTTGGACAATTTTGACATGTCGCTGAAGGTCTTACCACAATTGGCCGTACCTACAAAAATTGAGTTGGCTGAGCCGGAAAAGTGCAAAAGCTATTCCAGTATGAGAAGCAATTTTGTAAACTTCTGGTTGACGCTCTTAGAAATGTCGTCTCCACTGACTAGGAAAGACCTCATAATAGCTAATAAAAAAATTATCGCGGGCATCTTCAAATATAGTCGGTCTTACGACTCCATAGATACTATCAAACGCCTCATGACAGTACTAGATGAGAAGTTGCTAGAAGAATCGTCATATAAGAAGATGACGAAGTGCAAGATCTTCTCTGAATGGGTGCTCCAAAGGCTATTAGACTATTATCAACTTGCTGACGTGCGAGATGTAGTTCATGAATTGCTTATCAAAATTTGTACAGACTATGAAAGAGGCATTGTGTTCTCAGACGACAAAACCTGGCTACATTTTTCTTTGACAAACGAAGCAAGTGCAACAGGTGTCCCGGTCACTATCGGTGACAAGAATTTCAAGATATACAATAAACTGATCTTTTCTCTTCTCACAAACTTGAAACCCTGGAGTGATGAGAGTCAGCTGAAACTTGCTATAGAGATTCTTGATAAGGTGCCAGAGTTATTACCCTGTTACAACGCCTATAGCCTTTTTACATCTGGGCAGCATGACCCTCACTTGTCTTCATTTTGGATTGGTCAAAGTTTGTTACTTACCAGAATAGCGAACCTACAAATTCCGAAACAGTTCACTGAAAATATTAGGACCCAAATTGTTAAGAACAGTAGCTCTCCCTTAAACGAGAAAAAGTTTGTTTCAGCAAATGTTTTGGTGGAGGCCGCCTTTCCGAGTCAGCTGACCAAGGCTACTTTTTCAAAAGCCCTTAGTTCAGATGTATCCCTTATCAGACATACTCATGCTCAACTACTCAGTGCTTTTCTTAGAAAAGCACTCAGACTACTTGATATATTGAGTTTCGATAAGTCCAGTCAGTTTGCCCAAACTCGTAACGAGGTGACGGAAATCATCTTCAAGACAAGAATACCATCATTCAACGATATCTCTCTCGCTATAAGCGACTCTCAAAAAAGATTTCCTGAAAACAAACTCCTACTTGTGACCTTGTTATCGGTGGCAGAAAAATACAGTGAATTTGGATTTACCGTATCATTGTCATTCCCCATCAAAACCACTCATCTAGAGTCATTTGATTTCAATAAGATTGACCTTGTTCTTTTAGATTTCTACCTGCGGTTGCAGTCCGAGTCGTCTGGCGCTTCGGCAAACCATAAATGGTGGAATGTGGAAAAAGATGCAAAGAACTCTCTTTTTACTGCGCTCATTGTCCTCCCGTACAAACTTAGTAAAGCGGGCAAGGATGACACCACTGTGGGAGCTGATGTGGAGCATAAGGTAGTTGAATTGACAACTCATCTAACTGAAACTACTTTGGCATTTCACAAATATAAAGAAGAGGGCAATCCGATTTTAGAGTCCGAAGTTTCTGCGTTGGTGACGTCTATTTTTCATGTATTAGGATACGTCAGTTCAGCTGGCCGCGAGGAAGTGTTGGACGAATTATGTCACATTATCGATGAAAGTATCTCAAGATGCGTGAAAGCTCCGTATAAATATTTTGATATGGCACTGGAAGCACTACCAAAAAAAGCACAGCAGGGAACTTGGATTCCCCCTTGTGCATTCTTTGTCGCGGCAGTTGAACAAAGTGTCTTCGGCAAGTCCAAAAAAGCAATTTTCGTTTGGCTCAATGCCTTTGCTAGACTCTTAACAGTTGCTGGAGAGAGAGCCGAAGCGCTCAAGGCCGTCATTGATAAGTTTTATCCCGAGCAAAACGAGAGTTTCAATTTCACAATATCTGATAAATTTGAGGAAGTTGAAAGTGGAGTCGTAGACTTTGATCGTTTCACTGATTTAGTTCTTTTTACTCCGTGCCAAAAGCTCCTTCACGCCCTGAAAAACAGGCTCATAACATCCGATCATGAAGCAATTGCTTTATTGAAAAGGTGCTCTTATCTTGTAGACTCGCATTCGCTCCCTTTGGCAGAGGTACGCCCGGTCCTGATTGAGCTGGTCTCCAAATACGGCAACTACTTGATGCAAAAAGTTTTCCTTGTCATCAATGATGGCTCTGTAAGCGATCTTCCTTTACTAGAAGCAAAATACTGGAATTTTCTTTTTTTGAGAGCCAGTAATGTGAGTTTGATAACGGATAAACAATTATTCATATCACATCTTCTGAACGAGGTATTTTCCGAGTTATATTTTAGTCAAAGAGCCGATAGTTTCAAAGAAACCCTCAATCTCTTTGAAGACTACAAAAACAGGATTATTGAGTTGGTGAACGAGGATACGAAAGATGTTCGTGTTGCCGAATTACTAAGCGAATGCTTTTGGTGCCTTGATTACCAGAGCGCCTTGAAATTGACAGCCATTGCAAGCAGCGATATTGTACTGAGGGGATTGATCAAAGCAGTCCTGGCTGGGGGCGCAGACATTAGCAATGAAGAATTCTCTATGCTCATTAAAAAATTGAATGCGTCAAATGCTGATTTATTTGCCTCACTAGCATTAAACGCGGCAGTTGATGGGCTTGAATTTGAAAGGTATACGGCACTCGCATTGACCGGTCAAAATAAACGGTTATTTTATCCTATAGTTTTGAGTTTGTTATCAAATGGCAAATTTAACGAGCCTTTCTCCAAGCTCATCTTTGAGCTTAGAACTAAGCTCAGCCAAGAATTAGAGGATCTTCGTTTCTACTGCGACACCTTAGAATATGTGCGTGATGCAACATTGATAGAATTTGTGTCGCATCATGTACCGCCTCATGTGGATGATTTTGTTGCAAACGGCGTTTTTGATAGGAAATTGACACTGAGCTATTTGGTTTCATTGAACTACCTGATGAACAACGACAAAAAATTATCGATTTTACTCTCGTTGCTCAGCAACGAGGATTTCAAAAATGATGGTTCCCTTGTCTTCTCCAAGGAATTTGTAAAATCTCTTATGTCTCTTGAAGATTTGCTTGACGAAAAGCTACTTGATGCTTTTAAAGTTTGGGCATCTAGAAGTACACTCTATATCACTAAAGTACTCGCAGAAGCAGAGGGAGCAACGCTGCCTACCCAGTTTCTAAACTTTCTGAGCGAGCATAAGCGCCTGGTTGGAAGAGTTTCTATCTGGAAACTAGTGCCAAAAACAATGTTGAATTCCCAAGTGCTTGTCGTTTTGTCTAGCGACAGGTGGATCAAGGACCCTGTTGTGTTGGACTACATCATATCACTGGTGCTAACCGCTAAAAAGAACGATATCGAGTATGCCAAACACTTGCAAATACTGGTGAACAACGCAAGCTGCCCATTGGTTGACTACCCTTCTAAAGAGAACAATTTTATTCGGGCCAAAAGTGCTCTCTTACTAAGAAAACTATTCGGTTTTGACAAAGTGGCTCTTTCTACAACAGAATTGCAGGATTCTCTCCTAGAATTGTATCTAGGATCTATTAGGGTTGAAGATATCATTCTGAAAAATATTTTGAGAGACATTGAGTGTAAGTTGGAGAGCAGTTGGGTGAGCTTTGTGACGGCGTGGGATTTAAGAGATAACGAATTTTCAGTAGATTATGACGCCAATAGGTTCAAGTTAGTTTCGAAGGACAATTCTAATGATCTCATTGTATCGCTATCAAAAGCATTCATCAACAACTCCATAAACCGGTTTGTTGATACCACTTTTGGAGAGGAAGAGCTTGCGAGGATCGAAAGCATTGAGGACTTTGACAACATTTTATCGCATCACAAGGTATTGTATGACAATGCCATGCCTGACAATCAGTATAGGACAACCGTTTATGATCCTGAGGTGCTAATGCTACTAGTGATTAACAACTCAGAACTATTTACTACCGAAGACAACCGTGTGAACGTCAATATAAGAGGTCTCTGTGATAGCTACCTTTTGCAATTCGTTGTAATGAATTGTGCACACAAACAAGAGAGCATTAAAAATATAGCGCTACGAATTTTAGAAGCAGTTTTAGCAAGTTTAGAGGACCAGATAATGGAAGTTTCGAGGCTGAGAGAATCTAAAATTGAAGATGGTTCATTGTCGTCATATCAGAAAATGGCTCTGGGATACAAAGAGAGGGATACTATGAAATTGTTTTTAGCTAATTTCCTGAGGACCATACAGTCATCGGAAGTTGCATTACCACCCATGAATATTTTACTGCTGTCGTACTTCCTTCCTGTCTTGAATAATCCCGCTCATTTCATGTACGAAAAAGTGTATAGGTTCTTGCTTGCTGGGCCCTCTTTTAGAACAATGGAAATCCCTCTCTTTAAGCAGATCACGCAATACTTTGTTGGTGATGCGCATCTGAAATCAACATTCAGCAGTGACGCTGATTACTACAAGCAATTAAACTGGTACTTAGGTACAATTGTCAAATGTGTTACGTCCACCGAAGATTTGAAGCCACTTAACAGAAGTGGGATCATTGAGTGGGCACTAAATGTTTATGAGTCTCCTTTTTTGACAGACAGACTTCGCTCACAGTTGACTACCATACTATACAAGATACAAGAAATCTCCAATGGTGCTGATCTTTTGGTGCGGAGTTATGGAGTTTTATCGTGGACTGAATCTAAATGTGTCAAACTGAGAAACCAATTAAGCGAAAACAATAGCAGGGCTACCAGGGAAACGGTGTCTAAGGACTCCAGCCTTCTGAGTTTGCAGTTACTGAGTGCACGGATGAATGTTGCTGCGAGTGTTAAAGGTGCCGACAAGAGGGCAAGAGAATGGTCAAGTGGCGATCTGGAGCCTTCCACAAAACGTGTTCTATTGTCATCAGAAAGCAACATCGTATAGACAGATATAAGGACATATAAATGCATATAGAAAAACAATTGAAAACAAAAGATAAAAGGAGTTCAACTGTCTTGCAATTGCAAAATGCATGTTATCAAAAGGCGCTCATGTGTATACATCATGATATGCAATCCGTCGTAAAATTACAAACTAGCCTTTAAAGGTGGGCACCTAACAAATATAATCAAACTTATTTCATACAACGCTACTGTGCGAGATTGTGAAACGTTAACTTAAAATAATTAATAACGTACAGAACTATGAAACAGGGAAGTCTATATTCGTGAATGCCGTACCCTAAGCACTAGACACTGACAATGTCATTATACATATTTACGCAGCGTACACTGAAGCACACACTACCTGGTCTCAGGTGTGATTGACCTGAATATAATTTGGGCTGGACAGACATGGTAAGTCGTTGCGCCGTGATTGCGGTAGTTAGATTGATTACTGTGGATGCGCTAAGAGGCCGTGAGAGGAGAGGAATTGAAGCAGAACAACATATTCAATTCTCGCCTCATCCAAATAAAGTCCTACGCCATTAGCATTATCAACACAGACATCCAAAAAAATGGCTGAGGAACAACAACCGAATATTGACAACTCGAGTAAGTAAAGCAGAACAAAGTTGACGGTGTTTATTTGGTGGTTGAAGGTGTCTTGCAAAGGACGACTTGACTTGCAACCGATTCAATATCACTCCGGACGATCCGTTTCCCATGCTAACCAACAGTTGCATTTATTTCTTTGAGCGTGAATTCCACGACTCTCTACACATACGACAACACAGCCATCACAAATGTACTGGGGACAAGCTGCTCAGAGCTTGTAGCACGCGAACTCGGCGCTGTCGACTCTCAGCCGGAGCCAACAAGCGACAAAATAGTACTTGACGCCAACGTTCTGTACCAGGGTAACCGCTACGTGCGGCTGAATATGTACTACAATAAACGGTTGCTAGAGAATCAGGACCAAGTGACGGTTTTTGCCATAGCATCTACAAAAGTGCCTTCACAGTTTGTGTTTTATCTTTTGAAGCGTATATGTGAAGAGTATCAGACTTTCCGTGATTTGAATGAAGATGACATCACCGAGTTCAAGGTAATTTTAAGGTCTATTATTGAGAAAGAGGTGCGCAAGCACCGCGCACGGGCATCAGGCTACGGAGCCATCGAATCCACGTCGGCAGAGCTGGACGACGTATACAACATAATGAACGAGAACATCGAGAGAGTTCTAGAACGAGACGAGCGCATCAATCTGCTAGTGAACAAAACCGACCGCATAAATACGACTGCAAACTCCTTCCGCAGAAGAACCATTGCCGTGCGGCGACGGCTATGGTGGGCCAACGCGCGGTTTGGCGTGCTAGTTGGTGTGTTTGCCCTGGTGCTGGTGTATTTGCTTGTGGGGCTTGAGTGTGGGTTGCCCTTTTTCAGTCGTTGTAGGAGTGGACATGGCGATGGAGGTGAATGAGTCTGCCTCTTGTAGTGAGAGGTGCGTTAATAGCATGTACAGCAAAATAGATCCTCGAGTGAAATGTTAGATTATGGTAGATGGTGTAGTGTCAAGTTGCCCAAAGGTGAAGGATTACGGCAATGGTCTAGGTTAATGATTGAATGAGAATTTGACTTAACAGTCAAGTTTTGGAGTATTTACTGCAGGCCACAATGCCAATGAGGGCATAAGGGCCAATCGTACAGAGGTCCGCAAAGGGCGGAACATCCTGCGACTACCCTCTCAAATCCCGATCTACTGGTCAACTTCTTCAACGTCTTCAACCTCATCAGCGTCGTTTGCGTCTTCATTGTCCTCCCCCGTGAGCTCTCGCTGTTCCTTCTGCACAATTTGTGAGGGATTGAGGGGCGAATTCACACCATCGGTATCATCACCGTCCTCAATTTCCTCGACATCCTCACCATCAATATCCTCAGCATCCTCGACATCCTCGACATCTTCAGCATCCTCAGCATCGTCATCAAGGGTATTATCTACATTTTCAGTAGCGTCACCGGCACTGGCAGTATTCACTTTCTGAACATCACCTTCGCCTACTTTTGCTCTCTTAGATCCCTGTGCATCACTTTCACTGCCACCGGCAACCTCGTCACCGACAACATGACTGGCCACAGTACTGGAGCCAGCTTGCTGCTGGGCCTTCTCGAGCTTCTTGCTGGCCTTGTACTTAGTGTAGGCCTCGAGCTCCTGCTGGATAGCTGGTACGAAGGCCCCAAATTCGGTAGCTTCAAGTGCCGCAATCACATCACCAGCGTTCACACCTTTTCTTCCGAGCTTGCGAGCATTGAACTTTGAATGGTAGTACAGGTAGTTGATGAAGACAACACTGGCTCGTTGGAGAACAGAAAGCGAGTCTTTGGAAAGGATCATTGTGGATTCAGTGGCGTGACTACCGGGATTGGCATTGGCATTCGCGTTCGCTATCGCACTTTGCTCGGCGAGCACTTGCTTCGCCAGTTTGAGGACTGTAGATTTGGGGAACAGCAGAGAGTCAATCGAGATGCCGTAGTTGTCGGCAGAAGTCTCTATAGTGATGGCCTCATTGCTGATGATTTCTCCTTTGCGGTTGCGTCCTTTTGGTGGCATTTTTATATTTGCTAGTATGCTACTGCAAGATGTGGGACTTAGCAATCAGTGAGAGGAGGTAACGAGGCTGTCGCTGTTAGAGATACGAGTAGGTGAATAAATGAAGATTCTGCGTGAGGACGCGACAGTGAGCGCGTTACGACATGCGCGTCCGCGCGCACGCCGGTGGTGACAGTCGCTAAGAAAAGCTTCGCGCATCGATCGACTTAACACCAGATATAATGAGGAGCGATAGGACAGTCGTCAATTACGTTGATTAGTATTACACAGTTATTTGCGTGGTATCGATGCGGGGAGTAGGCGCCAAAAGCAACTGCTCCTTAGCACGTATTTTTTTCGCTAATCTAGGTTAGCGTGTCTATATTTCATCGGATTAAGATCTAAGTAGTAAAGCACCAGCTCTACTTTGCTGTGCATCTTGGCTCTGTAGTGTTTACTTGAAAGAGCCGACACTTCCGTTAGTACTAGAGGTTGTATCTGGATGATACTTCAACCATTGGGCATGCTTGACTTCACACGACTCAGTCTATGGGGTAGGCAAAGTGAATTAAAGCTATAGCTCATTTTCATTCATTCACTCGTGGTTCGTTGTTGCGTGGTTCGTTAACCCAACGGATCCATTATGCTCTTACCCTCTGCCATGATTTTCTTCGCCCACTGTCTTGCCAGAATGCTCACCTTCATAAATTTCCTGGAAGCGTATTTCTTGAAAAACTCCTCGTGCACTATAGGCGACACCAAGTAGTCAATAATCATCTCCGCAACTTCTTTCAGATCGGCCTCTTTGTAATCGCCAGAGTAGTGTATCAGATTGTTGGTCCAGTCGTACTTGCCGAGCATCTTTCTGGCAATATACATTGCTGCAGCAGAGCACAGAGATGGCAAGTAGCCGATAAACTTGTGATCTATAATTGAAATTTCTAAGAGGTATTTTCCAATGGTACGCGACTGCACATCGTAGTCGTCTGCCTTTGAGATTCGACGAAGAAAATTCATTGGGTTAGGGTAGCTCATGTCAAATCTAAGGACCTCGAGAATGAACCTTTCGGCACTGAGAATCTCTTCCTCGCTAAATCCACCGTCTGTAACGTATGCGTAGTTCTTTACCGAGGGAGAGTACACCTCCTCGTACTTTGCAGCAATGAATAATGATCCTGTAGCTAACAGTTGCAGCCTATCCACCTGAACACTTTCTTTTGACATGAATCTGTCCATGATGTTGATGGCAAGGTAAAGCGTCTCAGGTAGCAGCCTGAACTTCAAATGCACTTCCACTAGCCAGTCTACGAGGATGGACCGCATCTTGGGGCGCAAATTACGCTGCCAATGCAGATAGTTTGGATCTGGCAGTGTCTTGATCTCCAACTCATGCAGGTATTCAAAGATTTCACCGACATACTCGCTAACCATGAGTGGGTCGTCGTAATCATCCTTGTCAAGATCGTCCCAGTTTTCTTGAAGCAGCACCTTTGGCTTTTTGAAATCTTGCAAAGCGTTCATCTCGGAGCTTGTGTCTGTGGCTTGTCTTTTGAGCGATGTCCGTTTCGAGGCCGAATGTGCCGTTCTGTCTGTGGTGTGTGCAGAGTCACCGGCGTAGCGTTCTCCATTTGCTTTATCCCCATCAATATCACCTGCATCATCACTTATACTCGCCTCGTCGACCTCGTTGAGAGCATTAGTATCAGGCCGCACAAGGCTCTCGCGGTGGCCCAATAGGGACGTACGTTGTGTGCGGGTTTCACGGTTGTCGCGGCTGTCACGGTGGTCACGACTCAAACGTTTAGAAGGCGCGTTTGCTGTGTTCACAGGAACAGAAACTGAGTTTACATCGCCAAGTACAGCCCTTTGTGAAAGTGGGAGCTGTGCATTGTGAGAATTGGGATACTGAGTCAGATGCGATTGCGACACCACGTGCTGTTGATGCTGTTGTTGCTGTTGGCGGCCCAATGACTGCCTTGTCTTATCGAAGACCTCACGGTCTGCCTTTGTCCTCGCAGCCAGCATCGCTTGGTGATAGTTTTCGTCCATGTGGACGTGCGATTCCTGAGGTGTTAGTATGGGAGCGGGGGGTCGGAAGGAGGAACTATGGACGTGCACTGAGACCATTACGAGGAGGAAGTGGCGTCATTACGGAGCTAATGCAGTGCAGCTCATCCAAAAAGTGATATCCACGTGGATTTCATCACCAAACACGAAAACTTACCCTTGACATTGTCGTCTCTGTGGCTACTACGGCTTCAACACGTAAACTTCAAGGTGCCTAGTAGGAGGATGCAGAGGGATTTCTAAACCGCGTAAAATCTGGTGACAAGGACGTGATTCAAATTGTTCTAGCAAGATTGAGAGGATTTCCAGTCAGTGTAGATCTCTAAGCTTACAGGGTTGTCTCTTGACAGCTCTGTTTCACACACTAACGACTTGTTGATGAAGTAAAATTGCAAAGCACAGGAGGAAAAAAGCGTTTCGAGACGTTAGCTGGAGGGAACCCGATTAGGCAAGAAGTAAATATTTGGGTAGAAGCGAGGTGGGAGGTGTGCGGAATAGAGAGCTTGCTGGCAAAGAGATCTGAGTCCTTCCCAATGTGAAGACACAGTTGTTGGGCCAATATCTCGCTGAATATGAAGGCGTACCCCGCTAAAGTGACTATGGCAGCAAAACGTAACATAATGTACTCCATTACTACTATCTAATCCTTATAAAAACTACCACGCAAATGCGGGGCCGTCTCCCATACAGAAGCTCGAATCACCCGTGCACCACAACAACATTATAACGGGTACTCTTGCTACTGACCATCAGCTTCAGAAGCTTCAGAAGCTTCTGAACCGAGGCTTTTATGGTACTTCTCAATGTCCGCTTTATTCTCTTTTGCACTCTTGACTAAATTGTGAAAGGCAAATGTAAGCGCATGCGACTTCTCACGCTGTACCGAGTTGTCCTCTCCAGGTGCTGTTACACCAGATGCAGTAGACTCAGTAATTTTTGTAGGATCTAAACTCAGCTTTGCAAATAGGTTCTTCATGCTATCAGACTCAGCGAGGCCGTGGAATTCAAAGTCCTTGTAGTCGTCATCTTCGTGCGTGTCAACTGAACTGAGTGTAGACGGGGTGTCGAGCGTAGCGGAGCTAGAGCTATTAGCGTCAGCATCTTTTGTATTGCTAGCAGTAGGAGCACCACTGCCACGAGAAGACACCGCTTCTCTCAGTTTCCTCAACTTTTCCAAATTCTTCTGGATCATAACTTGCCTTACCACCTTTTTCAACGTCTTCGAAGCATCAAATCCTTCCCTGATATTCTCGATAATGTTAGGAGCCTCAGCCGCAAGCTCTGGCTTCTCTTCACGGTGTTTCACAATCCATGGATGCTGCAGCAACTGGTCAGCACTCGGTCTACGGTTATTGTCGATGTCTAAGCAGTGAGTGATAAAGTCCTTAGCCTCCTGAGAGATATTGTCCCAATGGCGGTGGTCAAACCAGACAAAGTCGTTGTATTTCACTAGCTCCAAAAACTCAGCAGCGCTTTGAACATCAATGACAGGCCTGCCAGCCATCAACAAGTATGTCAACGCGCCCAGAGACCAGATATCGCACGAAGAAGTGTAACCCTGTCTTCCCAAGCCATAGAACTCTCCGTATTTGCCAGTTCCGGCGTACACCTCGGGTGCTATGTACCCAAAAGTGCCAGCAACACCAAAGAGCTTTTCATCTTTGCTCGAGTCTACCACCTGCGCTATACCAAAATCAGCAAGCACGATATCTGAATCCTCAGCCGGCGTAAGGTAGAGAATATTCTCTGGCTTGATGTCTCTGTGGACTATGCCATGCGCATGCAGGTAGCTAAGAGCCTCTAGCATTTGTATCACGAGAAGAACAGCGTCATGTTCGGTAAAACGTGACTTCTGCACTATACGGTCAAACAATTCACCTCCCGTTGCGAGCTCCGTGACAATGTATATGTTATGCTTGGTCTCAAACGACTCAACAAATCGTACTATGTTCTTGTGGCGAATCTTGCGCAGCACTTTGATCTCATTTTCTATCAGCTCGAGATGGTGCTGCTTTTCTAGACTGGGCTTCAGGATGATCTTCACAGCGACCTTCTCCTTCTTCTTGGTGGCCTTGTCCGTATGGATAGCACTGCATACAGTTCCAAAGCTGCCAGCTCCTAGAGTCTCTAGGAATTCGTAGTTGGATTTGCGTAGCTTGCCTTCAGCAATTGCCTTTTTGCGTTCTAAAATGTCTCTAATCATGGGGAAGCAAGAAGAGTGTGTGTGCAGGGAGGGTATCTTTGTGGTGGATCAGTGAAAGCGGGATGCAGTATGCCAAAACTGCAGTGATCGTAGTGCCCGTGCTATTAAACCCACTCTAAGCGTAAATTGAGCAAATGAGGAAGTTAGGTATCTACCTCGTTTAAAGCAGGGGGTGCAATGGCAAGCGTTTGGTCCTCATGGACTCTTGGCAGTTCTTGACTTTGCGCGGTAATTGCTGGGGGAAAAAAGCTTCCACGATGACACATGCTGCTGCGGCCAAATTTGGATTGCGCTGCGGTAAAAAGAAAGTCAAATTTGGGTTCTCCAGGTTTGAGGCTTATCAGTGGCTTAGTGAAGAGGTCATCGATCAGCAGAAGTAACGATGGTAACTCTGTGGTAAAGGCCGATAGAAGGCTGATGGAAGGATATAGTGGCGTGGCTGTCCACCAATTTTGATTGCGTATGATGCAGTGATGGAGACTATTTTTGTCGTTCTCTTCTGCCCACTGCACATCGATCACTAGCATGTAAACTAGTAGTTCACGTAAGTAGTATTGATGGACTTAGTCGTCGTCAACATTCACAAATTTCTGCCATTGCAGAATCTTCAAAGACAATCGTACAATCACCATAATAATTTAGACTTCCTATACAACTACTTTATTATACTGTAGGTCTCGGCAAGCTAACTATCCCATCTACCGATGTTCTTGATCCATTAGCCGTTAGATTGAGTAGTTACACCTCCGTAGACCCCAACAGTCTTGAACTTTTATATGTGCCCTCCGGTGTTGAATGTATTTATAAGCTAGCGCTAAACCCCAGCTATGATTGTCAACCACGAAATGTATACCAATCATAGCACCACTGGTTTTGTAAACGTCACTAGCATTGCTACTGGCAGCCTCAACAGTTTAATACAGCACATCCTTCTTACAATCTTCAGGGGTCTTTTCTAAGACCTCCTCAATTGACCACCGAGGAGCAATTCCTTTTCTATAATCACCCTTATTCTTCTCACCTCCAGCCATACCCGAACTAAACTTCAGGTAAAGCTTATCACCAATCTCGTCACAGACCTTTAAAATGTAATCAAGATCCTCCTTCGTCAAAGCAGCAGACATACAGAACCGAATTCTAGATGTGATCAGTTCCGTGGCGGGGTAGCCCACCACAACTACTGCAACACCTTTTTCGTACATCATCCTCGAGAAAGCTGGCATCTTGGGTGGGATGTAAGTCAGCAGAGGAATAACTGGCGAGTCATCTGCTCCGTACACAATAAAACCTAGTCGCTTCAATCCAAGTCTGAGATACCGAGAGTTGAACGCAATTCTCTGCAGTCTCTCTTTGCCCTCGTTACCGTTAATCTCTCCTTTAATGATACGCAAAGAAGTGTTGATTTGCGCCAGCACAGCAGGAGGCATCGACTCTCCGTATGTGTTGGTGGAGTAGTCAATCTTCAGCCTGTCAATTATATACTGATCAGCAGCAATGTACGCACCGGCAGCACCGAAAGATTTGGTGAAAGTACCCATAAGAATGTCGACCTTCGAAGGAGAGATGCCAAAAAAGTCGCAAATACCCTTACCGTGGGGGCCAACGGCTCCAATAGAATGCGCTTCATCAACAAATAAGTAAAAGCCGTATTTCTCCCTCAAAGCCACTATCTCAGGCAAGTTGAGGTAGTCACCTTCCATCGAGTAAAGTCCCTCGACAACGACAAGGATCTTTCTCCAAGGCCTATGCGACTTTGCTTGACCCTGAGTAATGGCCTGCCTTAACACCTTCTCAAGGTCTTTCATGTCATTATGCTTGAAAATTTTGACGGAAGCACCGGAAAGCCGCACACCAAACCTGATGGAGCCGTGGTTCAACTCGTCAGAAATGACGAGACACTTGCTATTGACCAGTGATGTAAATAAGTGTGCATTGGTACCATATCCCATAGAGAATAAAAGGGTATCATCTTTGCCAATGAACTCAGCCATCAGCTTCTCGGTCTCCCTATGTAGGTCTGAGTTACCAATGATGTTTTTTGGGCCTCCAGCAGAGACACCGCGTTCTTGTATCGCCTGGACCGCTTTATCAGTACACGCCCCCACGGACTGAGCAAATCCCAGGTAGTTGTAGGCACTGAGGTTCAGTAGAGCCTTGGTAGTGCCATCGTATTCAAATGTTTCATTATAGTCAGACGAGGTACGGTTGAAACAATGCACGAATCTTCCGGGTACTCCGTAGATGGGGCGGGCAAAACAATCGTCTAATCTTCTTTTGAGTCTACGAGGATAAAAACTTTCAAAGGCAGAATACCATGGAGGGTATCCGTCCTTTGACATCACAGCCTCGAAGTCCTGTGGGTAAAACTTCTTGCCAAAAAAGTCCTTGATGTGCCCGATGGTGATGAGAATGAGGTAGTTCAAGTAAGTAAATATGACAATGAAGTAAGGTGGCTCATCAACAACAGGCTGCGGCAAAGGCTCGTCCGAGTTGTGCCTCGAAACAGAGAGCCACTTGTCGCTCGTGAGTTTACCAAACTCCATCTCACGCTTCTCCTCAGCAGAGAGGTGCTCTACGGGAGCATCGGGAACTCTATTTTCTGGTTTCCAGTGTTTCATTTATGTGGATAACGATACTTCGAGAAATGAAGGACTGAATGGGTCAGGTAAACACTAGCAGTGAAGCAGGAAAAGCAGCCAGTGATCGTACCGGAAAGTTGAATAGATTGAAGCAACTGAGTAATGTATCAGCTGATGGTTGTGTGGTAACTGAACACTTGAAAAAAAGTAGCGTAACAGTGAAATGTCAGTGACTAACGATGGTATATTCTCAGGTAACAGTTGCTAACTGGGCTAGCAGAAGTACTAAATGTGGCTTCAAGTTGGCGTGGCTAAGCCTTGATAAACAATCACGAAGTAAATTAGGCCACTACAATGGGATTGATAGCGTAATAGCACTTCAATCCACTAAGATACCTTGGGCTCAGTGCTTCAGTAGCTGGGCTTCAGTAAAACAAAAAAATTGGAGAAACCCGGTAACGTTTAGTAATACTTTAAAAACGATTGAATAACAGAAAGTGCACGCTGATGGTACACACTCTTGCCAGTTTGTGCTGCTTTCTTCTCAAAACGCGTCAATCCTCGTTATAGGCCTATAAATAGTCCGGTTGCGCTAGCTCTATGTTCGGCAGCCCTTAGTCAGCACTCTTTGATCCAGCTAAACTCAACTGGCTTGTGGTTTCTTGTTAAATCGCCCGAGTTTTTGCAGCGACACAGGGCGAGTCAGTAGGGTGAGACGCGCGAGGCAAAACGGAGGAGTTAGGCGGGTGCGAAAATTGAATTCTGGAAAACCGCATCTGGCCGTCTTTTATGTGTGGTGCACGGATGCTAGGATGACTAAAGATAGTCAAAAGGCTGGCCTATGATGAGATGACTCAGACATCGTTAGCTCCACCAGTATGTCTGTTCTGGTGCGCTTAAAAGATGCACTGATTGTTCAGTCACATGTGCCTCCTCATCTGCTACGCCATAGTAGGAAATCGGCTGCTCACGTTTTCCAGAACGTGCTCAACTTCACTGTGAGAAAGAATGAGAAATGGGCTGTGATTGGCAGGTCCAAGAGTGAATTTTTGCAAGTGCTGGCTGGCCAGTACTTTGCACACCCCAATGGCTGCAGAACCTATCCAGCCAGGATGCAAGATAGCTCATTTGCTATTGAGCTACTGAAATTTGTGAATAATAACTATGGCAAAGGTGCTAGTAATGCTTCCGGAGGGTTCACTCATTTGGGCGCACGGTATGAGTTCTTTAAAGATTTCGAGGTGGACGAAAAGTTGGCAGACTTTGTAGCGGATCTCTCGTATAACTCGACAAGGCATCTGGACAAGGCAAAATTTACCTCGCTGGTGGATCAGTTGAGGTTGACTGGCTTGGAAGATAATTATATCAACGGTCTTTCCAATGGCCAATTCAGGAGAGCCAGGATAGCCAAGGCACTGTATAAGGAACCTGACTTGCTCTTGATAGACGACCCATTTTTGGGCTTGGACCCTGTAGCCGCGCAGACCGTATCATCTGTGTTGGAAAGCGCCTCCAATGGACACAGTACCATTGTAATTGGTCTGAGAGTGCAAGACACGGTGCCGGAGTGGGTGAGTCATGTAGCCATTGTAGACGAGACTGGGATTGTGGGAGCTGGTGAGAAAAAAGACTTTGAGAATCAGATCAACACTATGCAACACCAACATCGTGTCTACCAGAATTCTCTAACCGACAAAATCAACAGAGAGATCAATTTGAAGAGCGAAGCACCAGTGCGTGAAAGCAAGCCAATAATCCAAATGAACGTTGTCAATGTCAGCTACAGAGGCAAGCCGATTCTGAAAAATCTAAACTGGGAGGTCAAGGACGGCGAGAAATGGCATGTAAGGGGCAAAAACGGATCTGGCAAGACTACCTTGCTTGCCTTAGTTACATTAGACCATCCCCAGGCCTGGAAAAGAAATATCTCGATCAATGGTGAACCCCGTGCTACTGGAAAAACGAGCTTCAGCGAAACAAACAAGCTGATTGGCTTCACCTCACCTGAATTACACGCAATTTTCCCTAAAGCGTTAACTGTCTTTGACAGCATTTCAACGGGATACTTATCTGGCGGCTATATTCCCCCAAAACATTTGAGCGACGAGCAGATTAAAAAGATTGAGACGTATTTAGATGTGTGCGGATTGGCTGACAAAAGAGATGTGTTGTTTAAGGACTTATCAGTCAGCCACCAAAAGCTCGTGTTACTTATTAGAGCGCTCATTAAGGACCCTAAAATCCTGATTCTAGACGAGGCACTAAGCGCCATGTCAGACGAGGATATTATAAAAGGAAAAGCGCTTATAACCCAGTGGGACAAAGGCTGTGCGCTGATTATCGGACATGTGGACCATGAGGTCCCTCAATGCGACAAGTACCTATTGCTTAGCAATGCACCTGAAGGTGAGTACGAAATAGGAGACGTCGCGAGAAGTAACTAGCTGATCTAGGACTATGAAGACTAGGTGTATATAGTATGCACGAAAGCATCCGTGCACCATAATCATTGTTTGGCACCCGCACCCATGCACCGCAGAACAGATTGCGCGCAACACATCCTTGTACAGCGTCATATCAGGGAGCATAAGTTGGACTGTAAGTGCCACTACATTGTACTAATATATTATAATAACTCGCTAATCAAGAACGATGGATGAGGCATACGACGTAATTGTATTAGGTAAGTTGAAATATGGGCAATATGTGAGAACAGCGCGGATCAACACGTCCACACTCTCTCCATAAATACTTGTTGCCCTAGTAAATCATCCTCAGCCACCCACTAACTAACACAATAGGAACCGGACTGACCGAGTGCATTCTTTCGGGGCTGCTTTCAATTGACGGAAAGAAAGTTTTGCACATTGACAAACAGCCATACTACGGAGGCGAGTCAGCTTCTTTGAATTTGAATGAGCTTTACCGCAAGTTTAAGCCCAGTAAGGAGTACACTGGTCAGTTTGGCTCGTCCAAGGACTGGTTTGTCGATCTGATCCCCAAGTTTTTAATGTCAAATGGTGAGCTTACCAACATCTTGGTGCACACTCAGGTTACTAGATACCTTGAGTTCAAGCAGATCAGTGGCTCCTATGTGTACCGCTCTGGTAAGATTGCCAAGGTGCCTTCTACTGAGTATGAGGCAGCGACGTCGTCGCTCATGGGGTTCTTCGAGAAGAGACGTATGCGCAGCTTTTTGGAGTTTATTGGCAAATATGAAGAGGATAACGTGCAGACCCATCACGGGATGGACTTTGACAAGAACACAATGGAAGAGCTGTACTACAAGTACGGTTTAGAGAAAGGAACGAAGGACTTCATTGGCCACGCAATGGCGCTGTACTCAAACGATGACTACCTGAACAAGCCAATCAGAGAGACTTACGACAGAATCGTGCTGTACCTCAGCTCTGTAGCTCGTTACGGAAAGTCGCCTTATATCTACCCAGCATATGGTCTAGGTGAGCTCCCACAAGGCTTTGCTCGTTTATCTGCCATCTACGGAGGAACTTTTATGCTAGACACGCCAATTGACGAAGTGTTGTACTCTGATGATGGCAAGTTTGCCGGTGTTGTCACGAAAGAGGGTACTGCGAAGGCCCCTATTGTCATCGCTGACCCTACTTACTTTCCGGAGAAGGTCAAATCGACGGGCCAAAAGGTCATTAGAGCTATGTGCATTCTAGACCACCCTATTCCAAACACTTCTGATGCAGACTCTGCTCAAATAATCATTCCCCAGAACCAGGTGAACAGAAAAAACGACATCTACATTGCTGTTATTTCGAGCGGCCACAACATCGCGCCCAAGGGTTACTACATTGCCATTATCTCTACAATTATCGAGACAGACAAGCCCCACATAGAGCTGGAGCCTGCTTTCAAGGTTATTGGCCCAACAGTCGACGTTTTGATGGGTATTGCTGATCTATATGAGCCCTTAGCTGACGGTACAGAGGACCATATTTATCTGTCCAAGTCCTATGACCCATCTTCTCACTTTGAGACAACAACCGACGATGTCAAGGACATCTACAGAAGAGTAACCGGCAACGATCTTGTCCTGAAGCAAAGACCAACTGCTGACGATGAGGCTGCGCTAGCTGGGTTAGACAACTGAGTTTAGTATAGCAATATAAGAATTTAATCGATGATTATATAATCACATCACGTGATAGATAAGCTGCGACGTCCCTCTCGGCACTCGCATATAACTAGAAGTAGATTGTGGACGCAGTGCAATCAACCGCTATCTCCATTCACCGCTACCATATTCCACAGATTCCTCTATGTCGACGAGTCTATACAGTTTCTCAAACGAGACATTGCAAGCACTTCGCAAATTCCGCCTCTCTAGCGCTCGGTCCGACTCTATGGAATGCATAGTGTACGAGATAGACAGCACTACATTTGAGATTAAACAGGAATCCGAAGAGGTAATTACATCAGCAGATGAGCTGGCCGAGGAGCTTCCGGATAATTCGCCACGTTTTATAGTTCTCAGCTATCCTTTCGAGACCGACGGAAGAAAAGTGAATCCCTTAGTGCTCGTGTATTACAGGCCCGAAACTGCCAACCAGGATAAGAAGATGTCTTATGCAGGAGCAGTGGAACTAATGCGAGAGAAGGCTGGGGTGAACAGGGTGTTGGAATTAGAAGACGTTGATGATTTTGATGAGATAGTAGACGAAATCAAGAAGTAACCGAGCGTTTGTCGATTTCGTGATAATGTGTATTGCGCAGGTATAGACTATGTATTTTGACATTAGTCACGTGATCTGATTATATCACGTGACATGATAAACAACCCTCAACCCTCAGGTTCAAACCTTTCCTCGCTCGAGAAAAATCAAATGGTCAAAAATTTAGGCTTGAAAAATTTCGAGCTATCTAAGGCCCATCAAGAAACCTCTTTCTCCATCTACCATCTATAGCCAATAATCAAACAAAATGGGTCGTATGCACAGTAAGGTGTGTAGTCTTTACTCAATCATACGATAGTGAAGCAAAACTTGGGTCGAATCTGGTGTGTTTTGAGGTGATAGTCACTAGGAAAGGCTGATAGAAACCTGTCCTCTTAACTATGGGAATTTTGAGACGTTAGAACTTTTTGCCTGGACGTGATAGTCGTGGCGTTGGTTGTCGCTATAATTTCTCTAGTACACGGGAGTTGATTGGGTAGCTGAGTAGCCTCTGTTAAGTTGTGACGCCCCTCGGAACAAATAAAGCTGATCGATGCCAGTTTTGGTTGTTTTATCGGTAACGTTGTCTTCAATTCATTTATACTAACAGTGTCTTTTCTTCAGGGTAAAGGTATGTCAGCCTCGGCTGTTCCATACTCCAGAAACGTTCCTTCGTGGTTCAAGCTCTCCTCCGACGCTGTCGTTGAGCTGATCATCAAGAACGCCAGAAAGGGTCTGACCCCATCTCAGATTGGTGTCATCCTCAGAGACGCTCACGGTGTCAACCAGGCGAAGGTTGTCACTGGTAACAAGATCCTGAGAATCCTCAAGTCCAACGGTCTTGCCCCAGAGATCCCAGAGGACCTGTACTTCTTGATCAAGAAGGCTATCTCCGTCAGAAAGCACCTTGAGAGAAACAGAAAGGACAAGGACTCCAAGTTCAGACTCATTTTGATTGAGTCCAGAATCCACAGATTGGCCAGATACTACAGAACCGTTTCCGTGCTGCCACCTAACTGGAAGTTCGAGGCTGCCAACGCTTCTGCTCTGGTCAACTAATCTACCATCCGCAATCTGCTCTACATAATAACTATATAGTGTTAACCACTTTGCGTTATCCTTAAGTTGCTTCGCTTTATCTGTTTACGGCTCGTATCATGTCACACTATCTTATTACATAACTGGTACATTCATTACTCCTCCTCTGTCGCAGCCTCAGCTATGGAGAAAGGCTCCTCATTCAGGGCAAATGCCACTACTGAAAAGTCGCCAATGCCGACGTCTGAAAGCGACACTTTCATGTCTGTCAGCTCTGTTGTCCTCTCTCCAGAAATCACACCGACTTTCAAGTCAGTAGTCTTCACTGTGATCTTGCCTGCGCCCTCAGAAGTAAGCTCTCCCGTCTTAGTAGCCGTACCTACAGTGTCCTGTGTAGTATTGCCCTCATCATCGCTATCGCTTTCGCTGTCCGCATGCTGAGGCAAGGGTATCTCGATACCCTGCTCGGCCTCCGTCTCTGTCACAGAAATAGGAGAAGCATCACGTAGTAATCCACCTGTGTCGTTTATCATAGTACATAGTTGCGCCTTGAGATCGCCTACTTTAGCTGTGGGAGCAAGGCTTAGGTAAAAGCTTTGCCCGTGTCTTTTTGCCTTGACTGTAAGGGGAATTTTAGCTGTGGATGCTGTGGTTTGTTTTCGTGGCGGCATTGTGAGGGAAAAAGAAGGTGGCCCTGATATTTAGAGGTGGCAGTTAGATGAGATAATGGTGAAGTACGTCTAACGCGATATATGCTAACGCGCGCGGTTTGGCTGAAATTTATCGCGATCTTTCTTGGCCTACCGCGCGATACACATAGTCTCTTCGTACTACTCTACTAAACTTGTACTCAAATAGATGGTCGTGCCGCTAGGTGAACTCCGACAGCACAGAAATGTGGTTTTCGGTATCTACCGAGACCTTCTCCGACAAGTCTTGAAGCTCCCGTTCCAAGACTTCAACTTGAAGGCAGGAGCTTTGCATAAAGTACAGCGACTCTTCAGAGCTAGTCGCTATAAGACCAATGCTTACGACATTCAGCGAGATATCACAATAGCTGTGGAGCTTGGCGCACATATGGATAAGGTGCGACATAATCTAACGGAGGATGTTGTTGCTGGTGCTTCAGATCAGTCGATAGACCGCTTGTTTGAGGGTTTGCACATCAATACCCCTAAAACACCCGTGCACGACGAGAACATAATAGACGAGGTTGTACGCCAAAGTAGACCTTCTAGAGAGTCCAAAGCAGCGCAATTCGAAGAGCAACAGGCAAGGAAAGAAGCACAGAGACTTGATGACTGGGTGCGCTATTACATTAGAGAGAGACAGCGGAAAGGGGTACTTCCTTCAAAGTCCAAGCTAGACCAACGCTATATAAGCGAGGTACTACGAAGTAAGGTGCTGTACAGGAAGGCCGACCGCAAGTTGCAAGGAATTGCAAAGACCTTGAGAGGCGAGTATCATTTGGTGAAAGCTGTTTTAGGTACTTCTATGCCGTGGTATGCTTTGCGAACTCCATGGCATAAAGACATATACGTAGATCCCAAAGAGAAAAGTGAAAAACGGTTATTAAGACTCAGGATGGCTTACGACAAGGCCCACACCCTGTTAGGTCCTTTAACTGAATATTCTAAGCAATATGGTGATTTATACGAAGGTGAGATGGCCTGGGAATTTTTTATGGACGAAGACATCGAACAGGCTTCGGAATGGATGTGGATCATAGAAGAATTTCCGAAGTTACTCAAGAAGGAGGCTGCCAGATTAGATGCTGAAACTACTAGAAATAACAGAACAAAATTAGCATATGCTGCTAAAGTGGAAGGGGAGTTAAGTGAAAGACTTGCGAACGACAGGCGTAATATGAAGAGGCTTCTAGATTTGGTACGAAACACTGGGGTCGGCCCTTATACGGATATCGTTGACGGATCATTGGGCAGCTTAATGGCGGAACATAGATTCAAAAACCCTGTCAAGTTGTCCAAAATTGGCGTTGAGTAAGCGAGTGCTGGGACTTCCGATTGTATTACACTCTTTCAAGCTCTATGATCCGCCACGATACTTTCGTACGAGTGGTCGACAGCAGGACTATATAGAGCCCTCGTAACGGTTCATTTTGTATATATAAACGCTATAGTTGTAAAGCGATATTACAGGGCAAGCTCTTCACAGCGCCAATCTTTGTGATAATCGTTTCATATACGTACACACCAATTACAATCAAATATTCGTCATTTACATGCTATGTCACATTGAGTATAAAATATGCTAAATAGTTCCAGTTATATCAATAGTCCAGTACAATCTACCTCTCTTCAGCCTAGTCGTTCACGTCAATTTCCTTAATATGCACCTGATTAAACTGTTCTATCACGTCCTGTGTGTCAAGGTCTGGATCCGACACACTCATCTCTGTAAGCAGCTGAATCACTTCGTCAAGGTTGGTCTGCTTAGAGTTACTCTCAGCTTCCAAAACTTCGTCTAAAAGAATGATGTTGAACTGCTGGCTCATTATATTACTGCGAGACCACAATGCCTCGGTGCTTAGCTGTCTTTTAAAGAATTCAGAACACTGATAATGTCTCTTCGAGCAGAAGCGTGTAGTGTATGTACGCGGAAGTTTTAATCTTGTGACCAAATCGCTTAAGTGGGCGTCCCTGATCTTCTTGCTGTTGCGGTAATCGCACAAGGGATATCCGCAGTAATGATTTAAGATGCGTTCAGTAACCAGTTCATCGTAAGTTTCTCGGGACAGGAAACGAGCGGCAAGTTTCATGGCTTCACGGTCACATGAGCCCTCCATAAGAAGCTCAATAAGCGAATAGGTGAGGCTCGAAGCCTCCTTGGGCGTGAGGGTGATGGGCGTATTGAGAGAGCCATTATGCATGTAAGGATGGATTATCTGGAGTACATCGTGGACGGTGCAGACACTATTTGCCGGTTCTCCCATGACGACGGTGTTACCTTAAGATGCTGATAGTCAGAAAAGGAATTTGTAAATGTAATGATCTTGTTGCTTTAGTATTTTCAGAGTAATGATGATGGCTAAGTAAGAGGTTGATCTGAGGGCCAATCTGTATACGGAGTATTGCCCTACCGCGGCTATCGAATATTACGAGGACGGGTTTTTTCGCGACACCTACTCCGGGGAAAGTGTACTAAATTACCGCGTGCATTATCTGTATGCTTGATCCTAACAACTGCCTTGTGACTTTCTCCTATACGACCAACCTTCATCCACATGCCGGACCGTTCCAGTAACAAGGTTTCTCGTGGACGCCACAGAGGGTCTACTTTGGGCAGCAACCCCGGCACTGCGGCCAGCACAGCCACTGCAACGAGCGCACACTCGCAGATACCGCAGTTAGTGCACACCGCGGAACCTCACGAGCAAGTTGGTATGACGCTTTGGCGACTTTTACTGACAGAGTTGAACGTAGGAGGTGTGGTTGACGATGAAAGACGCGGGGGCGATTCAAAAGGTTTGAGAGGTGATCAAAATGGCGAGTCTACGGGCGACGGTAACACGGCATTGGTGAGCTTACAGCTACTGGTGAACTTTGTTAAGGTGCCTATACATCTAGAGAGATTCATGCTGTTTGGGCTGCTCAATTGCACTATCGTTTTCTTGAAGGTGATTACAATTGTTCCGTTGAGGCTGGCCATTGAATTACACCGTGCCATGCGGCTGGTTTTCACCAAGTCCAAACGCGTTGACCACCTGCTGCTGTTGGTTCATAAGATGAAAAATGACGCTATTACAGTGGGGCTGGTGGCCAGTGTTCTGTACGTTTTACGTTCCCTGGACTCCAGTAGAATATACCATCACATTCGTGCGGGCACTGCTTTGAAGCTATATTTCATGGTGAGTGCGCTGGAGGTTGCCGACAAACTGCTGAGTGCAATTGGCCAAGACATAACGAGGATTCTATACAGTGTCAATTTTGTGAGGGAGGCACCCACACGTGGAATCGGGTCGGAGAGCAAGTCCGATGAGAGAGCACAGGATAAATCACCAAGTAATTCGGACACTCACTCAAGCCGGCGAAATAGTATACCCACCTCTTCTCTCCATCTTGATACGACTGCCCTCATAACAGCCATTGTAATGTTCTTGGTGTCCATTGCCTACTTGTCATTGCATTCATTTGTCTTTGTCTACCAGACAATGGCCCTTAACGTTGCTATTAACTCTTATTCCGACGCTTTGCTGACGCTCATACTTTCCAACCAATTTGCTGAGTTGAAGGGTGCCGTGTTCAAGCGAGCCGAGAGGGAAGGAGTCTTCCAAATGTCGTGTGCCGACCTCTCTGAAAGATTCCAGCTGCTAATCATGTTGTTCATCATTTCATCACGTAATTTGCTGCAAATGTATGGGACCAACTCCTCTGGCTTTGAGAGGCACATCAAGCCCAACTCGTGGTACGGCAGTTTTGCCTTTTCTACCTCAATCAACGATTGGCTTGGCCTGCTTGTAGGACCTATGCTTATTGTAATTGGCTCAGAATTGCTTGTTGACTGGCTCAAGCATGCATACGTGACTAAATTCAACAGAATTAAACCGACGGTATACACGAAATACGTCAAGATACTATCTGTTGACTACATAAACGGCTTCAGAAGTGAACTGCGTTCGCCTGAAAGCAGCAGCTCAACAGATAACAATGAAAACGCTGACAATGCTCCTGGGAGTACTTTGATTATGCGAACAGGCCTCCCTTTGCTCAGCACAGTTATTGTGACCACGAAGATGTGCGTTTATCCCTGGGTCAAGCTGTTAATAACTGAGGGAGAATCGGGCGTAGGGTCGACGAACGACATCAATGCGCTCGGTTCTGTATTTGTTGTCTCTGTCTTAGGTCTTCTGATCTTTGTCCGTATGATTATGTCGCTGGTGGCATTGAAATGGGCACAATATTTAATTCGTGTGCCTGAGTCGACGTCACCCCTGGCAGACTTTGTTCCCGGGAACCCCAATGTCACGCTATCGACGCTTGGTTTCCCACAGCGCAAATTGCTCTACGATGAAAATGAAGTTGTCCCTCCGTCTCTACAGGATCAGCGTGTGGGTAAGATTTCAAAGAAGGCCACTAGCGGCGCTGGCGATGATGCCTTGAGCGAAGTGTCGAGATTTGCGATGTCTGACAAAAGGATATGGTAGGTGTGATGTCGACTATGGGGTCGCATGCAATTAAGGGACTGCGAAGTTATGCCCATATCTAATTGTGTAACTTATGACTACAAATACAATATGAGCTTAAATTTATATTCTGGAGTAAAGATTGGGCATCCTTGGGATTGGGATGACATACGAAATCTGAAATGATTTCCAGCCAGTTGCAATATCAACGACCAACTTCTATTGACCGGTCAGTCATGCTGCTTGAAGTCTATATAGTACATAGTTCACTACAATCTAACACCATTAACGTCGAGCTTCTCGTGCTTGTACACGCGGGTACCGCCTCCGCCAACGTAGTCTCCCACAACCTGGCCACTTCCACGCATTTGGTAGTAATAACAAACGAGACCTTCAAGACCAACAGGGCCTCTTGAATGGATCTTGTTAGTGGAAATACCAACCTCAGTGCCAAAGCCGTACCTGAAACCGTCGGCAAAACGAGTGGAGCAGTTCCAGTAAACGCCGGCAGAGTCAATGCCCTGAAGAAAGCGCTCTGCAACGGGCTTATTCTCAGTTATAATGGCATCCGTATGCTTGGAAGAGTGTGTGTTTATGTGGGAAATTGCTTCATCAACGGAAGAAACTGCCTTGACAGCAATATCTAAGCTTAGAAACTCTCTACGAAAATCCTCTTCATTGGCCACTACAACATTCGCATTTCCCGAAGCTTTCGAAAGATCTTTCAACTCCTCAATGCCCTTGAGGTCAGCCAAAAGATCTTCACTTACGTGCAAAGTAACACCAGCCTTTATGAGTTCCCTCAGCACCTCAGAGCCTCTTCCGTCAGCCACCAGTGCCTTGTGCAGGAGTAATGTCTCTGCTGCATTACAACCGGCGGGATAATTCGTCTTGGCGTCAACAATTATGCGCTTTGCCTTCTCTAGATCGGTGTCGTCGTCCACGTAGACGGAACAAATACCATCAGCATGGCCCAGTACAGGGATCTTTGTGTTGGCCTTGATGTTGCGCACGAGCTCGTTCGAACCTCTAGGGATGACAAGATCAATGTACTTATCCTGAGAAAGAAGGTCATTTACTTCCCCACGTGTGTTGATGAGCTGGATAGCATTCTTGGGTACATTGGTGTGCTCAGCCAACGTCGAGGATATCACTTTGGCCATAGCCTGGAAAGTGTTGAGCGACTCTTTACCGCCCTTCAAAATGGCTGCATTGCCTGACTTGATGGCAAGAGCAGTAATGTTTGCAATAACCTCGGGTCTGCTCTCAAAAATTATCAACAAGACTCCCACTGGGCAAGTAAGACGATATAAGGTGAGGCCCTCGTCTATCTCCGTAGCTAATGTCACTTTGTTCAGCGGATCTTCAAGCTTAGAAACGTCTAGAATTCCCTCACACATGGCACCAAATTTGTCGTTTTGTGTGAGATCAAGACGTTTTATCAACGCACTCGAAAGGTTTTGTTCTTGTGCTACGCGAAGGTCCTCCTTGTTGGCTGCAATGATCTCATCTTTAGCGGCCTCTAGTCCTTCCTTGATCTTGTACAGAGCTAGAGATCGCTGCTCGTCAGAGAGCGTTTTCAGCAAGGTAGCTGCGAGGTGTGCATCTTTCGCTATTTGCTCTGCCATGTTTGAAAGAAAGCAAAGCGTCAGTTAGCGGAACGTCGAAGACTTAGTAGACGACGGAGTTGAGATACAACGATAGTGTATAGACGGAAAAAATACAGGCCTGCAGAGTACCGCGGTGAGTCACTTTGGTCACGTGACTCTAAGCAAATGCGCGAGCATGCACTCTCCGCACTATACCAAAACGACTTTGACACCACTTTTTACCGCTTGATCTCCTTCTATCAGACGCTACCATGACAGAAGTTGCTAAGAAAATTGTTGTATTTGGAGGAAGTGGCTTTCTAGGTAAGTAATCGAGGAAAGAGCGATGAGTGGGTGAACCTAGTTGGCCCCATCTTCCCAACTTTGGCATCTAGTCCTGGCCATACTAACCTCCCACAGGCAAGAGGATATGCCAAGCTGCCATAGGCAGAGGTTACCAAGTGACCTCAATTACGTAAGTGCGTCCAGCTACCAGCCAATCAAAGGCTGCATTCAATTAACCAGACATCCTTTTCAGGCGTTACTAACACAGGCAGCCGGTCAGGAACAAAGCCTAAAGTGCTCTCCAATGAGCCTTGGGCAGATAAAGTCACATGGAAGAGCGGCGATGTATTCGATACAAAGTCGTACAATGAAGAACTGAAAGACGCAAAAGCAGCTGTTCATAGCATGGGGATTTTGCTAGAGAACCAGAACTATAAAAAAGTAGTCAACGCAAACACAGAATGGTTTCCCATATTTAATCTTCTTCAGGGTGCCAACCCTATGGCCAAGAACGTTTTCAACACGTACGAGAAACTGAATACCGAAAGTGCGTTAGTATTAGCGGAAACTCTGATAGAAAACAACCCAAACAAACCTGCAATGGTGTATATATCTGCTGACAAGGGGTTCCCGGGAATTCCCTCTGGCTACATTGAATCCAAGCGCAAGGCAGAGCTAGAACTTTTACAATTGCAGCCCAAGATTAGGCCCATTTTGATGCGCCCGGGGTTTATGTACGATGCGCAAAGTAGTGGTGGCGATTTCAGGTCGCTGCTGAGCAAGACTCTTACTGTCGGCGACTTTGTGAATGAGAATCTGCTTATGGGAAGTCTAAGTACATTGATTAGACCTAGTATATCTACGCAGGAGGTGGCCAAGTGGGTAGTCGATAAAATCGACGACGAGGACTTCCATGGCATAGTGCACTTGAACGAAATGAAGGGCAAACTTGGCACGAGTAGTATATGATGGCTAGAATAGCAGTTGTACATAGTATAGGCGGCTTGTATGTTATGCGACATTTTTTCTCACTGCACGACATTCAGTCTTTTCAAGCTTGCTATGCGCTCCACGGTTTACGGAGGTGAGTTCACATGCATGAAACACGCCAGCTCAAACGCGCGAATGTATCGGACCAAAAATAGCGTTTCGCTTATTGAATGTACAGCTCTCCGTGCGCTCTAGTACCAGAGTGGGAATAGAGTTTAATGCACGAGAGGCATAGTTTCCTATTAAGCTGGTTACTCTTTGTTGTGGAATAACATCTAAAAAACACTCGACCGCACAAGCGGCAAAACAGGCGAGCGCACAGTGCAATTGATCCGCGAATGGCTAACAATGCGACAGGAGCTATAAGGCCCATTTCTTTTTTTCGCTGCTGGAATTTTTCTGGGAAATTCTACGGACTGTTTACTATACTATGGCAGCACAGGCTATTACGTAGCGATAATAAACATAGAAACCTTGGCGGATACATGTGGACTCTGCGTAACAGTAATACCACTCACTACAATTGTAACAGCACATAAAACACTCAATATACGTTCCGCTGTTGACATCATATATGAACAGAACAAGTTTCTTTTTTTAGACATAAAAGAGGCTTGCATATCGCTGGACAATAAAATTTGGATCAATTGCCAAGTAGTTTCAATTTTTTTACTAGTTACTTTGAATCTCCCAGATTTCTATTCCTCACCAGTTTTTAACATAAGCCACCTATCTATAAAGTGCACAGTCCCACTATCTCTTCAATATAGAGCCCAGTGCACTAGCATCTTTTTCTTTTTCTCCACCTTTTGGTGTATCCCTTTTCAGCATTTCCACTTCCACGCTTCATTCGGATCGTTTCAATGTTTAGAAACACGGTCAACCTTTTTATTCTGTTATATCTGATGCTTGCGACGGCGCAGGCAGTCGATACAACGACAACTACTCCCGCAGCAGCAGTAGCCCCACCTGCTGCTGTCACAACAGCGACCACTACTCCTGCAGCCGCAGTAGCCCCGCCTGTTGCTGCCACCACAGCGACCACCAATCCCACAACTTCAATTCCCACCACAGATACTGCATTAACAACGACAAACACCGCACTCACTACACCAACCACCGCATTAGCCGCGGCCGCCGTTGCAAACGCAGCGACGACTGCCACGTTAGCTACCGAAACGGACACGGACCTGACTTCATCCAGCTCGACTGAAGACCTTACCACTGATGCTACAGAAACAGATACAGCCACCGACACAGATGCCGCAACAGAAACGACAAGCACCGTCAGTAAGACTTCGATTTGGGTGACGGTGACACTAGGTGGTACTACAGAGACCGTACAAACTGCATTCACTCAGAAATTTTCCCAAATGTACAGCACAATTCAGACACCATCGTCCGGTTCAATTGGGCTTGGAACAATTTCAGGTACAGTAGGAACTATTAGACATTACAGTAGAACGACAATCTCCGCTTGAATAAGCTTAATAGTCTTGCATTTATACATCTACATAATAACCGAAGAGATAATATCAGATTACGTCACTTAGATTAGGCAGTATCCACCAATATTTGCTGCAAAAAAAAATATTAATGCCAAGACTTTGGATATGCAATGAGCCGTTTCTTTTCATTTACGCTCAGCTGTCAATCTTGAGCCGGAAGATAAGGAAAAAGGCTGAAGTGTCCCTGAAGGCATCCAAAGGACGCTGTACAACGCCTGAGGAATCACTTGCAAGCTAAGCGTCCACCGGGCTAAAGCGGAAGCAGTAGTTGTGTTGCTTATAAAAAGGTACAAAACGCACAATGCCTGAGATATATGCATCAGCGCGTGCTAAAAAGGAGACCTCCTGCAGCTTCTAGAGATTGGCTTTCTGCTGTTGCAAGCAAATTCATACTCCCGGGAAAGTTTGTTTTTGGTGCACGGATGTATAGATAGACGGAGAAAAGCAAACAATTATGTAAGAACCTGACCGATCTTGCATCTGCTTATTTTAAGTCCGTGAGATAGCTCCTTTTCATACATGAGCGATGAGGTTGTAAGAGTCACAGGAACACAGACTCCGGTACTCAGTTACGAAAGACGAGAATCTGTGTTGCGGAACACTAGAAATGAACAGCTTGACAACAGCAATAATGCCCACACTGGGCAGTCAGTCTTAACAATGTCTCCCAGCGCCAGTTTGAACTCTCAGGAAGGAATCGAATTGACCCACTTTGATCACGCACCAAGACCCCTGTTTAAAGAGACATATATAGAGAACTACAGCATCAACAGTGAAGAGGGGAATTCACTAGATACCCAAGAAGAATACAGCACTACCTACCAGGACACTCTTGAAGGCACGAACGCAGGGGCGTCCGCGGCTGCAGAGGATATGATGCCTTCCAATGACAACAAGGCCAACAGATTCAAGCTATTTCATGTGACAGAAAACAAAGACAATCTGGCCCGCGACCACCTGGCCAATGAGCGCACGTTCCTTGCTTATATAAGGGCGTGTGCTTATGTTTGCATGATGGCATTTGGCCTTTTCCAATTCTACAAAAAGCTTGAGGTGCAGTTGAAAACTGAACAACTGAAATCGCTGGCGAGCTCACCTTTCAAGAATGAAAAGGAACTGCACTTTTTGTTCAGGACCGCAATTCAGCCTGTGAGTTTTGTGCTGATATTGTTATCAATCTTTATGTGCGTGCTGGGCATGCTTCGTTTCTTGGTCAATTCCAAGTTCATGTTACTAGATTCCAAGTTCAGTGTAGCGAGGTTAGTCGTAGGAGGCATATTTTTGGTGTTGTTGGCCTGCAACGTTTTGTTTTTGTACTGTGTGCTAAAGCTGGCAATTGAAGCATAGCTTAGACGTACAATTTATTTTTTGTATGGGTTGCTCTGTTTGCCAGAGCTTTTAATGTAAGTAGAGTATTTAAGGGATGGATTGATACGATTGATATGAATTAATTGATTTATTTTTTTCCTGAGGAAGGACACGCTTTGCTTACTGCTCAGGCGGTTTTAAGCAGTACTTATAGAGCACATCTAGCCAGTTTAGTCTAGTGTTTAAAATTTTGTCTACAGACTAGCACAATATTAGCAAAGGCATAACAACCATTTTGATTTGGGCCAAAGCAACTCATCTAAAGACAACTACATGTTACTCCGGGCCATAAAATATCAGTAAACTGTCTCGATCTGTCCATCTGCAGGCCACATTGGCACAATGCATGAACCAAAAAAAAATCACCGCAATGTGCGACACACCAATTTACATTCCCCATTAAGGACCATTTCTCCGTCTTCTGCAGAGCAAGAATGGCGGCTTTGCAACAGCATTATAATCGTATTTGCACAAACATGAAGCAGGGCAGTATAGACGAGAGCATTGTACGAGATTTCGAAGAGATTCCAGCTCCACCTGAACCACAAACCGCGCGTGTAGAACAGAAGGCCCTGGGGAGACGAATATTGGAAAGGTGTTTTTTCATCTGCCATGGTGGAGCTGAGGCAAGGGACAATGTAAGTTGACTCGAAAGATGTGAGTGGCAGCACCGAACCACCGACGAACACGTCTTATCTTTCATCTGTATCAATTAAGGATCATACTAACAACACAGCTATCAAATGAAAGAACAATACTGGCGTACGTGAGGACATCCGTCAATTTTATCACTTTGGGAGTCGCTGTCTTGCAGCTGCTCAAAGGGTTTATGTACGAACCAATCAAGCTGGTCAACCTCAATAAGGAGTACCCGGCCTCCATGCACTCGATAGTGATTTCATTGCAACGAGATCTAACGGTGTATAACAAATATTCAAAGCCAATTGGCCTTCTCTGTACGGTCGCGGGGTTCGTTACTCTTGTGTTTGGTGCACTGAGGTACATACAGATATTCCTTCTTCTGAATCATGAGAAAAAATTTGAACGTGGAACATTTGGCGTCTTTGTATTTATGGCGACCTCGATTCCTATAGCGGTGCTGTTACTGGTGTACATGGTTGAGTTGAGTTAATTGTATTAGTTGCAGTTGCTCCAAGTTACGATGGAAGTGGTTGAAGATCTTTGAGGGTCCAAAGATGGACAGATATTAGCAACATTAGACCACATCACTCCATGACTGCATTCCTTCGCAGCCGCTACATTCCCATCAGTTGAAGAACCTGTCAACTCCACTGATACTCCAAAGTATTTACCCCGGATATTGGGTCGCAGGATGTACGGTGGAATTTCGCGCCATTGTGCATATTTAATTCGGAATTCGAGAACTAAGAAAAACGGAAGTTCAGTATCAGTCTTTTTCCCTAGTGCAGGGTGTCTCTCAAGAGACTGGACCACTGGCAGACTGGGAAACTCACAGCAGCACATACAATGAGCGAGAGCTCGTCTAATATTCGGATATTCCGTCCAACGGCAACGGATTCCGAGACAACAGCCCTCAATTATGGGCGCAACGCTAGTGCATCTAACCTGGCGAGCATATCAGGAACAAGTAGCTCTAGCCAGGCCTTCGGCGCTGGCAACACCCACAGTAACACATACGAAGGAACGGCACACGATCCAATGGCCAATTCGCTTACATCGTCGCATTTATCACACAGATCGGGCTCGCTGATACCGGCAAACCCTCAAACGGTGGCAGAATCGCCCTTTGAGATACACAAGCCCAGACATTTTTGGAACTATGGGTCTCTACTGATAGAGAACAAAGGGTCTGTGGCAAGGGACCACTTGGCATCGGAACGTACGTTCTTAGCATGGTTACGCACAAGTCTCAGCTTTGCATCAGTAGGGGTAGCCATTACACAGTTGTTAAAACTGTCTACCAATAAGGACTCGCTGAACTCCCTCAATACCATTAACAAGAATATAGGCATTTCCTTCATCGTACTGGCTATGGTGACATTACTCATTGGTTGCACACGGTATTTCTTAATACAAAATATGCTGCTCAATGACGAATTTCCCGTGAGCAAATTTGAAATTTTATTTGTCTCTCTAGCAGTTTCACTCCTCTCAATCCCCGTGCTAATTGTGGCTCTTATGACATAATTCTGACATAAATTGTATAGAACAGTTTTAGCGAGAGATCTGCGCGAGCCACCGCGAGCCACCGCGAGAGAGCTCTGCATGCTGAGCTATGTGGTGTACAGATAATTTAAATTTAAAGCCCCTAGTTTCAATTTCAAATCACGTGCTTTAGTTAACCCTCCTAGAGGGTTAACTAATACCACATTGAATATTGTCGCAAGTGGGTTTGCGCAACACTCGCCACCAAAAAAGTTTTCTATCTGCTGGTTAAGTAATTTTTTGGAGTGCCACGGCTTGAAGTATCTTTCTACCATCACCGTTTATCTTATTAATTAATCAAAATGGTATGTAATAACAAAGCTATACGCTCAGTGTGGGGAAGAAAACTATGATCAACATCGAACTACGTTATTCGCACGTCGACACACGGTTCCATGGGTCCGCAACATATACCACTATCCGAAAGGAATATTTAGTCAACGATGACAGAGTCAAAGCTGTTTAAAGCTATTATTTCAAGTGTAATAGCCCATCAGTCAACGGCATATCAAATAAAGGATCTTTTCTAGCGTTCGCCCCCCACGTTGGTACCACAACCTGATAATTCTCCACAATACTAACACACTATCTACAGGGTAAAGCTCACGGATCTTTATCTCGTGCCGGTAAGGTTAAGTCTCAGACTCCAAAGGTTGACAAGACCGAGAAGCCAAAGAAGCCTAAGGGAAGAGCTTACAAGAGACTGTTGTACACCAGACGGTTTGTCAATGTTGCCACTACTCCAGGTGGAAAGAGAAGAATGAACCCTGGTCCATCCCAGCGTTAAGTTACCTCAACTTGTTGCTTCTAGTATGACTAGTATGTATGGAAATAATCAATCAGTACTGATTAGTGGAGATTTTACATTGTAGAGTTGTAGTGGTGCTTATTTTGTGCTCTATGAAGTTAAGATTTGGTGAGACTGAAGGTCAGATTGTACCGTACCTGGAGCACTTTGAACTTGGCTATTGCCCGTTAATAATTACTATGTACTTAATACTCTTTGAATTACCAAGGCAATACTATCATCACTAGAGGAAACCCATCAGTCTCAGCAGATAGTCGGCAAGAATACCCAGCCAAAAGACATGTCCCGTGTTGATGTTGTTTTTGAACCAGTACCAGCAGTTCTCTGGGCTGTCCAAGTCTACCTTTTTGACCATGCCAAATAATCTGTATGCGCCAATGAGAGCACCAGCATAGAAACCGGGTCCCATTCCGGCCAGAACACCCGCAGTGACGTAGCAGCCCATTTGCGTAGCTGACATGGCGTACATTATCGTCTTTGACTTGTCCCCCCAAGCCAGAGCAGTCGACTTGATTCCAGCCTTGACGTCAAAGACCTTATCCTGGTGAGCATAGATTGTATCGTACGTCATACACCACCAAAAGCCAGACAGGTACAAGGGCATCATCACGCTCCAATCCCACACCCCCATTGCTGGAAATCCTAGCAATGCACCCCAGTTGAAACAGGCACTAAGAACCACTTGGGGGTAATAAGTAAACCGTTTGAATAAGGGATAAGTACCCACTAACAACAAGGAACTCGCCCCCAATACAAAACAGTCGAGCGGCAATTGAAGCAGAACGGCCAGTCCAACAGTAAGCTGAGCACCAAGAAACACTACAGCCTGTTTGGGCGACACTCTACGCGAGGTGATTGGTCGTTCTACTGTACGTGCTACTTTATTATCGAGATCTCTATCTAGCAGATCATTGATAGTACAACCTGCTCCTCGCATGACAAACGCACCAACAGTGAACACAGAAAACATCCATGCTGTTGATAACAAAGGTGCTGATGTCATATACGCCGCCATCGTGATAGACCACATGCATGGGGATAGTAAAAGAAGCGTCCCTATTGGCTTCTCTAGCCTCATCAGTTCCATGTATGGTATCCACTTCTCTGGAAATTTGCCAACCAACCCCAAGCCTTTCAGTCGAAGCTCTTTGGCTTTCTGTAGCTCCTCTGGAGTGAAAACAGGCAACGGTTCCGCACTGGGCGATCTTTCTGGACTCTTGGATGACACATATCTGAGTGAAAGGGAATAAGAGGGCAGGAACGCGTTTGGTCCATAAGGCGCTTTCAAAACCAGTTTTCCAGCAGAGAAAAAAGGTCTAATGGCATCATTACGTGCCAGCAGTGCCAACGACGTCACTGGCGAAGCAATTGCTGAACGAAACAACATGTCGATGCGTTGCGGCACTAACATGCGACCCCATGGCGGCAGGAGAAGTGAAAAATCATGCAGCTTTAAGGGTCCGAGCGCGACATTTTCGAGATATGATTCACATATGAATTACCAACTTTTACGGACGACCGAGGCGCTTTTGCATGTTAATTCCGAATTGCCTATGTTCTACTTAGCCTTTAATTAGACTACTAGAATTACACTTGTAGGTACCAAGGTAGCTAAGCATGTAAGACATACGTTTCAGTTACCAAACTACATAGGCATTATAGTAATTAATATTGATATCTGCAATTGACCATTATTGGAAGGCAGCGGCGAATGCACAAAACTCAAAAAGGAAAGCTGTTTGTGAAGCATAAATATAAATTCTCCGGGGTATATTTCGACGACCACGTTTCCTTGAGAGCCCAGCAAAATGGTTCTTAAGATGCCCGGCAACTGAATAATAGTTATAAGAAATATTCTGCATAGACAACTTGACAATAATGCGTGAAATATGTAATATTCAAATCCCATTGTTTTCACGGCATTTGCCGTAGTTCTTGCAAGTCTTGAACAAATTCGATGAGTTGCCTAAAGTAGCAAAAGAGTACCTGTAGGACCTGCTTTATCACCGAGGTCAAATCATCATCTGCACTAGGAGATAGGGCATTCTCGAATATTAATGCAAAGCTACTTGAGTTATGTGCGGTCGAAAGAAAGATCGTACGTCCCTTATACTTTACAAACCTTGTGCTTTCTGCATTGCTTCTGGTACCAAGCTTATCGTAGCAGTAAAACAACCATCAATATTACGAAAGTAAAGCGAAGAACGTAGCTCAAGCAGAATCATTAGCGCCCTTATGGGTTTAACTTCTAGAAAAAAGACATAGGTAGATACATTAGTAAAGAATGCATTGATTTACCCTTTACAATTATAGCTTTCCTCAAACCTCTAGCATGAAGTCGACTCAACTCAATGTGCCTTGCGTAGACTTTCCTAATCTGGTAAATATAGTGGTCACCAAAGAAGTGTATTTCTACGGACTGTACAAAGTCTTCTTTCAACAATTCCAATTCTTGCTTGTCTTGCATTCCTGTGTTCACGACTCGTAACCTATCGAAGGCAGATTCGCTAAACCAGCCATGATATTCCTTTACACATTGTCGCGACTCTCAAGAAATTGTTGTGGTATTGGAGTGTATACATTAAGATGATTGTCACTTGAGAGTTGGGTATTGAAACTTTCGAGTTGGCCTGGTCCATGAAACAAGAACAGTTGTATCACAGTATATGCTGTCTATTTGCTGTCTATCAAATATCTGGCTCTACTAAGTTTATAAAAATTTCAAACTCTAAGTAACAAATTAATTTTCTTTCTTAGTATACGATATTATAAAAACTGAAAAGCAACGTGCTATAAATCGGATTAGTCCGAAATCAAGTTACACACGTTACATAATATACCAGTAAAGAACATATTGTTCAATCTCACGCCCCATCTCTCTATATAAAATCTCTGTCAGTAATTTCAGAACTGTGACTTCTTCCAGTCTTTTTCTCAGTATATGGCTCGAATCTGTCGTCGTTTTCGGAGCTGTTTTCGTGATCTCCCTCTGCAATCTCATCATTCAGCTGCTTTTTCTTTTTACTCATAACACCAATACCTGGATTCCTTCCGTAGACAAAACCGGGATGCAAGAAGCACATAAGAATTATCGCTAAGCACATCATCAGCGCCTCAAGAATCATGAATGTAACCTCCTGGTTTGCGAGTTTACCGCCGAATCCGTGTGACAACTCTGCGACCCTGTAAATACTTCTGATGAATATGAAAAGGACACTAAAACTGGTCGCAACCTCAAACAGTGTGAAGAACCGACCTTGTCTAATAAACGTGAACCTCTCGTCAAACCCACTGTCCCCCTTCTGCTTAGAGATACGCTTCACTCTATAGAAAAACTCATACCAGAGGATTTGGAAAACCAACATGGAGAACACTTGCCAGGCTAAACCACCCACCATAATGTTCGATCCTAGGTTGGTATTTTTCGAGTCATCCAATGCTGAAGAAGAAACCGCACCTCCCACAGCCTGCAACAGAATGGCAATAAAGTCACAACTGACGAAAATGGCACTGTAGAGCTTCGGTTTGAGTCGAGAGTACTGCTCTCCGTATATAATAGTCAACTGTGCCAGGATATTGTACATGCCGGCAATCAAAAAACAAGGTCCTAGAGTGAGGCAGACAAACTGCATGACAAAACTGTTGAAAGAGTAGATATCATGACTTGATGATACTCTTCCGACATACCCGACCACTTCTAAAATCAATCCACAGGTCCAAGATACGGAAAACCACCATTGTCTATAAAAAACTCCGATCACTATATGATACGCCAAAAAGATAGCCATCACTATTAATAAGGCTAGATTACCTCCGAAGCTTGGAGGATGCCCAGCATAGAAGACCTTTCCGTTGGCAATCGATTCATACACACTGGAAGCCTTGACAGCAGCTTTCGATGCACTCGATGCAACAGCTGAATCAGTCGCGGTCGCGACCACATTCAACAAGGAGTAGTAGCTTGCCTGAGCAGAGTCGTATGCAATACGGTCTGATAGCGTGTGGGTCAAACTCTTTGGCGCCGTTGTCATCATTGCCTTCGCCAAAGAAAGGTCGCCAAGGGCGGAAGCCACTCCTTGAGAAAGCAAAGACGTTGGTGGGGCAGTCACGGTAATTGTAGACATTGGTGCTTGTTGTTATTACTGGTTAATAGACAACAGATCTAAAACATCTCTTAAGCAGATCAAACAACAGCTTTATATTGTGAGCAAGACCGAAAAAAAAACCTTAATTAAAAGTCCCCGCTGTAATCTGAGCAGGCGAGTGGCTTAGGATGCAAAGATCGCGGACCCTTGGCTGAAATTTTCACGGATTTAACGTAAGTAGAGATGCACATTCCTGCAGCCGTTCTCTCAATCTCGCCGTACTATGGCCGCGCTATTCGTAATACGGAACACCTTGCCAAGAGGTACTATTATTAGCCGTCTTAAGCCCGTAGCGGACTGCCCTAATGGGGAAATTTAAAAATGAATGTATTAGTAACACCCAAAGCTGACGCGCATATTTGTGCGTCAGCTATTTTTATGTCTATTATGACATCAGATAGTCTCGCCGAATATGGCAGCGTGGAAACTTGCATCGTCGGGAAAATTGAAGTGCACAAATTCCTGTAGCTGCAGCTTAATGCTGGGAATGTATAGATTATCGTTTTAGGAAATACCGCACCAGTTAACGGAGTGTTGAGATAGACCTGGGAACCTGTTTTTTTGGTCTTGTAGCTGTGGACCTGGGCACTATACCGTACTAAGAGAAAATGGCTAATCTAAGATAGCTTGTTTGAATTAGTTATGATTAAACTCGGTAAATAGAGAGGAGGTAGTATTCAATTACGACGACTAGTTCTGAAGCGGTTAATAGCAAAGCGGTTAATAGTTGCAATGTGAACGGCAATGCAATCCGACTGCAGAGCTTACATTGGCCTGCGGCAAATTAGTGATCCTCCCCTTGTGTTACAAATCGCTATATTTGTCAATTACTAGACTAAAAAGGCAAGCAGCACCGGTAACACAAAAATAGTACAAGGGTGTGAGTAAACCCAATTAGTACGATACTGCATTTACTGTTCCGACTGCAAGCATTCAAGACTATAGACCCAGAAAACTTGTGGTTAGGTGAGAACAGATCACATCTACTACGCGATGAAACAGTTATTTGCTCAATTGCCGCTAATCAAAAATCTAAACTTTAATAAAACCCATATTGTTGGAAAAACCTTGTTTAATACATGCACTTATGACTCGCAATTGAACTGATGTCCGGGGACACGAGCGACCTACATTAAATAGTCCTTGAAAACAAATGTTAACAAAATGTGTACCAAATAGTTCATACAATTAGTTGCTTGGTCTAGTGGTTACGACGCCTCATTCACACTGAGGAGGTCGCGAGTTCGAACCTCGCAGCGACTAGTTATATTTTTTCTTACTTTTTAATTTTTAGAAAGTTTCTATTTTTCCCTAGTTTACATATGTACATGTGCAACTTATGCATCTGTGGTATTCACTAAGTCATTATAGGCCCTTGTGATGAAAGCGCGATCACATTTTGCGAGGTTCTTTTCAACATTCAACACAGTTAGCGAATCTTCGAACCGCATAATGTTGTTAACCAGAAATGTCTCTATTTTTGAAAGGGGAAACCCGCTGGGAACGCGTTCCAGTAACTGTGTAAACTTCTCCATAAACTCCATGGTTTGTTGCGCAGAGTCCGTGGAAATTGTATTGCCAGCTTCTTCCCCCTGACTGGACGAAGTAACCTCGTTTATGATGTACAAATTGTAGTTGTTGAGGAACTTTTCCATAAGTGAAGTGTGCTCATGTTTTAAGTAGTGGTCGAAGATAAGCAGCAACAGCTTCTCGCACTCAGCTTTGTCAACCGACAAGTTCGACTTGTTCTCGTTCAACGAGTCGTCGGGCAAACTCAAGGAGCGTGCAAACTGCTCAGCAGTCTCAAAGTCCTCAATCTCGCATAGGTTCCGTATTACCTCTTCGTATTTCGACATTTTAGCATCCAGTAGAATTCCTAGCAATTTCAGCTCATATCTGTAAGGCTTTATTTTATCCAGACATTGCTCCACAACGTCCACTCGATCTACTATGGAAACAGAATTTTTGCTCAACCTGGACAAGTAGTGGTAAACGGTAAGAGTAAGCTCCACCACTTGCGGTTCTATAAATTTGGCTTTCTCCAGCTTTAAGAACTTCAGAAGCGAAAGTTTAGGTACACCCAACCCCATGTATTTGCTCATGAGGGCAGATAAATCATTTGTGTGATCCTTAACTAACAACAAAAGCTGATTCATCATGGCAAGAATATAGTCGCCGCTAAATTGCGTTTCATGCTTTTTTTTAAGCATGTAAGTCAAGTATTCGAGCTTCTCGTCTGGTTTGTCGAGAAGTATCTTCAAAACTTTGATTTCATCAAACTTACATCGGCTGAACGCATTGTTTGTTATCAAGCTGACTCCGTAGTGCGTGTAGTCTGTCAGGAGCCATTCTGCTACAGTCCACACTAGAGCAGGACTATCCGCACAGTTTTTAACGAGGTAGTTATTGAGGTACGCCAAGGCGGAGTCTGTATCGTAGTTTGCACTGAAATAGGCATTTTCAAACTCCCCTTTTATCATGCCCATCCAATAGAACAAAAATTTTTCCCTCTCTCCTGTGTCCTCGTAGTATTTTGCAAGAATGTAATATCTCTCTTTCTCCTCCAGTAGCTTTAAGACTTCGTCTTTACATAAACGAACATTCTTTAGTACCTCATAAATTTCTGATTCAGATATATCCTGATTTTGCATCGTGGTATTCATGGCAAATAGTTCAAGAGTCTTGATAACATCATCATTTTTCAGTAGATCAGTGTTAGACACCCAGGTGGCTGTAAATAATTCGAGAAACTCTTGAATTTGGTTACGATAGGTTTCGTCCGTCTGGTATTTATTTCTGAGGTCTTTGACGCAAGGGACGAGTCCGCTGTACTGTGCTAATGGGCCAAATATCTTTATACTGTCACCAGCAGTAATGTAAAGGAACAACCTAGGGTCCAGACCGCTCTCCAGGCTCCCCCAAATCTTGAAACATTGGTCAATTAGCTGGAACTTCAAGGCTAGCAAGCCCAAAATTTGGTATACAAAATCTTTTTCTGTTAGACCCTCAACTTCTTTCTCTAAATCTTGAACCACATCGCGGACGGTATCCGTTGTTGCTCCATCCAGCAACTCCATGTAATTCAAAAGTTGGGGCCTCTTATGCACTAGTTTAATGCTACTTCCTCGGGCATCATATAAGACCATAGAAGACGTCACCAGGGCTTGCGCATTTGCTTGCGTACTTTCAGTCTCCTGATCATCAGGCGACCCAATTAGTACAACTCTAGAGAGAAGGTCACATGACTTTTTATCTGCTATGCTGAATACATTTGTAACTTTTTGCAGCTTGTAGTCACCACTTGCCAAGCTGGCGGTTTGGACGTCGCTCTGAGTGGCTAAGTTGTAGACCAGGAACTTCTTTTCACCAAATATTGCAAATATATGATCCCCTTCAACCACCACAGAAGACGGATAGGAGTCGAAGGTTACCGTTCCTCTAGTAATGTCTCCATTGGTGTCAATAACCATACCAATGGAATTATCGGATGTGTCTCGGCCCCCACAAACAACAAAAAACTCCTTATCTCCCACGGGGTTAATTTCCGGACGTAATGGGGACTCTTGAGCCACAGAAGAAACAGGAAATAAAGGAATCTTCTGTGCGTTGCCCAAATCTATCAAGTCGTAGTTGTTGGAGCTACTGACAGCAGCAATATCAGACCTTTGGTAGCCGACTGTAGACGAAGGATAGTGCACGTCCTTGAGCAATCGGAGTGTGTCGTTGTAAACTTTTACCAAGCGCACCGACTTCTTGGTGAATACGCATACTGGCACATACTTCCCGTCTTTGGAGTCTTCCAAGGGAGTGATCCAACTAGTCTGCGAGCGGTCTAGTCTTAGGGTATCATAGTCAAGCGATAAATCCATTACATCTTTCATTTTCCCGATATTGGCGGGGGAAAATTCAGGTAGAGTATATGCCGTAAGAGTCGAGCCACATAGCACCAAAGCTTTAGACATCAAGGGTAGCAATACTATCTTGTTGACTGGCCTTATCTTGCTGCTAGAGCCACATCGCTGTCTAGATACAAATATGTACCCCGTTGGCTCGTCTATTTTGTAGAAGTGGATAATCTCTCCCTTGTTGGTTCCTATATAGACGTTCAAGTCGTATGCCTCAATGTAGGTGATAGTGGCCTTTTCACTGTCTTCACCAATGTTGTCTTCACTGATGGGTATCTCTGTGAGTATGTCATGAAACAGAAAAAGATCTTGACTTTGTACAATTTTCATTTTGTCATCGCTTGCGTCATTTTGTGGCTCTTCCTTCGTTGGCTCCTCTTCCTTGGTGCTCTCTGTTAGGATAGCTTGGTTCTCAGGGGCAATAGGAGCGGCATCTTCATCACCCTCGTCGTCTCTCTTCATCTCATTAACATCAGGTGAATGTTTCTCCGGATCTATATCATTTGAGTCGTCTTCACTCGTTGAAACGCCCTTGACTTCACTCTCTGTGACAGCATCCTCACCCACGACTACCTCCCTACTTTCATTGGCACCGGTCTCATCACTTTTGATCTCCGCTAACTCCGGCTTCGGTAACTGCTTTTTTGCCCTTTTCTTTTCCATACCGCCTTCTACTGCCTGTGTGGCAAGAATAAGACACGACTTTTTACAGTACGGCACTCAATTGAAGAAGAAATAGAGTAAACACTATCTACACTGCCTTCTATCTTGATTGAAAAGGTAGTCCATTTATATGGTGTACGGAGTTTCTAAAGTTTTACCACTATACCCTTCTACTTGTTTTACATACACACAAGCTAACCAAACAGCTTCAGTGCGCTTGACTTGACGGCGGACAGCTCCTCAGCATCTTCACCATCTACGTCCTCCACATCATCGCCCTCGGCGATGCTGATTTTCTGTCCCAAAAGCGAGGCAAAAAACTCATCTATCTGTTCGTCGTTCCACATGTAGCGCTGAGTCTTAGGGGTCTCAAAATGAGACAGCGGATCTTGCACAGAATACTTCAGCTTACGGCCCTTAGTGGCATGGCGGTCATAGTTCTTGTGTATCTTGTTTTTGGTAAGCGTAATGATCGCAGCGCTCGATGTAGACTGCTTGTCAGCAATCTTCTTATCTACCATATCGTTCAGCAGAAGCCTGTAAAAGTCGTCATCGTCAAAGATGTGTTCCTCAACACGTAAAGAATTATCAATGTTCGATTTAAACATGTGCTGTTCCTCCTCGTCAATCACATCATCGTCTTCGTCGCTGCCAGAACTTTTAGTTGCCTCTTCCACGTATCCTAAAGGCTTCACATTTCTTCTATTAAGCCTCGTTCTCTTGACCAGTCTGTCCATGTCCTGCAGATTGTTCTGCACCTGTGTGTACGTGTTTTGATTGATGACTTTGAACTTGTCGGCATTCAGAGCAGCAAACCCGGAGGCGGATTGCACTTTGTTCGACCATTTCACCAACACATCCTTTTCATAACCATGCAATATTTGATCAAGAGAATTAGTTTCTTTCAAGTAATGGGAGAGCTTTCTCTTTTTGGTGTTAACGACCACTTCCTCTTTCGTCACCGACTCTGCATTGTAAATTTTGGCCCTCAACTCCAAGACTTTGGACAGCAAATTGGCCACCAACGTCTGCGTTTCCTTCAACTTCTCATCTGTCTTCTTTGATTTCAGCTGTTTATACGTCTTCTGGTCCAATGGCAGCTGATTAGATGCTATAATTGACTTTTGTATTTTAATTCTCGAGTCCAGGATTTTGTCAAACAGTCTGTGTTGCTGCATGATTGTATATCCTTTCAAGGCATCAGCCTTTGCGGTTGTGGACAATCTCGAGACGAGGTGTTTCTTTTCCTGATTCAGCAGCTTACTTAGCTGAGCTCTCTTGTAATTCTCCTCTTCGTCTGTCTCTTGCTCTTCAGAGTTACCGCTCTCTGACTCGCTTTCCAAATCACTGCCATCGTCTGAGTCCGTCACATCTCCTAAGATATCATCAAACTCGTCCTCCTCCTCAAACTCGCTTGGCTTTCGTGGCTTTTCAGTTCTTTCCAACCCAGAAGCAGACCCAGACTCAGACTCTGCTTCAGACTCTCCGGTTTCAGCTTCTTCCTCACCAAGCCCATCTGATTCGCTGCCACTATTTTCAACGTCGCTGGCCTCCTCAGCACTCAAGTCAAGCAAGTCGTTGCCATCTCTGTCATCGTCTTCGCTATCTTCACTCGCTTCACTTTCATCTTCATCTTCGCCTTCGCAATCATCCTCATACAACTGTCGCCTGGACGACTTCTTTCCCACATACTTGAAGCCAACATTTATAGTAGTATCTCGCAGTTTGCTCTTGCCACTCTTGACGTAATGCTCTCTCTTCGACTCTTCATCGCTGCTACTCTCCTCAGAGTCTTCATCTGATCCTTTGAACGCTCTCTCTTCGTCTTCAATGTCAAAATCATGCACTTTTGGAGCAGCTAACTCCGCCAGTCCTTCAGATACTGTCTTCTTCTTGCCCATAGTCAAAAGAGAAGCTAATAAGTGGTAAGTATTATATTTTCTACTGAATACTGACCTATCGACTTTGACAAGGCATACACTCTTCACGCACCATATGCACTATAAAAAAAAATTTTAGACTTCTGCGGTGTACAGATGCAGAATAATTTAATACAGGCCCGCCAGCCAGCTGATCTATGCGATATGTGTAATACTATACAGGTCCATATACTTATGGAAGCGCAATGAAAGTCGCTGTATCACAGACGCAACTTGTCCATGCCAGAACTTAAACCTTGCAAGGAAGAAGCAGCCTTCATTTCTTTCTCCTTTTTCCTCCTTTGAGCCAGCTTACTTTTACTCACGCTGTCAGCGGCCTCTTTCAGTCTCTCAATCTCTTCGTCCTTCTTGAGAATCTTACGCCCACCATTCTCCAACGAATAGTTCTCTAAGAAATCGTCTATCATGCCCTCAAAATCCTGTCTCTCGTTCTTGAAGTCAAATGGCTGGTAGTCATCTTCTTCCTCCTCCTCGTACTTAGCACGCATAACGTCATACCTGTCGTCTATTATCGTCATTTGTTCGGTCCTCGCAACTGCTGACGACGACATCGAGTACGAGGACGTGTCTGTCTTGGCTCCCTTTCTTCTCTTCTCTTTCTTTTTTGATGACTTCGTCGTCTTTGACGTCTTGTCGGATCCACCTAATACCGGCAACTCTCCTACAACGTCTCTTGCTTCATCCGAATCGTACTCGTCGTCGGTGTCCCATGTGTTGTCCTGCTTTTTTTTCATAAACTTCGACACATCGGCCTCCCAATTGTCGTTGTACGCACCACTGTCCGAGTCATGGTTGGCATACTCATCATCATAGTTATCAAGGTCCCATTCGTCCTCTTCCTCTTCCTCATCTTCCTCATCCGGAGCAGTACCATCTAGATTGAGCAAGTTGTTGAACACATCGGCATCGTCAACGTCGTATTCAGCGTCCAGGTAATTATCGTCCTCCAGCGCCTCCAGCACCTCTCTTAAGTCTGGGTCCAGGTTTGGCTGGAAGCCACCAATACTATCTGGGATGTTCTGCTGGCTCTGGTAGTCTAATTTCACTTTTTCTTCTGTGGGAAGAGGCAAAATCTCCTTTTCATCGCCAAACAAAGCTGCCAAATTGTTCTTGGGCTTTGCCTTAGGCTCATCCTTGGAAATAAAGATTCCATCGCCGCCCTTCCCTATGGGTCTCAAATGCTTCATATAGTCGTACTTTGAATCGTCATATGTGATACCGTACAGAGCGGCTTTGCCCTCATTTTTTCTGATCTTACCGGACTCTAGTTCGGGCACCATGTCCATAAGCAAGTCATCCTTCTTTGCTATTCTCTTCTTGGAGTGCTGCTTCTTCTCTACAAACACCGATTCTCCGGCATCTTCGCTGTAGAAAAGGGGGTCCTCGTGCGACCTGTGCACCAGAGTATACGTCTTTGACGTTCCCTTGCTGAATTTCTTTTTCCCCATGGTTATATATGCTGGTTTAGGTGGTTTGGGGTCAAAGGCAGCTGTGCAATAAAAAGTGTAATGTAGTTTGTTTGAAAACACTAAAATTTTTTGATTTCTTCAGAATATTTTTTAAAATAATTTTTTTTAGTATTTCTCGAGCCGCATCAGAGAGGCACACGCGAATCGAAAGTGCACCCAAATAAATAAGATCTCTTGCTTATATGAGTGAGGGCTGAACAGATCAGTGTCAGTCATCACCTAGGCATCCAAACACAAGCAGCTGAACATGAAAATCAACGTGAAACGATGGAATGCCGTGTTTGAGTGGCACTGGGATGTGGAAAACGACGAGTTGTGCGGCATTTGCCGTGTGCCATTTGACGGCACATGCAATGGGTGCAAGTACCCTGGAGATGGCTGTCCAATAGGTGAGTATATTTCAACAGCATATTTTCCATTTCACAATACTAACAGTCTCAGTCATTGGTGAATGCCAGCATGCCTTTCACATGCATTGTATATGGAAGTGGCTTGATACAGAGACGTCAAAGGGGCTTTGTCCCATGTGTAGAAGGCCTTTTGTGCTAGACAAGACCAAAGCTGTGAACAAGGGAGTAACGATGCCTAATTACGTCCGCTATATCGATGTTCCAGATGACAATGAAGCTGAAGAGCTACAGTTTGGTGAGGCAGAAGCATAGTGAATTGTGGGGTTGACTAAACTGTTTTGACCGAGCTGTTGTCACTAACACCCTCCGTCCAACATCGGTATGGCTTCTCTATCTTAGTGGTGCAGGGATGTATGGTTTATTTTCTCCAGCGTGGGAGTCATTCTGCAAAGTGAAAATCGCGAGAGCCAACTATACCGATAAAGGAAAGAGAGATTAGTCACTTATGATCTAGGAACTCGAATAACCTTCGCCCCTGTTAAATCCATTTTTGTCTTAAATGACTCCTGCACACAATGACACAGACAGAAAAAAATACACAATAGTAGTGAAGCTCGGGTCCTCGTCAATCGTGGACGAGAAGACAAGAGAGCCACGCATAGCTAATATGTCGCTGCTTGTGGAAACCCTGGTGAGGTTGCGTCGTCAGGGGCACAAGATTGTGCTCGTGTCCTCAGGAGCTATTGCTGTGGGAATGCGTGTAGTTGGCCTTCACAAGAAACCGAAAAAGTTGCCTAAGATCCAGGCGCTGGCTGCCATAGGACAGGGCAAGCTCATATCACTTTGGGACAATATGTTTAAGCTCCTGGACCAGACCACCTCGCAAATCTTACTTACGAGAAACGACATAATGGACTATGCACAATTCAATAATGCAGAAAATACACTGACGGAGTTAATCAATATGGGTGTGATTCCTATAGTCAACGAGAACGATACATTGTCAACTCAAGAGATCAAGTTTGGCGACAATGATACATTGTCAGCAATAACGGCAGGGATGTGCAATGCTGATTTTCTCTTTTTGCTCACTGATGTGGATTGTCTCTATACAGACAATCCAAGAACAAACCCTGAGGCTAGGCCTGTATACATTGTGAAAAACCTGGCTAACTTGAATGTGAACACGAAATCAAGTGGGTCTTCTGTCGGCACGGGTGGAATGGAAACAAAGCTTGTGGCAGCTGACTTGGCTACCAATGCGGGAGTCACGACTGTGATATGCAACTCAATGCACCCAGAACACATGATACGGATTGTAGACCATTGTCAAGAGACTGACGGCGAGGTCGACAACCAATTAGACTTTGCTGAGACGCCCGAAGAATTCAATTTGGCGAATGCAGCGGAGTTTGAGGAACTCAAGCGGAAAAACGTACCTCTCCACACCCGCTTCATTGGGCAGTCAAGAAACTCAGTAAAGAATAAAGAATTCTGGCTGCTTCATGGTTTGAAACCGAGGGGAACTTTGGTGATAGACTACGGATGTTACATGGCAATTTACGGCAAGAGAAGGGCGGGGTTATTGCCTGCCGGAGTGATAGGAGTGGAAGGGACGTTTCAGCAACTTGAGTGTGTAGAAATCAGGCTTGGACACAAGGACGTAGAGGGCCATTGGGACAGTACGAAGCCCACATATCTCGTGGGAAGGGCAAGATGCAATTACTCGAGCTCGGAGATTGAAAAGATCAAAGGGTTGCAGAGTACAGATGTGGCCAAGGTGCTGGAGTATACTGATAGTGAATACGTCGTTCATCGGCACAACCTGGCATTCCCTAACCATCCAGACCCCGAGCTTAGCGAATCCCTAGCGGGATTCTCCTTAGAAGGGTAGCTAACAAGCTGTGATTGTGTTTTAATGTCAGCGGTAACTGCCAAGGGTGGGATCGCGATTGACCCAAGTTTACGAGCAATAATGTATAGAGTAAATAGATGAATATGCAAAGTAATGGGCATCTACAGATGGACGATACGACTGGACCATAAAAGTATACGACTGGCACGCTGATGGATACTAGAGCTGTCTGCTTCTGTCACCATCTCGGTCACTAAGAGAAAACCGAATAGTGCATTTCCTCCTGCGGTAACTTCAAAATTCCCGCGCTAAAATGCATATGCAGGGTTGATTAGTTTGCTTACCACACAGTTATGTTTACTGGCACCCACCCTTCGAGTCTTAGTGGGTAGCTGTGTCGTCCCTAGTCGCTCATTTTACGTTGATACTCTCTTGTTTGTCGTATTTCAGCAAAAAGGCCACATTAATTACAGCCTGCTGCCCGAATCATAACTCAAAATGGACAAGCACTCACAAAATACAGACTCAACCAATGATATGTTCAATACAGGCACGTTCAGTGCCAAATACATAAACCGAGGAAGTCTCCTTAGTACACGAAACTCCAAATCAAGTCTCAATGAATCACGATCGCTTACGCCGAAACCAAGTTTTCCCACAGAAGTCGGCCTGGGCGCCGATGCCCCGAGGCCTGTGACGATCCAAGGCGGGTTTTCAGAAGCTGGCCAAGGTATGACGTCAATGCAAAAGTCAACCGAGGACCTGGAGAGCGAGACGGGCCCGATGAGCTTTCAGGATAAAGATAATGAACAGGCTATGATGGGATCATCGTTTCACTGGAAGAACAGGCGTCCCAAGGAGAGAAGACAGAGCATTTTGTCGAGTATGATCTCGTCGACGTACACCGTACCTTCTCAGTTGGAGAGCGAGATGAAAGAACAGAAAAAAAGTGATAGTGATGGCCAAACTGCTAGCATACCTACAAAGGAGGCCAACCAGTCAAACGAGGTGGATGACGCAGTGGTTAAGGCCGTGGAGAAGCACCTAGTTAAAAGCGAAGATATTAGCGAGCCTGAAAAGTTGGAGAGCCCCAAAGTGGCCGAGCCCACGCTTGGTGACCACGACTTCAATTCACTAAAACTAAAAGGAGGAGACGTGACCCGGGGCATCTACAATTGGGTAAATGAGAACAGTGCCTCCGCTCGTTTGTCTCCATTACGTAGAACCAACAGTCAGGGCGCCAGTATTAACTTCAGTCAACGAAGCCCGTCTCTCAGGTCGCCCAGAAGAGGTAGCGATGTTTCTGGAGGTGGCGATATCGAAGACAATGGCGAAGAGACGATGACGGCGAGCGATATACAGGTACCAGGTGGGTTTCGCCGTAGTTTTCTAGCTCATAAGCAATTGGAAAGACAACTGGAGGAGATAAGAGAGCCGCGCAAGCGCACCAAAAAGCACTCTGCTCGGAAAGTACGTGCATCACATCCCCCTAACGTTATCACCCGAAACTTTCTTGAGTTTCTAGCTTTGTATGGTCATTTCGCAGGTGAGGACTTAGAAGATAGAGACCAGAGAAAGCGGAAAAAGAGGCAGTCGCCTACATTGGAGGAGCCGTCTGAATCAGAAACCGTGAGTGAGAGTGAAACTGACGAGGAAAGCGTGCTGGAAGATGACTCGTTGTTGCACCCTACACTTTCTGCGCCTTCTGACAGACGAGGACGTCTTTTGCAAGTGAACTACGGCTCTACAGGTCCTTCTTATCTTGACTCGAGGCCTAAGCCATCGCTCAATATGAGCCAGTACAAATCACAAGAAGCCACCAGCTCAAAGAAGAATGTATCCACCGGTAAGGCTTTTCTTCTGCTCCTCAAAGCTTTCGTTGGTACCGGGATTGTTTTCCTTCCCAAAGCCTTTTCGAACGGAGGCCTACTCTTCTGCAACGTACTGATTGTAGTATTTTCTGCGTTGTCATACTACTGCTTTGTAGCCTTGATAAACACGACAGCTAAGACTGGGGTCTCGGCTTACGGAGACGTTGGCTATAAGCTTGGTGGGAAGCACATGCGGTCCTTGATTTTGATTTCACTAGCTTTGTCGCAGATGGGCTTTGCCAGTTCCTATGTGGTTTTCGTTGCCGAGAATTTGAGAGAGCTGTGTGCCACGGCCCTGGCCTCGTCATATGGTATTGAACTCTTCATTTTCGTCCAACTAGTCCTTTTCTTGCCCCTAGCCTTGACCAGAAACATTAGTAAACTTGGGTTTACCGCTATTATCGCAGACGTGTTCATCTTATTTGGCCTCGTCTACATCTACGCATGCAGCTCCTTGCATTTGGTCAGCAACGGGGCGTCCGATAAAATATCTCTCTTCAAGCCTGACACATGGACACTATTCATCGGCACAGTGGTATTTTCCTACGAGGGGGTAGGACTATTGATACCTATTCAAGAAAGCATGGCTCGTCCTGAGGCGTTCAATTTTTTGCTGGCCATAGTAATGACATCTGTGACTGTGATCTTTGTGACGCTCTCTACCATATGCTATCTGAGTTATGGTGACGACGTGCAGACGGTGATTTTAATGAATTTCCCTCGAACTACATTTGCATTGGTTATTCAACTTGCCTACTCTTTGGCTATTCTTTTGTCGACTCCGCTGCAACTGTTTCCTGCTATCAAGATCCTTGAAAACTACCTGTTTTCAGCCGATCGAAAGGCCTGGCAGGAAAGAGTAAGGAGAGGCTCAGAAAGTAGTTTAAGATTTAACGATAACGAATCTAATATGAGCATTGTGACAGTGGACGAGGACGGAATACTATCCGGCAAATCAGATGCTACGATCAAGTGGCTGAAAAACTTGCTGCGCGTAGCTATAGTTCTGCTAATGTGTACCATTGGGTACGTTGGCTCTAACGATCTTGATAAGTTTGTGTCATTGATTGGTAGTTTGACGTGTATTCCACTGATCTACATCTATCCTCCATTTCTCTACCTCATGAGTTTTGAAAGAGGGGAAACTCTGCCTTACCCAACGAGGATACTGAACAGCGGAATCTTTGTAGTGGGTGTGTCATTGATGATATATACGTGCTACCAGACACTGTCTACATGGGTTGAATAAATATAATATACAATACGACACGCTAAATAGAATGCCAAATCAAAACATGATGAAATTTTACGACCCTTCGTGATGACTATGGTGCCGGGCCACCTTATCTATAATTTTGTCCCAGTTCGACCTATATACAAAGAAAACCTCGAATGACGTGCACAAAACCACACCAATCGACAAGCCAATCCACAAACCTATTACTTCCCAGTGCAATACAAATCCAAATGTAAGCACGAGAGGCATTCCGACGAGATAATAGCAGCAGAAATTGATAGCTGACGCTAGTTTGAGCCTCCCTTGCGCTCGTAGTATACCAGCCAGCGTGTAGTTTAAAGTGTCGTAAGTTTGCATTATGAACACTGCAGGAAACAGTTTCAGTACCGCCTTGCTAACACGTGGATCATTGGTAAACACAATGGATAATGGCTTCGTTAGCAAGAACAGCACAGTGCAGTCGAAAGTACCAAGTAAAAGTGCCCCGTAGCAGCAGTACTTTGCAGATTTCTTCGACGCTACCCGGTCACCCTCACCAATTAAGTGACCTATTCGTGTTGAAATGGCCGAACAGAAAGCAAATGGAATTGTGAATACCAAACCACCTACGATGGCAGCAACAGAATGCGCAGCCAAGGCTACTTCACCAAAGTAACTGGCAAATATAGACATAAGTTCGAATGCCAACCACTCAGATTCAGTCACCAGTATACCTGAAAGGGAAACCTTGATCATGGGCATGAGATTGGTTGTCATTGCTTTTACATTTATACCTCCCCAACATTTATTCTCAGTAAAGAGTTTAATGTAGAAGAACAGCATGAGAGCCATAAGCCAGTAGCTAACCGCTATAGCAGAGGCCGCTCCAATGAACCCTAGATGCATGTAAAACACGAGCAAATAGGATATAAAGAAATTCAAGGGGCATACTATCGACAGCACATAAGTAGGAGCATCGAAAATACTCTGTGACTGTAGGTAGCGCTGCATACACTCGAAGATCACCAAACCAGGTATACCCATGCTGGTGACTCTGCAATAGGATTGAGCCATTTCTGACATCTTCTGGTTCGGCTGCACCCAGTCAAAAAGGTAGCGGCAATTACAACAAAGAAAGAACATAGGCACCAAGTAAATGCACATAATGGCGAAATTCTTCTGTGTCGTCTCTCCTACCAAATGGTATTTCTTAGCACCAAATGCCTGAGGTGCAAAAGAGTCCACGGCAGTGGCTGTTCCTTCTACCACACCCATATAGGCAACATTCATGAGCACAGTCGCTAAAGATGACGCACCAAGTTCTGCTGTTGACAAGTGTCCCGACATAATCAAGGGCAGAGAGTTTGTAGCCGACTGTAAAAGGAAGGTCAGGATTAGCGGCGCACTGCTTTTAGAGATAAGGCTTATCTCGGACTTGAAGGTGATAACTTCATGCTCAACCTGTGACTCGATAGTACCATAATTGGTGTCACCAGAATTACCAAAACTATCCTCTTCTCTCGAAGTGTCCCGCATGGCAGGAGGGCGTGGGTAAATGCAATTCAACAGTGATTTCCTGGTGCCTCTCTAGCTAGCCTTAGTATACCTTAGAGTGAAATATTTCACTAACTCCGTACACCACATATAGTGGTTCCGTGCACCACAAGCCAGAAGTGGTATCCCCCTGAGACCTTGTAGCCAACCTACACCCCACACCTCGAATTTCTGGTCTGGCGCTGGCGTCTCTGCGCGCTTGGCTGTGGGAAAGTTTGATGAAATTTTTTTTATGCTTGAAGGAACAAGAGTACCTCGAAGATCCTGTTGTCATTATAGATATCTCATCAACTAACGCAAAATGGTATGTATGAGCTGAGCTAGAGGCGTATTCTGAATGGTATTGAGGAGATGTGAGAGGTGGTGTGCATTTTATGGTGAAAGATAGCAAGGGGAATCGAGAGTACCCATGAAAAGGGAAAGGACATGCACACCTATGATTGCGACTGATAACAAGGAAGGTCAATTAAGTGGTGTTGAAGAGGGAAAGCCATAGCTGGTTAAAGTGATATACAGACGTATTTATGAAAACCAGCTGTTTGGCATCAAAAATGACGATACCAACTCAAAGAAAGGCTCCACCACATGACACTCAATACTCAAGACGCTCAAAACGTGCCCACAAATTACCAGAAAATATGTTACTAACACTCACAGGATACTAAAACACCCGTCACATTAGCTAAAGTCATCAAGGTTTTAGGCAGAACCGGTTCCCGTGGTGGTGTCACCCAGGTCAGAGTTGAGTTCTTGGACGACTCTTCTAGAACCATTGTCAGAAACGTCAAGGGCCCAGTCAGAGAGAACGACATCTTGTGCCTGATGGAGTCTGAGAGAGAGGCCAGAAGATTACGTTAATTTATTTAGAAGTTAGTAATAAGATAATCGATCATTGCCATAGTGAGTTCATTGACCATACACCTGTAGCGTGCTAATATCTTTTGACAGTACAACATAGCAGATGTCGCGAATTGTTTCGCACAATCAGAAAAAAAAACGCAGTCACATCCACAAAACAGCGCGAAAATAACCAATGCGCAAGTTACGTAATCTGATTATGCATCCGTGCACCACAAATCAAACTTGGGTCGTACACGTTTTTTCACCCTCCAACACAGACACTCTCGCAAAAATTTCAAATTTTCTTCAGCCATAACTAGTAAAGAAGTAGGATTATATTATACCTTAATCACTATCCGAACCACATCACAGCAATGGCCGGCAGAGTTACGTTCAGAAAGAGAAACCCTTACAACACCAGATCCAACCAGATCAAGGTCGTCAAGACCCCAGGTGGAAAGCTGATTGCCCAGCACTTGAAGAAGAAGGGTACCCAGCCAAAGTGCGGTGACACCGGTGTGCCTTTACAGGGTGTCTCTGCTATGAGACCAAGACAGTACGCTAACGTGTCCAAGACTCACAAGACTGTTTCCAGAGCTTACGGTGGTGCTATCAGCGCCAACGCTGTTAAGGACAGAATCGTCAGAGCCTTTTTGATTGAGGAGCAGAAGATTGTCAAGAAGGTCCTCAAGGACCAGGCTGAGAAGGAGAAGAAGGCTGCCAAATAAATCAACTAACCGCAATTCAATGAGTCCATCACTGTTTGTACATCCATAAAAATAATTATATTTGTGAACGAACCGGGGAGAGGTTTGTGAGAGCATGGCATTGGGATGGCACGACAGGACTGAAACACATGGAGTGAGTATCTCAGCTGGAAGAAGTGTTAGCATGCGAAAGCGTGCTATCGCTATTGTGGCTCACTCACCGTGTCAAGGCCTGTATGCCGTCTTGTGCTTATGTCGAATGTGAATCAGACCTCAGTATCCCATGTAGCTGTAGTAATATGAATTCTTGTGCTGACTAAGTAAAGTGACTGTATGACATTACATACAGTGATGAGCTCATGTTCATCACCCGCAAATGTAAACCTTTAATCTGTAATACACTGTAGCCTGACCTGAAAAGTTGGGCACGCATACTAACACTCTGACAGCAACATACTGTAGGAATGGTTCGAAGACTGGCAGGGCGACGAATGTCGGGAGCTTTCATTGTTGCAGAGCAAGTGCCACTCAAATTGCTGATTCTTACCTTCCCCGTAGTACCAGTCTTGTTCCACTACTCGTTAATTGCATCGCTACAGCTCAATTCTGACCCACCCAACCAGTTCAACCACCACTATTATCAACGATAGACCTCTACATAATATTTAGTGCTCAGTATTTAGTACACCTCCAGCACATATCTACCGGTCTCCTTCATTTCCTCAACTTCGTGAGCAGCGTCAATCTTGACACCTCTCTTCTCAGCATCGCCTTTGAGGATGTCGGCTAAGCAGGCAGTGATGTCAGGAACAGGCCATGTAGGTCCACATAAGTAGAAAGAACCATTCTTATCGATAATCGCATCCGTCAACTCGTGCAGGTTCTCCCGGATCTTGTCCTGGATGTAAACCTTGAACTCTTGGTCTCTAGAAAAGGCAGCACCGACATGGGTCATCACACCGGCATCTAGATAGGCTTCCCATAACTCACCGTAAAGATACTCTTCCTTACGGTGTCTGGAACCCAGATACAAATAGATATCACCAATCTCGTGACCCTGTTGCTTCTGCACAATTCTCTCTTCAACAAAAGCCTTGAATGGAGCCAGTCCTGTACCCAGACCAGCCATAACAATGGGCTGGGTAGTAAGTGGAGGTAGCTTCATCACAGAAGGCTTCACCGAGACAACAAGCTCGGAACCGACAGTAAGGTCGGAGAGGTATTTGGAGCATTGTCCATATCTTTTGCGGCCCTTTTTGTCGACCCAGTCCACTACAACAATCAGCAAATGGACAGCATTAGGGTGCATTTTCTGCGATGAGGCGATAGAGTACTCACGGCGCTTCAATGGGGCAATTAACTGCACCAAATCAGTTGCTGAAGGCCTCGCTGAGGGGTACAGCTCAAATATATCGGCGTAGGAGTAAGTCTCGTCTTCCTGATACTTTTTGAGTAGCGGCGCACCCAGTGGAGACGCCAATTTCTCCAGCTCAGCCTTTTCCTTGTCGTCAGTCGCAAAGTCAGCAAGACTCTCGTAGAACCTTTTTGGTGGTTTACCCAGCAAGTCAAGATTCTCAATGAAAGCCTGACGAACGGTTCTCGTCTCTAAGATAGAGCTGTCATCCTTCGCAATGACTTCAACCAAATCATCACCGTTCAAGCCGTAGAAGTTGAGGAACTCCTCAACTAACTCAGGGTCGTTTCTACCATGAACGCCAAGTGCTTCACCAATATCGTAGGTAAGCCCTGTACCGGTGATGTCGAACTCGATGTGGAAGATGTTACGGTCGTACTCGCTAGAAGTCAATCTCCTGTTCTCCTGCACCTTCACAACGAAATTGCGAACTGGCAGGTCAGGACGCAAAGAGTTAGTCGTCTGGTAGGACTCTTTGAACACGAGTTTCTTAGCCAGATCAAATTTGCGGCTAAGGGACACACCTTCGGAGGTCTCAGACTCACGAGGATTTGCTTCAAAAGCTGACTCAGTAGGCCTAAAGGGAAGAGAACGGGCTGGCAAAGCGGCAGATTTCTCGTTGCTCTCAGAGTCAGCTTTCTCTTTACTTTCTGACTCCTCTGGCACATCCTCTACCAGATCGACCCATTCGGGCTTGACAGCAATCTGCTTCAAACCAGTCTCGTCAATCTTCTGCACTAGAGTGTTAATTACCACAGCCAGAAGCTCAGCTTCGGAGCCAAAGAACTGTAAGATCTTAGTAACGATGGCACCAGTATCAAGCTCAGGGTAAGCAGCTCTCCAGAAAGCCACCTGAATGGCAATGGAAACGGTACGACCTTGGGTAGCTTCGTCCTCACCGACAGTTTCAAGGTCGACCACAGAGACCTTCAGCTGTTTCGCAGCGGCATCACGCTTTACATCAATAGGTAAGGCATCTATAAACTCAGCAAACTCAGAAACGTTCTTTTCAGAAACAATGATGAGGTGGCCACCCTGTTTTGCTTGTTTGATAACATCAAAGACGTTGAAGATGTCAGTGGAGTCAACAACCACTACATTAGCTTCGTCAGTAGGGTTGCCCACGTTAATCTCTGCATGCAGAACACCAGCGTTGGCCGCGTTATCAAAGAACGCACGGTAGTTGACGTTGAGATCAGGAACCAGTGACAAAGTGTGAGCCAACTTAGAGGGTAAGTCGACGAACTTCGATGCGTCTGAGGACCAGAAGAGAAACTTAGAGCCGGAAACCGTGCTAGTCACAGCAGAGGAATCAGGAATAACCACGTAGGCAGCGATCACAGACTCCAACTGCGATCTGGATAATACTGTTGTAGCATCGTAAGAGAAATCGGAGATTGCAGGGGTGTTGGTGATTCCCTTTTCAAGGAAAAGAGCTGTGGTGACGTCAGCCTTTAAAGGGTTAGATCCGTTCAAAGATTGGCCAATCACAACAACAGACCTGGTGGAGTCAGGCAGAGTAGCGGCAAACTGCTGCGTGTTGAAGGGAAGTGGCACTTTGATGCTAATGGCTCCAATAGCCAAGTTGTGGGTCTTCACCAAAGAGTCTACAAGAGCTGAGAGCAACAAGGACTCGCTTGAGCCATACGTGACAAACACAGTGTGAGGATGTGAGTGTCCGGTGTACTCAAATGGCTTGTACGAGGTGCCAAGTAACTTATTGAGTTCCTCTAAGGCAAAAGAGGGTCTAGCTAGTGGGGACACAGAACCGGTAGCGCTACTCGTGCCAGCAAACTGGGCAGCCAAAGTCTCTGCCAGAGAATTGTATGTAGCCGCCACAACCTTAGAATCCGTAACATCTCTGATCGTTCCGCTAGTACGTGTAAAAGCAGGACCGTCGTATAAGTTCAGGACTGGTGACTTGGTAGCCTTGGCCAGGGCCAAAGAGAGGATCGCAAAATGCTGGGCTTCAACGGCTGTGGAAGGAGTGAAAACAGAGTAACCGAGAGACTTGGCCACAGCCAAGGGCTGAGCGTAGTTGGCTACGAGAGAGCTGGTTGCCTCGTCGTAGTCAAGAGCAGCCACTTGGAAGGCTAAGGGGAGCTCTCTTTCTCTGGCAGAGTAGAGAGTTGGCAGCATGTAAGTGAGGGCAGAACCTGGGAGAAGAACTGACAGTGGCTCGGTAGTGGTGGAAAAGCTGACGGCGCTCTGAGCACTGGACCTAGCAGAGGACGCCGAAGCAGGTGAGCCAATAGAGCCGGAGTTGATACCTCTGACAGAGCTACCTTTGTTACCGCCGGCCTCACTGAGATAACCTAAGATCACATTCGCACAACCAGATCTCACCTGTAAGCGTAGCAGATCAGGAACAACGCCATAGATGTTCTTTCTCTGAAAAGTCTTCCACAACTGAGCAGAAGAGTCCAGCAGTGAGTCAGATCCTGGGGCAGAATAGGTAAAAATTCTAGTCGAAAGCGTGTAGGCCACAGAAGAAATAAGCACATGTGCCGAGGTCAAAACTGTTCCTTGTAACTGCGAAGGGTCTAAGGGAAGACCAAAGGGAGATGAAGAGGTGGCAGCGGAGAGCGCTGAAGACGACTGAAGTGAGGTGCCATCTTCCGAAGATCCGTTCGAGCGTTGAGACACTGATGGCATGGTGGACTAGAGACGGGAGCAAATAAGCAAGTGAGTGAGTTCAGCTGATGTCTGCCGTCTTGTCAGTGTCTTGGCTATGAAGAAAAGAGGAGGGAAGCGAAGGAGAACAAGACATCCATGGGGTTTGATACTGCAGAAAGACTCAAGAGACATGAATTTTTCATGCAGGTGAACCAATTGCACGTGACCTCGGGGTTTATAGAGCAGACGCGTGGATCGCGTGCGCAGTGCTTTTATTGAGTTCGCGGCGGGCCGCGGGAGTCACTGCGTCAGCAAAATGCACGATGATAATCCGGGGTATGCTCCGGGCTTCGCGATGGGTGCGGTAAGCTCACTGGGCAGTCTGTAGACACACTGGTTTGTAGCTTTGACTTAATGGAAGAGATATAGGCAGTTAATCTACTTCATGTTAGTGATGCCAATAATGTCAGTAGTCTCAGTAATTTTAATACTGTTAGCAGTAACAAATAGGGTCTAACTATTCCATTCAGCATCAGTCGTAATGTCGAAAATACCAAGCAGATTTGCTGTGTATTCTCTAACACTTCACTAATAGACAACTCTCCGAAACGCTATTCGTGATATACTTTTTTTGGTCTGACTAGTTTTGGCTTAACTCTAGCTCTAGGTAGTACTTAGCCAACAATAGCATAGGTAATGTGTTGTTCTAATTATGTCCTTTCATACTCTGGCCAGTAGCTAAAAGATTCCCCCAAATCTTAACTTACTATTTACGCGTTCGCCTTCCCGTGTTTGCGTCTGACGTTTAATGAAATAGGATGTGAGTTTGTTGAAACCCGTTACCTACGGAAAGTCTATTACCTTGAATCGCTCGATGTCTATCATTATTATTTAAATCTATTATACTTGGGTCGCTCCCAGTTTCCAACTATGTAGAAAGATTCCCCTCGGGTAAATCGGTACCCATCTTGTCGATTTCCTCTTGGTTGGATGACGAAGCTTCCATCTGCTCATTGGAACCGTCTTTATTTTCAGAACCTTTCTCATTATGAAGTTCTTTATCAGCGTCAGACATCGCTGAATCTTCCACCTTCTCTTCCGCGTTCCCCGCATTACTATCATTCTTTTGCTCCATCTCAACATTTAGTCCTTGCTCCTTTTCTTGATTCTCATTTTCCTTTCTTTCCTTCTCTTCTTTTTCGTTCCTCTCTTTCTCTTCTTTCTCTATTTTTTCTTTCTCTTCTCGCTCAATTCGCTCCTGCTCTTCTTTCTCTTTCCTTTCTTTTTCTTCTCTGTCTCGCTTCTCTTTCTCCTCTTGCTCGGCCTTAGCCTTTGCAAGGGCTTCTGCCTTAGTTTTTTCTCTTAGTTTTCGCTGCTTCTCTTCATCCTCAGCTAGCAATTCAGCATTAAAGAGCCCCTCTACACCTACACGTTCATTAGTTTGTGCAAATTTTGTCCAGTATCCCAGACTTCTAGCTAAACGCATTGCCTTCCAGTTCATTAGATCTCGCTCTTCTTGCACCTGGGGGCTTACTTTGGTTCTACCCTCCTGATCGGCAAGCTCAGAATTCAGCCTGTACAGGTCCATCCTGTAATCCTCTAATAGATCTTCCTTATTCAATTTCTTTGATTGCAGCTCACTCAACCCAGTCTCAACCTGCCACAAGGCAGTTAGCTTGGGCGTCCCCATGGCGAAGCCAAACCTCTTCTTATACTCCCTCTTTTCTTCAATGTACTCTTCCACTTTGCGTTTGCTAGCCTCACTGACCTCAGTGTTGAACTCCTCGTTGCTGAAGGATTTCAGCTTCCACGCTCGCCACATACTCTCTGTATTGCGAACATGCTGCAACACCTTGTGGAAATTGGGGTCAAAACGCACGTAGTGGTCCTCTATCTCCTTGCACAAGTTGCCCAGCGCAGTATACACACTCTTGTTTAGCAGCAATGTACGAGAAGTCTGCGGTATCTTGAGTTTCGGGTTAGAGATTGTAGCATTCAAATCGCTGATCAGTTTGCTCCACTTGACGGAGTCCATTGCCAAAAAGAAGTCACAAAGAATGTACACCTGCGCTATTAGCGTCCGACGGTTCGATACAGACTTGAGTTGCTCAACAAAAGCTGGGCCGTCCAATATCCAGTCACAGTCGTACACTTTTTTGCTGTATTCCTGTCTGAGAGTCTCGATAAACTGATCATTGTTGGCCTCAGCGCTCTTGGAACTATCGTTCGCCTCGCGCTGACGCCCACGGCCGTTAAGGTCACGGTCAAGCTTGAAAAGGACACGAGCCACATTGCGGATTGTGTCGACAAACGGCGTGTTCCTCGCCTCCTTTCCGTACCCTCCTCTGTTCACGTTGAACGACTCTATCGCCTTAAATGGATCAGTAGCCACCGCTTGCAGTCGCAGAAACTCGACGTACACGTTATCCAATGTCCCCACAGACGGAAGTCGAGCGGTCAAGTAGCTTGCAGGCACGCCAGCCTTGGAATAGTTCTTAGGCACTTCCTTAGTGTAAAACTCTTTAAGGTTGTTCACCTGCCAGTCTCTGTTCAGCAGGATCTTGTCGCTAGTCTTGAAGCTTGCACCAATGAATTCACGTAAATTTGCGGCAAACAAGTCGTGTTCCTTGATGTTTTTAGCCACTTTTGGGAGCACTGTGTTGCCGATCTGTAGTAGAGTTGAGCCTGGCTTCCTCTTGCCCTCTAACGAGTTGTTCAACGTGATGTTCAAGCGCTTTGGTTGCACTTCTGGCTTGAAAAACACAGATCCAAAATGGTTGACAATGAAATCAATGGGAAACTGGTTCATAATGAAATGGAGCACGTCCATGGGCAGCCACTTCATATTCAAAGCATCTCCGACCTCTATAGAAACGTCCGACATCAGCATAAGAAACCTGGCCAAAGACAAGTCGTCGTTGATCAATTCGGAACTGCTGCTTGCATATTTTTCGATCTCATCCAAGATAGCATTGTAAATCGTGCCGATAACCACAGTGACTCGGTCCTTCTCGTCCAGTGCTTCCAACAGCTTAACGAACTCAGAGAGTAACGTATGGTTTGTCTCTGTGTGGAAGTCGGAGAGAGGATCATAACTGCGAAACCCGGCTGATACGGCCTCAATCAGCTGTTTATGTATTCCCTGTGTCTGATCGAATGCTATCATAAGTGAGGAAGAGGGCTATGTAATGATGAAGAGAACAACGATACCCAGCTTAGTCCTGCACTATCATTCACCACTGCATTTTTTTGCGAGAATCACATGCGACAATTTAAATGTCGTGGCTCGAGTGCCGGATGTAACACTAAAGACAGGGAACAGAATGGAACTGTGTTATATCATTTCTTTTAGTTTGCTGCGCTCATATGGTTTCAGATATCACAAGCAATAGGATGCTGCGATAAACATTGTACGACTGGTTCCACCATACAGTATCTTCTCTGCTCCCTGCAACTCCCCCCAAAGTTATGTCTCAAAAATAATTATGTAATTAACATCATCTTTGCACACTATGTAGCATGGGTATAAGAGGTGTCCAGCACCTCAGCGCCTAGCGCCTCGTATTCGCCCAACGGTTGCTTGTGAACCACTGTGCTGTCAATTCCATTCTCTTCCTCCTCAATAGCAAAGTCAAGGCTGGACCTAGGAGTGGAAGATTCCATTTTCATATTTGTACCGACCAGTTTCTCCCAAGTTTTCAGCAGTTCCTGTTTCGAATGTCTGCTGTCTATCTCTTCACTGATGGAAAGAGAGGCGACACCCTCCTCAGAGTGCGCAATGTCGGGAAGAATGGGTGAGACAGGCGAGTTTTTGGAGTAGGAGCTAACCGAGTTAGAATCGACAACTTTCACCAGATTGAAATTTAATCCGCTACTAGACCTATGCCTGTTAGTCGAGTCAACCAGTGGTGACGGAACAGACGGCCTGAAGCGGTCAATAGATGAGAGTCTGCGCTCTCTAAAAAAACTTTTAGCCTGGAGATCGGTTAATATGGACGAGTATTGGCCCAGAAGCTCGTTGATGTCTTCGTTTATGCCAACAAAGCTGTCGTATGCAGAGCACTCAGCATACTTGCTCATCGTCAGCTTGTTGCTTAGATGGTCCAGGGATGATATAAATGAGCTGTACAGATCTGCAGGATCTTTTGACTCTGATGAGTGAAATGCCAAGCGAGATAATGATCCATTGCCCTGATGTTCGCCGTTCAGCTGGCCCGGATGGGCCAATTGATCATGATAATTGAGCTGTTGCAACTGTGAAATACTCACGTCTAGCTCTTTGTTCAGCATGTTGATATGCGTAATGATGTGGTGTAGCTTTGCAGCCTTAGGGGTAGTGACCCCACGTCTGTCGCTGGATATGTTGAACTTGCGTTTGCATACTTCGAGAAAGAACTTGCTATGCTGCGAGGGTACAAATGGCGTGTCGTCCACTGTGGCGAGAACAGCGCACATGAATATTCGACGGCTTTTTTGATACAAAGCGTTGAGAGCCATCGGGTCGTCAGGGAGCAATCGAGCTCGCGTGGATGTGGCCGAATGAGAGGCATTATGAAACTCCGATGCCGATAATAGCGGAGAGTTATTGGCAGAAACCGATCGCAGCTTCAAAGGCTTCAGCCTCTGCTCATGCTGCTGCGTGTGGTTCAGCAGGTTGATGAATCTGAGGGAAGGGTCATTCACAAGGTCGACTTGGTAGACGTCTAGGTACTTCTCGAAGAGGTCAGCATCAACAAAGCGGATCAGATGCTTTGTCTTCGAGTTCAGCGACACAATTGAAGAGGTTAGCGTGCTCTGTAGGAGCACAATGTATGCCTTTATGTCATTGGTTGCATGTGATCCCGGGAGGCAGTAATGGCCAATAATGTCGTCAAATCGATTAACCTTGGCTAAGAATCGGCTCAGTTCGTTGTGGGCCTTCTTGAAGTAGACCCTAAGTACAACATCGCGCAGTCTGTATGTGAATTGTAGCACGCATAGCGCCACAAGAAGAACGAGGGTGGGGAATTTCGAGTGTTTGCTGTACTCAGAGAGCCGAAGACAGAGGAACAACGGCCTAGACGAGTGAATAATTGGCCAATACGGAAGCGTGCGAAGGGAATTGAGCGATTTAAGAGACTGCAAATGTGAGGGCAATTGAAAATCAGGCATTGTCATATCAGCGCTGTTGTCAATGGCATCACGCGTCTCCTCGTCTAAGCTCCTGCTCTCATTAACCGAGGTATTTGAAGCTATAATCTCATATCTCAACTCATCAAGGGAGTTCTCGCAGAGCTTCTGGGTATCTAGTATCAGTAAATGAAAGGAAATCAGTTGATTGCTAAAAAATGAGTCAAAAGACGAGCCACTTTGGCCTGGGGAGAGATCATTACGCTGTGTTAACGAATGCATGCCTTGTTGTATATCTCTACCCGGGGGACTTTCAGTTTCCTCGATGCCCCAGTCGGAAATACTCGGCGTGACAAGCTGAGGTCGGAGACCTCGCACTTTCGCAAACATCCAGACACTTTGAAAATCTAGCGCTATTTAACGGAGCGGCCCTTAGGTACAAATGATCTATCACTAGGTAAACAGCTAGACTTGTGAGCATAAACAATACGCTAATGCGTGCATTCAACTACGCGCTGCGAGGCTACTTTTTTTTTTGCACAGCCTGAGATATAACATCTGTGCACCATATATATGGTGCACAGATGCAATATTTGCGAAAGTGAAAAGAAAACAACATCGAGAATGTCACACGTCGCACCCCGAACTTTACCCCCCTCCAAGATGATAAGCGTAGGCTGTCAAGGTAAAGATAAGAACAGCACAACTACTTCAATGCCATAATTTTAGTGTGATCAATTATGCAGCACGCAAAAATATCAAGCAAATGTTATTTTCTGCCTAACATGCCAGAGTTCTGCTATTGTGGTATATAAGATGTCGAATATTAAGAGATCTGGACTTGAATATGTAAGCGATCTGAGAAGTATGTAAGCGAACTTTGCTGTAGACGACGAAATGACGCCTGGAACAACCGACACAAAGAGTTTAACTTCTCTCCGGGAAACAGGTTCTGCAAAGTTTAATTCTCACCTCCCTCCAAGCACCCCTCATTTCAGCGATAAGGATTGCATACCACCATTTTAGGTAAATAGGAACGGTGATTGGTTTATCGCGAGAGCGCAGCCGAAGTTAAATTGAGTTTTCCGGTTTGGTGGGAGTAGGACGGCCTATTACACCTGTGAGTGGGTCTGTGTCCAAGCCTAGCTGCCAAAAAGTTGTCGACCAAGCAATATCAGTTAACACGATCGCCGCCTAGTTTCCATATCCGCGTCCCTTGTCAATTTATTGATAAGCAAGCAATGTGCATGAGCTGATTGGCTATTCTTGCTCACGTAAGGAGCGCGCTACAATATTTCCCCATTGGGAAAGGTCAGAAAACAGCTCATATAATTGTGTGGTGCACGATGAGAGGCGAAGCAAAGCAATTAACAGTAAAAATATATCGCGCGCGATCCTCGCGAGTCTCGCCGCGAGAGAACCCTTCTCACATGCCCCCATTCGCGGTGTGCATGCAGAGTCAAACGATCGGAAACGGAAATTCTTTTCCAATTGATTTCCGACAGGCGCAGAAAAATTTCTTTTCTGAATTGGTCACAAAAATTTGACTTTTATTAATGCATTGCAGACGGAACGCTGGAAATCTGCAAATGTATATATTAAAGCGATAATCTCTCGTGTTTTTCTGCGATAAGTCGAGCGTCCATACTTCCTTCTTTTCCTCGTTTCTATAAACCTCTCTGTCTTATCTTAGATCTTGTTAGATCACACTCCATATTTGCTTCACAAAAATGCCCGAAGTCTCGATATTAGAACATACTGTTACCCTGTCCAAATACTTGGACTTGCCACAGCACGGTAAAGTCCTCGCTGAATACATCTGGATCGATGGCTCTGGTGACATCAGGTCCAAGTGCAGAACCCTCAAGAAGAAGGTGACTTCTGTTGCTGAGTTGCCCGAGTGGAACTTCGACGGGTCGTCTACTGGACAGGCTCCAGGTGACAACTCCGACGTTTACTTGAGACCTGTTGCCTTTTACCCTGACCCTTTCAGAAGAGGAGACAACATCATTGTTTTGACCGAGTGCTGGAACAACGATGGTACTCCTAACAAGTTCAACCACAGACACGAGGCTTCCAAGTTGATGAGCGCTCATGCTTCTGAGCAAGTTTGGTTCGGTCTGGAGCAGGAGTACACTCTGTTGGACCCAGTTGACAACTCCATCTACGCTTGGCCAAAGGGTGGATTCCCTGCTCCTCAGGGTCCTTACTACTGTGGTGTTGGTACCGGTAAGGTGTATGCCAGAGACGTTATTGAGGCTCACTACAGAGCTTGTCTGTACTCCGGTATCAACATCTCCGGTATTAACGCTGAGGTGATGCCTTCTCAATGGGAGTTCCAGGTTGGCCCCTGCGAGGGTATCAAGATGGGTGACGAATTGTGGGTTGCCCGTTATCTCTTGCACAGAGTCGCCGAGGAGTTTGGTGTTAAGATTACTTTCCACCCTAAGCCTTTGAAGGGCGACTGGAACGGTGCTGGTTGCCACACCAACGTATCTACCGAGAAGATGAGACACCCCGGTGGAATGAAGTACATTGAGGAGGCCATCGAGAAGTTGTCCAAGAGACACAATGAACACATTGCTTTGTACGGTTCTGATAACGACCAAAGACTCACTGGTAAGCATGAGACCGCTTCTATGGAGAACTTTTCTTACGGTGTCGCCAACAGAGGTGCCTCTATCAGAATCCCAAGATCTGTTCAGGCCGAGGGTTATGGATACTTTGAGGACAGAAGACCTGCTTCAAACATTGACCCTTACCTGGTCACGGGTATCATGGTTGAGACCATCTGTGGTTCTATCCCCGAGGCTGATATGAGCAAGGAGTACCAGAGAGAGAGTTCTTAAGCGAGCTGCGGCAGCAAGCGCTAGCAAGTGCTAGGAGCATTTGTGTAGTGCTGCGTAGCGCGCTTTGTGATAACATAATGTGTCAGCTGGTGAATTAATTCACCTCATAAAAGCTACAGATGTAGAGAGGATTTTACATAATAATTAAACGACAATCACAGCGTATGCGCCCAGAAGAGGAAGTAGTAAAGAGGGGGAAGTACGAGATGTGCACTAGTACTGTATCATACATAGTATACATATATTGGGCTGGTCTTACACGCTAGTGCATTAGCGTACAGTTGCTATATTAGGTCAATATACCCTAAATAGAGATTTACACACTGCCTAAACTTGATCTAGTTACGAGTAGTACAGTAATAGATTGTAGGAGCTGTTGTGAACACGAAACCAGCCAGATTCGAAATTCTGGTATATAGAGTGCGATAAGAGATAAGCTCAAAGAACGATAACGCTTGGAGCTTGGCTGCTTGGCTGATGTTGCATTTGCAGGCGCTTTAATTTGGATTGCAGAGCTCCAAGGACAATTGGAAAAGACCCATGATTTTTGTGATTACATCAAGACAACGTGACACAAAAGATCACCGCAGGTCATCAGTGTGGAGTATGTCCGCACGATTACTCCAGACTCGATGCACAAAATTTCAAGCTGTGCGTGTAAGGTATATAATGAACTAGCTGTGCAAAAAAGACCCGTTTTCGTTTGAGAATAGCACGCCAGACAAATTAACACATTAGAAGATCAAGAATATGCCGTTGTACACATGTACTGTCATAATCACAAACAGACCATCCAAGATAGCACAACAGTACAGTGCGTGTATTTTTATATATACATTTTCGGCAGGATGCGCACCCTACATTTTCTCACAGGAAATGAGTAATTGAAATTTTATCTTCAATCATGTGCATTTTTCAGCATCTTATTAACTCAAACTCTGTCTGACTAGCTCTCATTTTTGTTCATTCTTGATGAACTTAGCATCCTAAGCTCAGTAACGCGCTCGCCGATGCCCCTTTCATTGGTATGCACTTCTATAACAGACTCTAGGGTTGAGCGACTTTAGTTGAGCGGGAAATAGTCCGCACCTTCCCAAAGCGCCAAACCGGTTAAAGCTGTCCATTTTGGGACGACCTGGAAGAATAACCGGTTTTTCTCTTTGCTCTTTTATAGTTGCGAAACATTAAATAAAAGGAAAGTCTCTGCGATGAGGTTGGAGGTGTACTTATGACTTATGAAAATGTTGTATAATACTCATATAATTTGGGTCACCGCTTGGGGCGCTTAAGTATTTGTGGTATGGAGCCTAATCAGACGAGCACAGTTGCGTGGCCACCATAGTCTTCTTCATCAGAATAGTCAAACGATGCATCTTCAACGTCTTCTTCTTCAATGCTTCGTTCGTGTTCAACAGGTTTTTGAAATATGTTGAGAGACTTGAAGCTGTTGATGAACTTCATGCCGTTTTCTGTGTGTACCTGCTTGTTCAGGAGGCTCTTAAATGCAGTATTGTTTGTATCATTCATAAATTTGCGCCCTTTTGTGACAATTTCATTGCTGTTTATGTTATTTGTGATCTGCTGGAAAGTTCTTTGGAAGTCCTGCTTGATATTTTCCACTGTCTCTTCCAGCTCCTGCGACGCACTATTGGAACTTTTAATTTTGGGGAAAGACACCATTGACGGTTTTTTGCGGGCAGTTCTCTGATATGTATTGCGGGCAATATTATGCTCCTTGGTGTCATGAGTTTCATGTACAAGTTCGTAACAGGCCTTTTCTAATTCTTTGAGCTCACGCTCATTGGTTGCCAGCTTCTCTTTGAGTTCCAAAACCTGCCTCTGTTTCGCTGCTAGCCGGAAAAGTAGTTCCTCCTGGCCACCGCTACCAGTTGTTTTATTTTGTGCGTCTTCAATGTGTTTCTCGTCTATGCCAAGCCTCTCGCTTTCATTAGCTTCATCAATAGGTATATATATAGGAAGGCCTTTTTTATGTTCACTTTCCAAACTCGACTCCGAGATTTTAAGCTCCTCTATTTCCTCAGGCACAGTATCCACTTTGGTTCTTCCCAAAGAAAACTTTACTAGCCCTGTACTTTCGCTAATAATTCTCTCTCTCATCGGCTTTACCCTCTCATTATTGAGCTGATTGACTGCAGAGCCCGACAGAATCGACAGCGACTGCTTCTTCTTTAGGCTGTTGCTCATTTTTGGCTGGCTCTCGAGGGATTACTAAACCAGTAATTATTAATTGAAACAACTGCCAACCGACTATTGAGTCGATCTGCTTAGCTACCGGCCGCTTTCATGTTCTCCCGCTACGAGCTTGCACACATAGAGGGCTGAAAAAATCATTATATATCCCGATGAGGTAAATTGTCAACAATGAACCAAATGCAGATGCGCTATACGGTGCAAGGATGCTAAGACCTTATTTTTTGTCGGGATAATAAGTGGCTACCAGGGGAAATGGTGGACTCCCGTGCACCAGTCTCCTGACTCACTCTAGCTATTATCCTTGTTGTCCTATTGTCATAGGTAATGTAAATTGACTCCCCTATATAGTGAAAGACGCATTGGAGTAGTTTGTCCTGATTGAATGCTTACTAGTACAATAAACATAAATACCCTACCATATATAATGTAGAGGACGATCAGAGATCGTTCCCCTTGTAAGAACTATTTGTTAATTCTTAACAAGGGCCTCGCTGCCGTCTTTTATATCGCGCTGGTACAGAAGTACAGATGTTCGGACGCGCACACCTGACACCTGGGTATAAGACGAGGTCTGACATTTTTCAGTTGTAGCTGGTGCAAAGAGGAATAGAAGTTCCCATGTACTAAGCATACACCTTCTCGCACCATACCTCCTCTTGAACGCTCAAATTGCTTCACCGGCATGACAGGGTACTATCAATTTGTAGAACAAGTGAAACAAGCAGTGTTACGTGAAGATGGTGTATCCATTGGTGGTTTGCTGTCGGTGACTTCTGACCCGAAAGACATCAAAGAACGTGCTGGCTTCTATACCTTGTTAGACGGGTCCCCTTCTTTGGAAGCGCAGCTGACCCCTCTAAACCCTACTAAACGAAGCCAAAGAGCGGAAAAATGGGCAGATGTCATCAAGACCTACATCACGGTATGCAAAGTTGCCTACCTAGACAACAATGTGGCGGGTGTAATCGACACTTTGATGACATTTGTTACCCAGTTTACAAAGTGCGCGGAACAAGAGGAATTCTGGATCGTATTTCCGCTAATGAAGTTCTCTAGAGAGCTCAGAGAATTGGTTTTACAAAACTATGAACCGCAAGAGACCGTCATTCCTGAAGATGCAGACTTCAATAACCGAAAGACGCCCGTAGAGGAGAAGCTGGTAGAGGTGCTTCAGCGTCCTTTTAAACTGTGCTTAACCGATAAGTCAGAGGAAGGAATAACGAAGAAAACTGTAGTTTACTACTTTGCGAACGAATTGTTCAAAACTTACCTCAGATACAACGAATACGAGGCAGCCAATAACCTCGCGCGAGTGTTGACGAATGCCCCCAATTTACCTGAACTGCAGTATGTATTGGCGTCCCACAGAGTGAACTACCGCTACTACTGCGGATTGATGTCATGCAAAAAAGACGACCTCAAAAATGCAATGAAATGCTTTACAGAGGCGCTCATATACTGCCCCAGAAACTGTAAGAGACAACAGCTGGGTATTCTCGTGCGATTAATACCAATAAAATTTATGCTAGCTCGTAAAGGTCCCAGTCAAAAACTGTACAAAACTTTTCCCCAGCTGAAACACATTTACAAGCCGATTTTTGACGCTGTTTCCAGTGGGAACCTTGTACAATTTGACAAGCAGTTTAATATCTTGAAGACGTTCTTACTGAAAAAGACGTTGTACTCGATTTTTCTTCAAATGCGCTCAGTAGTGGAATGGAGACTTATCAAAAAAACCTGCCGGCTTTGTCCAACCCATATAATTGACGAAGCATCCCTACAGCGTGGCCTAGTGCTCAGTTCGGGCAGAGAGTACTCTTTGGACGAAGTGGAGGCCCGCGTGGCTCATCTGATATATAAAAAGCAGATTAAAGGGTACATCTCGCACGGTAACCGAAAGGTAGTGTTGTCAAAAACGGACCCATTCCCGGCGCTGATGGTGGCATGAAGATAAAAGAAAAGATAATGTGATATAATCAAGAGTAGATAGACATGGATAGACAATACACTAGAGGTAGCTGACCACTTGGGCTGGTTCACTACTGGTATAACATGAGAACATCTGTGCACCATTATTGCACATGTAGAACAACCGTGCACCACAGTACCTGAATTCCAAATGACTTCGCTCACTTTATCGCAGTTATCGTAGACTTGAGCAGCCACTGGGTCTTTGTTAAGAGCATCAATCTATCCTCATGACCACGCAGGAGGTGAGTATTTAACACTAGAGTGGGAATTGAACCTTGGACTATTATAGAACGCCTTAGAGGATGGTTTTCCTGCTGATTTCGTGGCAGACATTGCTACTGCCATTAACTGTCTGTCATAGCATGCCTGATGATGCGAGCCCTACTAGCTGCGAGCTTATCAAACGAATTGTTTTGCCGCATCACCCAAAATCATTCCTCAATGCTTTATATCCCATGCTAGTTTTCATTTGCCGAGCAATGTTACTAACAAGCCAAGTTTACTATTGAAAATGGTGTTCTTGACGACATCCGCAGCGCTATACGCAGCCGTGTCCTTCCCTGGGATGTTTACGTTCGTTCTGGCGTTTTAAATGCAGAGGAGGCTGAGATCTTGAAGGCTGTAGCCGAAACAAAACAAGAGACTGCGAAAGTGCGTCTAGTTTTGGAGTCCCGCGATCTATACGCTACCAAAGCATTGGCCATTATCGCTAGAGGGGCTGCAGTCAAGGACGAGATCATCAAGTTTGTACTTGTCATGTTTGTAGATGCGCTTTCTGCTGATAATTCTTTTGGGCTTTCGTTGCTGGCAGCGTCTTCTGTTGACGAGTCATTGCCCTATGGTCCGCTAGTGCAGTTGCTGGAGGCCGGTGATGAGAGCGTAAGGCTGAGTGCATGTGCCGTGTTGACTTTTTTGCTGGTTAGCACGAATTTGACAAGCGAGGAAGATGAGTCAAGCGAAGATGAGAGCAAGACAAAGAGCAATGGGAAGAGCGGTAACGAAAACACACAAAAGGCAAGTAGGATAACTACTCAGGCGGAAGGAGCGGCCTCAGTTCTTTTTGATTACCTTACTACAAGACTGCTACTCTCTACGAATGTGGCAGTGAACTTTTTGGCGCTGCAGCAGCTGAAGGAGTTGCTGATTGTAAAGCAATACCGCTTTGTCTTTTGGCAACGTCACCTCAAGACGTTCCCTCCTTTGCTCAAGGTGTTTAGCGAGGGCAAGGGTGAGTTGCAGATGAAGTACTACAACACGCTGTCTATATGGTTGCTGACATTTAGCAAGCAGACGGTAGAGGATATAGTAACAGAGTACCTTGCTCTTATCGGCTTGCTCTTCTCTGTGGCAAAGGACGCCGTGAAGGAGAAGATTGTGCGGTTATCTGTGGGATCGTTGCTGAATATTCTCAGCAGTGCTAAGGACAGAGAGGCTGTGGTGAAGCAGTTCCTGCTGGTGAAGGGACTGGAGATTACAAAGCAGCTGACTGAACGAAAGTGGGCAGATGAGGAGTTGAAGTCCGATCTAGAGACAATCTTGTCGATTTTAAATGAGACCATTACCACTTTGACGACGCTGGACGAGTACAAGAACGAACTGAAGACGAAAAAGTTGAGCTGGTCGCCTGCTCATACTTCAGAAGAGTTCTGGGTCGAGAATATTGGAGAGTTTAAGGACCACAACTGGGAGTTACTTGGTGAATTAGTGGCTCTTTTGGGTCAGGAATTATCTGACAGGGAACAAGAGTACTTGAACCAGACAATTTTGTGTCATGACATTGCGCAGATTATCAAGATTGCGCCAGAGGTTGTGAAAGTGCTTGCTAAGAACGGCGCAAAGGCGAAAATAATGGCGTTGATGAACTCTGAGAATTCTTCTGTGAAGTATGAGGCGTTGAAGACGACGCAAAAGATTTTGTCGCACTCGTTGTGATGAGCGAGTTGACCGAAACGTGAGTGCGGTAGCTGGCCGTGGAGCGATAGTAAAACTAGCTGCTTCAATAGACAATGACATGAACCTTCTGAATGAGCTAAATTGATGTGAGGACTGGGAGTTCAAGATGACGCTTTTGTCGCTTGAATGTTGTCGCATCTACTGCGCTGTCTTGAAATCCGCTACACAATAGACAATGTAAGTGCAATAGGTTTGTAAGATATACCAGAATAGACCTAATGTTAAGCTATACATATAAAGGACAGAGTCTTACTAGCATTACGAGGTTACGGGTGCTACGAAGTACAGTTGAGAAAAAAGCGAGACAGTAACTAGAGACTATCATGCGGTAGCCGTGAGTAAGCGACCGAGGACAGATATGAGTTTCCCTAGATATGGATAGGGCCCCTCAGACATGACATATACAGTAAAAGCGTGTATAGCGTAAATCTAGAAACTCTTTCCTCTCTATAATATTTCAGTCCTTGAACATCCCTATATCGTACTGCCGTACACAGTCCGCAGCAATACCCACACTTTCTACAGCACCCCTGCCTTAACAGCTGCATTACTGCAGCACGCATACCATCCCCGCGAAAATTGAACTCCGGCGCTGCTCTCCTCCCTAAAAAAAAAGTCGGGGCTGGAAAGCTCAGAAAATTTTCTACGCGCCCGCCGCCCATTTGCCTCACAGTTTCCTCATTTTTTTAAATAATTTTTCACTTACTTCACTTATGTACTTGTCTCCTCTTGTTCTCCCCACCCCTCGCTAAGCGCCTCACCTCAGCCATGTCGATGATTAATATTTGCCGTAGCAACACGGATATGTTCTACCGTTACAAAATGCCGCCGATTCAGTCCAAGATCGAGGGTCGTGGTAACGGTATCAAGACCAACGTGGTCAACGCAGCGGAGGTGGCCAGAGCATTGAACAGACCCACTGCCTATGTGATCAAGTATTTTGGGTTCGAGCTCGGAGCCCAGACGTCAATAAATGACGACCAGGAGAAGTACCTGGTGAATGGCCAGCACGACGCCAACAAGTTACAGGATGTCTTGGATGGCTTCATCAACAAGTTTGTTTTATGCCCCGCCTGCCAAAACCCAGAGACCGTACTAACTGTCCAGAAGGACGGTACGTTGGTTAGAGAGTGTAAGGCTTGTGGTAAGATCACGATAGTGGATCCCAGACTGAAGCTGGTCACCTACGTGTTGAAAAACCCACCTAAGAAGTCGAAAAAATCAGCTACTGCTAGTGCCAATGTCGTTGGAGGAGGCAAATCCATTGCCGACATTGCCTCTTCCCACAAAGCCACCACTGATGGCGAGGATGCGAAGCAGCCAGTGGTTGTTCCTACGCCTTTGGACGCCAAGGAGGCTCCTCCTTCTCAGAAAATAGAGGTGAAGGACGATGAGTGGGCCGTGGATATGTCTGAGGAGGCCATTAAAGCCCGTGCCAAGGAGCTGGAGGGTCTGACACTTTCGGAGGAAAACAACTTTGAGACTTTCGGCAGTTGGCTGCTCAGTTTTACCGAAGAAGAAGGTGGCGACGGTGAGCTACCCTCGGATGTGGAGATCTACAAGAAGGCCTCTGACTTGGGAATAGTATCTGACCGTAAGACCGTCGAGGTGCTGGCCCAGTGTGTCTTTGACGAAGGCATCGTGGAACAGCTGAAGGAGCACAAGGGTCTTTTGCGTAAGCTGGTGACCTCAGAGAAGCACGAAAAGTCTTTGTTGGGTGGTATAGAAAGACTTGTGGGGCTGAGACACCCAGATTTAATCAAGGCTGTCCCTGCTATCTTGCACACCGCCTATGACGAGGATTTGTTATCGGAAGAGTCGATCGTCGACTTTGGAACGCATGTGAGTAAAAAGTACGTGCCTAAGGAGGTGAGTAAGAAGGTGCGTAAGGCAGCGAAGCCATTTGTGGAGTGGTTACAAAATGCGGACGAGGAGAGCGAGGAGAGCGATAGCGAGTAGCGAACGAGCGATCAAATTGGATTAGATAGTGCGCCTTTTGTTAGACGGCAGCGAACATGCTAGCAATCTAGTGAATTACGATTCTTTTTATGTATGTCGTATCTTGTATCTAGAGCACGTGATATCGGATTTTTCTTTACGTCGGTTGAGGAAAACAAGAAGCCTACCATTGTCCAAATGAGACAGATGTTTTGTGTTAGAATCATACTTTGTCCTTTGACATGTATTTTAGTATATTAAGAGGAAGCGATGAATGAATAGCACGGGGTTGTGAGTGAGAGAGAAATCTACTTTTTTGGGGAAATGTTCATGCCTTTGTGTGCTCGGACGTAAAGGTTGCAATAATGAAAGACTATGCATTTGAAAGTGGAATAGTCATAGTGGTGTATTTTCCATTAATAAAGCAGGATGACGTGGTGCTCTCCGACGCTTGCTCCAGCCATATACAGCTATATATGCATATTAGGCGATTATTTATTAAATAATAGGTTATTTCTATATTACATTTTCCGACACACAAAATTTTTAACCTTTCACTAATTACAGTGGATAAACTATAAGGAGAGAGCAACTTACATCCTTTCCATTTTTGTCATCCAAGACTCCACATAACAGTGGCCTGTTATCATGCCAGAGTAGTTATACCAGTTTCAACTCTGATCTTCGCTTACATAATATCAAATTCGTACACCAGATTATTTTGTACGCGCACCAAATGTAAACAAAGCGCTCCACTATTGTAACGCTAGTGCCCTTACAGGTGATACATTCCGCAACATCTGAGCAGTCTAGAGCATAAGAGGCGTGGTCAATCAAATTATACAGAATGGCGCCTAGACGAATGCGAAAGAAGCCACACTCCTGTGTCTCTGAGCGCCTGGAGACGTTCGAGAGGCCTGCCTTGATAGGGAAGACAAAGAAGAATGTTTACTGGCCTCTATCAACACCATCTGGTGAGACCGTAAGTACCAGTCGCAATGAGTTTGTGATTTGAAATTGACTATGAGATAAGGGGACTGTAAACTCGGTCTGAACTGACTGGATGACTCATGAGTACAAGATAGGTAAGACTTAGAAGGAAAGACTCAGCGTTAGACGAACCACATAACCTAGGAGACAAGTTGTAAGGTCTGGAGTAGGCGAAGTAGGCCTGTGAAAAAAGAATCCGAAAATCGCATTGTACCAGAACTTGAATCTCAGGCCAGCCCACGAGATCAGCTCCTCAACCATATCAAGTCACAGATCTAAAGCACTAAGATGACAACAATACTAACGAACACAGATGGCCAAAAACGGCTTTTATTACACACCAACAAGACAGCAAAGCGATTGTGTCACATGCTTTTCATGCCATAATAAGGAAGCAGATTGGCCGGTTTCGAAGCCAAATTACTTACCAGACGGGACAGAGGAGCCACCAGTGGTAAGACACTTGCGGAATGCTCCCGACTGCGCGTTTGCCAACGTAGTAGTTCCCAGAATTTTAATGGAGCACGATGCTCTTAATTATGATTGGTCGAAACACGAGCATCTGAGAGATCCCATGAGTGAACGCATGTGTGCCTTTCGCCTCGAGACGTTCAAGAGCGGCAACTGGCCCCATCAAGGAGTTAAGAGAAAGCGTAATTTCCCCAGCATGCAAGAATTAGCGGAATCTGGGTTCTATTATTCACCTTCTGAACACAATGAGGACCTGGTCACGTGCATGTACTGTGGCATCTCTTTAGAAGGATGGGAGGAAGGCGACATAGCTGATGAGGAGCACTACAAGAGAAATCCCAATTGCTATATGATGCAGTGGAAGAGGAAAGCACAAAATAAATTAAAACAAAGCGAAACATTTATAGAAAGCAACCGCTCAAAGTTGCGAAGAAGCATGAGGAGAAGTCGTTCTTTCTCTTTTGGCAATGAAGGAGGAAGTGTGCTAAATGGACTGGGAGCGCTAGACGACACAAACTTATCAGATGATGATATGAAGGTAATACGAAAGGAGGCAGAGAGTGAAAAAGGCTCTAGTGAGAAAGAGCAACGAAGTGTGGAGCCAATTGAGGAAGCAAAGAATGAAACTATTACGGCAGCGGAACACAATACCGAACAAATTTTGAACGTCGCTGCGAAAGACTCCGATGAGAAACTCCAAGACCTGAAGAAAACAGAAATTACCGACATCGACGATGGTGATTTCAATAATGCCAACTTTGAGCTCGACGACAATGATGAATTGGACGACCACGGTAACAGCGATATCGCTCGACGTGCTCACAGAAACATAAGAGAACCTGCAAAACTCAATTCCCACGGCTTGCTAGAAGAACTTGTCACCGTTGATGAACCATCTCCAGAGCGTGGAAAAGATAGGACAGAACATGTAGATATTCCCACTGCCACGTTGTCGTCCGATGACAACTTCTGGCTGGTTGAAGAGATATCAAATCATAGACCTGCGACGCTTTTTAGTAAGAAACGGTCTTCGATGCTGGCTTCCTCTACTGCTCAGGCGCAATCGACAATGCTCAAAGTGTATCCTAGCAGTCCAAGAAAAGGAAGCGATAGTGCCGGTGTTGAGGAGCTACAATCTGCAGTTGTTCAGGCTGTGATTCCGGAGGAGAAAAGTTTTAGTTCAGGTGAAGAGCCTGCCGATTATGAAGCCAATGGCTTTGAATTCGGGCTAGACAATGAATTTGATGTACCAGCCTCTTACTCGGATGCTGTGTTCAAAGAGCAACGTGGTGCCAGGTCGAGATATGAGCCATCAGCATTGCTCAAAGCAGAGCAGAAGGTTCAGCCAGCGATTGGCGATGAGCGCAAAGTCCTCGATGACATAACCACACAGAAAACTCATGACGGCAACAAAGTAGCCGGTGAAATAGCCAGCGATCTGAAGATGTCGAGAAGACTAACGAAGGAAGTTAAAAAGCTGAAGAAGCAGCTCAAAATCATTGAAAAGGAAAAGAAGAAGCTAAGAAAGTATAACAAGAAGTTGCGGAGGCTCACGAACTCGATGAAACCGATCTCGTTCCAACCACCTTTGTCGCAGCAAGAATCACCTAGTGTCGCAACAGGTGAGAACCACTATCCAACTGATCTTCCACCAGATGAAAAGAGCAATGCTGTTCACCATCGAGTATTACAGAAAGAAACCATTGATGATAAGAATGCTTCTGTATTAAAGGAAGAGGAAGAGGAGGATGAAGTGCAGGGCGGGAATTCCCAAGAAGATCAGGTGGAGAGCAACCACCTCCCATTAAACAATTTAGTTCCAGTCGTAGTCCAGAAGGAGAGAACAGAAGACGCAGGTGTGCCAGACGACGAGAAAAAAGTCAGCATGTCTGACGAGCCAGTTCATAATTTTGAGACAGCCCCAGCCATTATGAACGCTCAAGATGAGACTTGTGAAGTTCAAGAGTCATCCAAAAGAAAACTTTCTGTTTCTAATAATAGAAGCGAGCCTGGTTCTGCAACCACTTCCGACAGCCGACTTGACAATCTCGATGATGATGCTGCTCGTAGTAGGAGCACTCCATCAGATGACCCGATCCTAATTGTTGGTAACAAACGCAAAAGACGCAGAAGGATGCGCAAGCTGATTCGAGGCTCGAGAGTTGCGTCCTCCCCCTCAACTGAAATTGCCAAAGACGTTGTTGAGCATAAAGATCTTGGTGATGAACATGGTCATGGGGAGGATCTGAAAGACAAGACTAACACGAAAGACGATTTTGCGCTTAGTGTGCTCGAACCAGCTAAAATAAACACAGGAGCGGAAGAATTAGCTACACCTGAATCTGAGGAAATGAATGTGCGTGGAGCAATGGAATTGCCTGACTCCGAAATGAGCATGCCACACGACAGCATTAATGCGGCCGACTACGATCCCAAAATTGTAACTATAGAGCACAATTTTGCTAGCAACACTAAAGCTATTAGCACACCAATCGAGGCGCAAGAGGCAATAGCTGGTAAGCCGACAACATATATGGCAAACTTGTCCAGGAGTTTCAACTTGACGAATGTCTCAAACTTGTCGAACGACGCTAATAATGGTGAGGATTCCGACGACGAGATCCTATTGGATGATGCATTCTATCTCCAATCGTCATCTAAAAAAAGTTTTGGATTTCAAATCTACTCTGACGCTCACCACCTATCCCCTATTAAGCTCTCGGCAAAACCAGAGGGCGAGGGAGTTGAACATAGCCCCAAATCGAGGTCTAGTTGTATGATAGATGCGAAAAATCACAATGACAACGAAGGGCTTGAGGATGATATTACATCCGCAAAGTTTACCAAATCCACGCCTAAATCAACGCAAGAGAGAGCCAATGATAAAACGCAGCCTGAGATTACTATGACTTGGCCAAAGGACCAAAGCACACCTCCCATTACTCAAAACTTTGACGGGCACGGCTCACAAAGCGAACATGACTCCTTCACAGAATTGCCGTTGTCCTACAAAGATTCTACTGATAATAACAGTGCTGCCAAGGGAATCGAGAAGCTAATGAGGTTCTCCGCTCAAGAACCAGGGGATGCCACAGGGAACCAAACGATTCCTACTGAGGCTGATAACAGCAAAGATAATAGCGACTGTTTGGAAGAGAACGAAAGCGACGACAGATTTCTTCGCTCTGAGCCAAACAGCCCAAATAGTTCAGATACATCTGTTGAATGGACAGCCATAGACGATGCTTATGTGGATAAGCACATCAAGGAACTTGAATCGCCAGTGCAATTCTTTGAGTCTTTATGTAATTCAAAGTATCCTTCTCTCTATGACGATCTGGACGGAAGACTGACACAGTTTATTTCGCAGATGCCCGAGAAGGAGTTACAGATGACGATTAAAGAGTGGGTCGAATACTCATCGCGTGCAGTGCGGGAATTATTTGAAGGAAGAGCGCAAATGATGATGCAGACATTTCATAAGCAGACGGAGATGGCGCTACGAGTGCTCGAACGGCTGCCAGTTAAAGAGGTGACGTAGTGCTAATGTACATGTATATTAATGATGCAGAAATGCATTTCAAATGATTGTTGAAGAGTTCGTGTCGCTTGGACAGCGACAAAAAAAAGAGGGTTGTAGCGTGGCTGCGAATGACATTGGATACCAGACTCCCACGTCGTAGTCAACGGGTGACTTGTGGAAGAGGCTCTGAGAGGCGGCTCGTTGGAATCACAATTGGGTATACCGGACTTCAAGATCTTCATATAAACGGTGTACAGATGTTGTATCACAATAAGTAACTAGCTACCGGAGGCAATGAGCTTGATTGTAGAAGGGAAGCCTTGAAGCTTATAAGTCTGGTTAGAGTAGCATTATCATCAACAGGACTGGTGCAATGCTCCAAACAAACTCCATGGTCTAACATAAAACCACTTTCAGATATGACTAAACCCCAGATATAAGTCAGGTACATGGTGCACGGATGATTACGATTAGACACACCCCACACCATCTACACAATGGCGTTTTCTCCTGCCTTAGACTGCGCATAACAAGAAGCGATCAGGCAGTTGAGAAGCTTCGCCTTCACTAGCTCGAGATTGGCAATCGTAAAGGAAACTAATAGAGCAAGTGGCATTTTGTCAACAACTGATACAGAACGTTGTGAATTGTGATTGCAACAATCAGAGTGTTGTGGTATCTGCAAAATATTGCGTTCCAAGTGACTGGGTGAACAAGCTACGCTTGTAACAAGTCGGCTAGCATTGCGACACAGTGATCTTGCGCGTAATCTTAGTGAGACAACTTTGTTAGTGTCTAGAATCAGTGCGCGGTCGAAAACAAAAAAGACTAAACAAAGGGATTCAACTATATTCGAACCACTAGACTAATACGTCGAGAGCCTCAGGGGGCCAACGATTAACCTAGAATATTATCAACATACAACTTACTGCATTTAGCTACGCATCGTCGCACAACCTACACATCTTACGCTAATCAATGCGACCAATCAGAGACGGTACGGAACGAATGATGCAGACACCGAGCTTGATGGCTGGCATAGGAAATGCCGTCGTTGCGAGCGCTAACACCAATGAGATCATGAATGAACCCGCAACTGCAACGAATAGGAACATGGAAGCCGCAGATATCGAATCAGAAAGCGAGATGGAGGCGGTGGAACCTCTAGAGGGCCGATTTGCTAGCGAGGCTAGCGAAGCTGAGGGCAACGGCCTTAGCGACCAAAATGACATGAACGAACTGAGTGACCCAAACGACCAAGGCGATTTATATTATCAGGCTAGAATCAATGATTATGACGATCCCAACAATCACGGCGAATTAGATTCAATGGATGTGGACCTCAATTCAGAAGCCACAGAGGACACAAATAGGACAGGCAAAATGAGCAGAGTGAGTAGGCTGGGCAAAGCGGTGAGGCTTGGCAGAACAGGACTGAGCAAGGCGGCGACTGGCAGAACAGTGAGGGCAACAGCGACAGCGACTGCAACAAAGTTTGCGGATATGGCAGGTGCGCCAGCTAACAAAGAATCGAGGTTTTGTAAACTGGGAAGGCTTGCAAAAGGTCCATCAGGTAGTAAATCGAACGCGTGTAATGCTATTGACGACGCTGCTGCAGAAGCTGATGCCACCGAAGCATCGCAGTTTTACTCGAATATGGAGACAGTCACACCGCTGGCAAGGCTACCTCCAGAAATACTACTTCAGGTATTCGCCCATCTACCAGCGAAGGCCGATCTTTTACGATTAGCTCTCACGTGCCGTAGCTGGGCAGCTTTAGTAGTAGAATTGATTTGGTTCCGTCCTAGCCTACACAGCAAAAGCGTCTTGGAGAAAGTACGTAAGGTTTTGGAACTCCCTCGCTCTCAAACGCGATGGGACTACCGCGTGCTGATCAGGCGGTTGAACTTGTCATGTGTGACAAGTCATGTGACAGACAAAACACTGCTTTTATTCGCTGGAGCGCGCAACCTGGAGCGTATCACGTTGGTTAATTGTTCTCGTGTGACACCAACAGCAGTGGCTACTTTGCTTACTGGATGCACTCGGCTGCAGTCGATTGACCTGACGGGTGTTAGGTGTATCAAAGACGAAGTGTTTTTAGCATTAGCCAGATACTGCCCTCGACTGCAGGGTATATATGCTCCTGGTAGTGCAGAAGTTTCCAAGGATGCTGTCCTTGCTCTAATCAGGAGATGCCCGTACTTGAAAAGGGTGAAAATCAGCGACTGTGACGCCGTTGACGACGAGGTAGTAAGAGAATTGGTGGCTGGATGCCCGTATCTCGTTGAAATAGACGTTTGTGGGTGTACCAAGGTGACCAACGCTTCACTGAGGGAGATGTTTTGGCGGCTAGAATCGCTGAAGGAGTTCAAGATATCGAGAAATGCCGAAGTGAGTTACGACTGTCTGACTCTACCCGCTAGCCCACCTGCTGAAAATGTGCACCGCACTGAAAGCCCAGGTGAAGCACCTCTGTTGAGTCGCGAAACAACAAATCAAGCACAAAATGACCATGATACTCAAGATGAGTCAAGAAGCAGAGAAACTGAATCGGATTCTGATGGTACTGTGAATGACGCCAATGCTATCGTTCAAACAAGGCAGTCTGCCCATTTTGGGCGTTCAAATGGAAACAGTTTTGCCCTTTTGCCAACACCTAGCGTGCCGGTTTCTCTTGATAAGCTTCGTGTTGTTGATGTCACTGCATGTGAATACGTGACAGATCGTTTTGTGACGGAACTTGTGCGCCTTGCCCCAAAATTACGCAATGTAGTCCTTAGTAAGTGTGTTAGTATCACAGATGCTTCACTGCGCGCCATTGCCACTCTCGGAAGAAACTTGCATTACGTCCACTTGGGTCATTGTGGTAATATCACTGATTTTGGTGCTGTTGCTTTGATACAGAGCTGCCATAGACTGCAGTACATTGACCTGGCTTGCTGCACTCAACTTACAGATGAGACATTATTCCAGCTAGCGAAACTTCCTAGGCTGAGGCGAATTGGGCTTGTTAAGTGTGCACAGATTACTGATGATGGAATCACTGCGTTGGCAATGAGCGCCAGCGGCAATAACTCAAGTACTAATGGAAGTGCCGGTTCCCATGAGGACTCGCTGGAGAGAGTGCACTTATCCTACTGCGTTCAATTAAATGTTCGTCCAATCTACGAGCTACTTAAAGCTTGCCCCAAGCTGACACACATATCCTTGACAGGGATAGCACAATTCCTAAGACCTGATATTACCGCATACTGCAGAGACCCTCCTGAGGAGTTCAGCAGCCAGCAAAAGGCAATATTTTGTGTATTTAGCGGAGAAGGAGTTGCTCAGCTACGTGCGCATCTGGCCCGCGTGTTCGAGCCTAGCGTAAGTGGCTTTAATGGGTTAAGTGGAATAGGAATAAATGGGATGAGTGCCAATGGAATGAATGGGCTTACTGGGTTTGGTGCAATGGGTGGAAGTGTTTTTAGCACAGCAAATGGACTCGGCCCTAACGTCCCTGGTGTGGGCACTAGAGCAGGTGGACTAGGTTTAGGCTTCTCGAATGCATACGCGATGACGGGTGCGACTGGAGCGAACGGCGAAATTGGCGACAACGAAGGAAGTGTTGAGGACACTATGGCAGCCAGTATCGCTAGTATCGCAGCGGATCTCTCTGCCGCCATAGATGCTGTCGTTGATGTTGTTGCACGTGACCCCGATAATCGCTCTGAGCTTGATAGCGTTGCTAGCAACCCGCGCAGATTGCGACTTTTGCAAGGGCTTGAGCGGTTGTTGGCAGGACGAGCAGGGATTTCTGCAACGCAGTTGGATCTTTTCAGTAGGTGCATTTTTATGCGTGTTCCTGTGGAACTGAATGAAAGAATACAACGGTTTTTTAGTCAACTTCAAGGAATGAGAGCGCTTGAGGAGCAGGCAGAACGTGCAGAGCGAGCTGAGAGGGCCCTACTAGTGCAGAATGCAATGAGAGAGCAGTTCAGTCTTCGAGACAACCGTCTAGATAGGTCCAACAATATGCCTACTCAGTTTCACCAGCCTGCGAGTCAATTGGGAAGGCAGGTGCAGAACGATGAGAGCGACGATACAACAGAAGCAGTTGTACAGCGACAAATGCGCGATCACTTGCATCAGCACATGCATGAGATGATCAGTCGCGTGCGAAACCTTTCTCAAAGCGATGTCCAGGGTGACCAAGGCGATAATGGTAGCAGAAATCAGACAAATCAGTCAGTGCGTCGTGACTACCGACATGAAGCTCAAAGCGATCCGTCGGACGCCTATCCAGTATCAGAAAGCGATACAGAAGGGCGAAACAGAGAACAGCAGATTCTCATGGCGCTGGACCAAGGAACATCCGATAGAGCTCTTGGCCGCTCACTTGAGCGCGGACTCGAGCGTGCTTTAGAGAGGCGCAGGCAGGCTGTTGAAAGGCAACAATTATCTCAAAGCTCGCAAGCGCCCGTGCACTATACCCATGAAAATAGTTTACTATCCGATCCTCAGCTGTCTGTTACAGAATTTGACCCACGTGTATTCAATGGAGTAGGGCAGCTGGCTGACTTGCTGCAGCGTCAAGCTCGTCAATTCTTGGAGACCGAAGCTGCACAAGATGGTAATGGCCAAGATACGGAAAGTCAAGACGAGTACCGTGCCCGATTCTTGCACCACCTGCGAGATACCACACAGTGGCATTTCCGGAGACACAACGTGAACACTACAGAAGCCGAACTGGACTCAATTCTGGAGACCTTTTTCCAAATGTTCCCATTGACGAATGAAGAAAGAACAACTGGCAATTTGAGAGATGCCATAACTACTGCTATTAGCAATTCAAGAGCCGTGCCACCTTCCCGGGGCTACGCTATGGGGCTAGCCTCTACCGCTGCCCAGCTTTACACACCGCCGGTTGGTTTCTTTACTTCTGGAGCCAGAGACGGGAGAGAGACAAGACATGATATGAGAACGCCTAGTCAGGCTGCTCAAAGTCCTCAGCGCACACAACATTTTGAACACACTGCGCCAAATGACGCTGATGGAGATGAGCTGATGGAGTAGACGGGTGTGTATTTGCTATCCATAATTTATAGATGTAAAAGTCTGAAATTCAAGCTACGCGCAAAGGCTGCTTGCTGTTATCTGACTGACTCTGAGTATTATTGGTTAGCTGTCATTAGTCAAAACGAAACTTCTTATTCCACAAGGTCAACTTTTTGATACTAGATTCAATTATTGCGGACACCCTCATCACAAAAGCCGTCCCCGCAACACCCTTTCGAATAGTGTAATAAATTATTAGTAGTTATAAACTGGTTATATGCTGTATCATTTTATTAAGATTCATAAGGTATTCTAGTTTTCTCGTGAAGGGTGTCATATTAGTAAAATAGCTGTGCATTATTGTTGCTACCGGCCTTGAGCTGTTGGTCCACAAGCGACATTTTCTCTAGCTGTTGCCTCAACAGCACGTCATAATCTGTAGGTGTCGCTGAGGAGGTGGAGCTCTGCATTGTTCCTGGCATACCTACTGTATCAGAGGACCCCGAAGCAGCTGAGGTGATCGAGACAATTGATCTTGCAGAAGTTCCATCATTATGTAGATCAACACCATTGCCATTCCCACTGATATTAGCATTCGTCTGATCTGCGCTGACATTCCCATTTCTCTCGTCCATGTACGTCATTTGAGGAGGGGGCAAGTTGTTAAAATAGGCATTTGAAGACAGCTGAGAAGCGTTCAGTAGAGATGAAGACACCTGTTGCTGCATAGGAGCTTGTGACATCTGTGGAGCTTGCTGAAGTTGGGAAAGTTGGGGCATTTGCTGCATTTGCTGAAGCTGCTGCATCTGTTGAAGTTGAGCCGGCGTGGGCAAGTTGATGCCACTAGCGTTAGAAGAGGCTGTCGCTAAAGAATTGTTGTGGCTATTGTGCACAATTTGGTGACCATTATGGGCATTACCATGAATGCTATGGGCGCTGTTGGCGCTATTTGCACTGTTGGATCTCGATCTCGACTTCTTCTTGCGTGGTGTGCTCACAAATGTTGGTGAAAGTGTATATTTGTTAGGCTTGAGACCCAGCTCCTCAAGTAGTTTCTTGCAATAGTGTCCACCGTTATTACTATTGGCAATGAAGCGTTGGACACGTTCGACAAGCTTCTGCTTTGTCTCTTGGTCTAGAGAAGGAAGAGTAAGCACTTTGTAGATGAAGTTCGAGCCACTAGTTGTGGTGTCCTGTAGTATCTGAGCATAGCAGCCAACAGAAGTTACGTTGTCTAAGTCGCCAAAAATGTGACTAATCAGCAATTCCTTGGCAAAAGACATCAGTTTAAAGAGCGTCATAGAGCCCAACTTAGAGCAGCATATCTCAACAAAGCGATTAATGTCACCATTAATCAGCACCTTTGCCAATATTTCGTGCCTGTTAAGCACTAAGCCGCAGCTGTCCAAAAACCACGTCAATAGAAGCGACCCATTGGTATCTGTTATCAGTTCATAGTTCCATGTCAGAATGCAATTACAAATTAGCAAAACAGCTTCTTTGTCAATAACGTCAGACTCGAGGCACGTACGAATGGCACGTGCACCGTATCTGTTACGTGCAATCTGGACAAACGAATGAAGGATGCTCTCTATAATGAAGTCATTGTAAGGAGCACCAAACTTCAACACACCGTGAATGACATAGTTGGCAAACTGATCATTGAACAACTGAACAGCGTAGGGCTGCAGACTCTCAGAAACAATCATTTTCTCTCTCTTGCTCTGGATCGTGTTGATAATCTTCTGCGCTACCCAAGTGCCGTTTTTGTGAGATCCCATTGACGCTAGACAGGGCTTCAGTCTGCGCAGCATAATCTCGCGAATGACCAAGTCGCACGTCTCAAACAACCTCTGAACAATAGTATTACCCAGATAATCAGAAGAAAGCTCGGGCAGCTCGTCGTACATGTTAAGTGCCAAAACTTCTAAGTCTTGCTTAGTCAACTGATTGCTGTCTAGCTGTTTTCTAATCTCACGCAATCTGGTAGAATCAAAAGTGCGGATAAGAATTGGGTCCGGAAGGTCGCCGAATCCGGAGCCTTCGTTCTTCACATCGCCATACTGCAGACTCTTGTGGACAAGGTGATACATGTGCTTAGATTGGGTAGAAGTGAGCTCAACGTCTAACAAGCGTAGTCTTTGTAAAAAGGTGTCTTTCACATCGGGAAAAAATGTGATAGGGAGCGGGGCATCCTCTTTTTCGAATAACCTCTTGCTGTTATCCTCGGTGATAATAACAGGAATAGCCGGATTATTGGCGTTAGAGCTGAGATTGTTCCCATTTTTGTTTTTGGTGCCATCGGCATTACTGACACTGATACTGATGCTTCTATTGGGCGAGTATTGAGATGTAGTAGACGATTTGGGGTTATCAGCAGCGGTAGCAGTACCATTAGTGGCGCCAGAGGTTGCAGATACTGTTCCCGACGAGCCTACATTCAAGACTTTCGCAAACGAGACAATACAGTTCAATCCGGGAACTAATTCTTGGTAGTTCAGCTTCTGTTTGCACGAAGCCGCACTCGCACCGTCAACAAACTCCACTAGTACGAACAGGTCGTCGTTGATGCATTTGATGATGCGGATAGAGGCAATAGACCCAAATTGTGAAAGCATGCGGTAAAAGTTAAGCGAATTTGTTAAAGAAGTATCGTTGGGTAGATTCATGATAAGAAGGCAGTTTGTAGAGCCAAGGTTTGGGTTCGTTATGGACGACGTGATAGAAATGCATGTCTCCGGGACCAGATCTTGTAAAATTGGAGGTGGTGAAAGCTGTTGTGGTTGAGGCAGCCCGTTAAGTGCCTGCAATGGAGGGAATTGTTGAAATTGCTGCTGGGGCTGCGATGGAGGTGCCAACTGTTGCAAAGGCTGGCCTTGATATGGCGAGTGAAATTGCTGGGAAGACTGAGAGGCATGAGAAGCTCTTCTCATATCGTTCCTGTTGAGATCATCCTCCAAATCAAAATAGGTCTCCTCCTGAATAGAACTGGAGTACGACCGCAGTCTTTTGCCATCCAAGTCTATATGCGGAATAGACAGGTGAGATGAGGGAGCAAGGTTCGAGTTGAAAACCGGGGTGTACGGCGCCTTCTTATCGTCGCTCCAAATTGAGGACTGGATCGATGACGATCTGAGCCTAGTGGATGGGTCCAATCCTGGGTCTAGGCCAGGACTAAGACTGGAGAGCAAGGGCGTGGTGGCAGCAGTAGTACTCTGGTAGGTGGGAGTTGCTGCTGAAGCCGAAAACTTAGAAGGCAGAGTACCCGATCTGTGTCTCGTTCTGAGCCCCAAGTTTGTCGTAGGAGAAGCAAAATCGTTCAAGTGCTCACACATTGGCAGGTGGGAGCCCATAGTGGAGGGAAACTCTGGCGTGGTCGCTAGTTTCTGATTCAGCGAGCCTTTTATCTGGCGGGAATTTTCAAGCACATTGACGTTCCACGTTGGAGCAGAAGAGGGCATTTGTGGCATTGCTGCGTTGGGGAGTTGGAAAGAGTTGAGCTGACTGTGCTGACCTTGTTGAATAAAACCAAATGAGTTGTTTGAGGCGGGCGCTCCGTTTGAGTTCATGAAGCTTGCGGTGACGGAAGGCATATTGAGAGAGGCAGTGCTACCGGCTCCGTGGACGGTGCCTATTGAGGCACTGAGGGTATTAGGGGTGCTCAGTTCAGTTGAAGTACTTGAGCTGTGCTGCACATCAAAAGAGTTTAAGTCATTTTGTCCAAAAGAGTTGACGTTTGCCATTGAGCCCCGGAACCCTCTGGATCCTGTGGAGCCGGCCGGAAGAGCAAAATTGGAAGCCGACGCCGGGACCTGCGCCTCCCTCGGCGCCGGGGGCGCTGATTCGGACGCAGGAATGGACGAGGCTCGTGAATTCGGTAGCATCTCGTCGTTTCCAGAGACAGCACCGATGCTCATGATGCGCGTGGTGGGTTGAAGAAACGGACAAGTGATGTGGTGGTAATACAAAAAGGTTAGTTGAAAAGTGGAGGAAAAGCGCGCAAATCGTTGAGCGTCAAACGAATTTCAAGCGAGCGAGCGTTTGTTACGTTGCAGAACGCGCACAGGAAAAGACGCGGTATAATTTTGGGTCCCGCGGTAGGCCGAAAAAGGTGCGGTGGTGACACGTATTATTATGTGATAGTTGTGATAAGCCTATGTCTGGGGGGTGATAGGTGCGTAGAGACAGTAGTCATATGGGTTTGAATTCTGATCTACTAATGGCCACGTTTTGACCGCGATGTGACGTCGTGAACGGTGCGTGCGGCGCAGGGGCTTAGCTGCGGAAGATTGCGGAGATCAACTACGGACGTATATATCATCTCAGAAAAAAGGACTACTTGCAAATAGCATGAAACAACTACTAAGAATAAAGTGAAGACCGGCTCCTTAAGCCAAGACTGCCAGCCCATTGCAGCCAAGCTCCAGCATTGGCTAACACAAATCACAGTATGGGCAACATGTGATACTGCCTCCTTTACCCCATACATCCGTGCACCACCTACATGTTTCAGGTCCAAGCGTGCGAGCCGCTTAAGGGAAGCAGGGGACATGCAACAGGTGCAGCAAATGCAGCAGTATCACCGGGGCAACATGTTTGGCTAAACTGAGTATATCTTGACGTTTCATTGCCATTGCAAGCGCCCATTCTTTTTAATTTGTCATTTTGGTAGTGTTTGTTTTTCCCTAGTATCCTAGCTTTTTCACTTCCCTCTTACCCCCATGAACTATCCTACCGTTCCCTCTGTGGCCTCGAAAACCCCACACCTACAATTTCAAAGGCTGCCCGAGGACACTACCAATACAGAGCAAGCATTCAAAACCAACAAGCTGATCCAGATGAACAAGCTGAAACAGATCAAGCTGAAGCGACTTATTAATTACAACGAGAAGCTGAAGGAAGAGCTGTCTCGTGACCGCATTACCACTGCCAATTGCAGTCTGTTGTACATTCAATTTGCCGATTCGACACCTGACGCACTGGTTGACAAAGCCACTGGTGCTGGTGTGGCTCTGAACAACGGCAATCAACTGCAGAGAGGCCAGAGAGCTCCCGTGCAAAGAAAAAAGGCAGGTTGTTGTGTCATTGTCTAAGCTGGAGGCACTTTTCTTTGGTTGCGCCTAGTGTGCAGGCACACGTTGTCGCAATGTTTCAACAGCTTCCCAGCCATAGAGCATGTTACGTTTCACTATAAAAATTACTTCTCTCTACAAGCAGTGCACACGAGTCGCTCGGTGGGAGGTCGTATTTCGCTAAAACTACCATTACATGGAGCTGTCTTTGCTGAGGCCACCCCATCACTGATCTCCGTCGCTCACTTTCCTTTTATAACAGTTTGGAGGTTCTCGAACATCAATCTAGTTTATAGCGCCTAAGTACAATAGACTTTCAGTTCTCATATTTTTGTAATAACTTCTCGTATAACGGATCGCATTTTTCTCTCTCCTTTTGCTTCTCTCCGACACCTACGCCGCCCACCAGCTCTTTCAGCGCCACGACCAGCCCGGTCTTGGCCCGTGAGTAGTCCCTGCACAGCTCTAAACTCCTCAGAAAATGCTTCACCGCGAGCTTTCGTGCCACCTCGGTGTCCATTGCAGCGTAGGTCTCTGCCACCAAACACCAGATGCCATAGGCATAGGGGTGAGCTAAGAGAACCTCCTGGTAGCAGTAAACGGCTCTGTCGAGCTCACCTTGCAATTTATATTCATCACCCAGCTCTACCCAAGACTCTGCGTCCAATGGCTTGATCTCCAAGTAGCGGGCCAGCCTCGATGTGTACTCTTCTCTCGATATCACGAGCTTCTGCAAGCCCAAAATTCGCTTCTCCACGGCAAGAAAGTCCAGATGCATAACGTTTTCCTTCTTCCCTGTCTGCAGACTCACTGCGCGCTGCGTGTTGGCCTTCTTGGCCATGGCTGCAGTGGCATCGTTGAGGTACTTGATCGTACCGTTGATGTCGCCTGAGGTCGCCTCTAGATAGAAACTGTTCAGCACGAGCAAGCGTTCCGATTGCGACTCATCAAAGCGGTCTTTCAACTGGGCAAGAATGTTCTTAGCCTCAATGTCGTGCTTCGTCGATAGGGCGAGAAAGAACGAGAGCTCTAGAATCGTGTAGTACTCCACCTCGTTGATGTTCTCGTTGGCGGGAAGAAACGCACGGGTGGTCTTGAACAACTCGAGGGCCTCATTGGGCGCAAGCCGAGTGTATTTGGCTGTGCGATGGATCAGAAGCAAACGATCCTTCGTATTGGTGGCCATCTTATGGAGAAGGGAACGAGGATAACAGCGCCAACTGATTAGATAACGTAATTACGTACTTAGCTGCTAACGCGAGCAGGCGAAAAAAATATATGCATTGCAGCGTGCGTGCGTGCGTGCGCGCGCGGTGTGTCCTGTTGACTTCGCTCAGACCAGGGAAGCCAACTACTCTAACCGTGGATGTTCTGCTCACTTGACTCCACCTTGATACGCTTGAGATGGTCGTTTGTCTCGGCCGTGTCGCTATCAACCTTTGCTGGGCTCAAGGGATCATTCCCGGTTCCGCTCCGACTCACTGTTCCGCTATCGCCGGATTCCTCGTCTTTTCCACACCCACAGTCGTAGTCCTCTAATATGTGGCTGCAGTCGTACTCTGGCTTGCCGAGACGTTCGTTCACCTTGTTGTGCACGTGACAGCCCCAGATCGCAGCCGTCTGTCTATTGTGCAGCTGTGGAGGGTTCTTCTTCAGTATGACGCTGAAGTGACGCGCACAGTCTCCACACGGATACACGTGCACAAACGACTCGATGTACTGCTGTAGATACTCTCTGTTCTCTGCGGTGGGCTCCTCGGGGTACCGAGCCAGAATTGTGTGCATCAGCTTCCACGCGGCCCGTCCGAGCTCTGCCTTGAGTGTCTCATTGGCCATAGAGGCCATGTATCCGTCGCTCTCCCCCTCCAGGGCGGCAGGTGGGTCTTGCTTCTGAACTTCAGCGTTGTGGTGGGCAATGCTGACGGTATCTTTCTCGATTACGCTCTCACTCACCTTTGGTGGGCTAACGTTCCCGCGGTCAGTCGTGCTCACACCACTTTTAGCCTTCCCAGGGCCCTCCCGAGACTGGGACACAACCAGCAACAGGATCCCCAACACGACAAGCGTGAGCCACAAAGATCTGTGCATGGGTTTAGTTCGTTTCAAAAGTGACATTGTCGTCTGCTCCTGGCCTGCTGCTCACCTCCTATCTATCTACGCAGACAGATCGACAGTCGCTCTGAACATTTCAAATCTGCTAAATAAAATTACCTGCATGCGTCCTGCCAAATTTGTACACGTTCCAAATCTTCGCGATAACCTCAAAATCCATTGGGTAGAGAGACGGGTAGCTGAGTGCAGAACGACGCCTCTTTCGACTATTTAACATCACTTGAGTCAGTGGCCCCATTGATTACTCGCATTGAGACTGTTGTTGTGAGATCATACGGATTGAGGCATTTGTTTGAACGTTGCTTTGTCACACTGCGCTTAGGATCGCTGCATTGAACTAGAGCTTATAAGTGCTACTCACTGAGTAGAGTGACTTCATTGCTCTATCAACTTATCAGCAGTTGCTGTCACCAAGTGTAAGGGTGAACGCCCTACTCACGTGCTACTCATCAATTTACAAATTCACAAAATTGAGGCGCACCAGCTGAGCTTAACTGCCCACCTAAACTAAGCCTTTATAGTCCCCCCCTCGGCTCTGTGCTCTTCTCACCATGTCACGCAGAACCCCACAGTACAACGCCATAAACTCCGTCCATATCGACGCGGCCAGACGGGTGCACCAGCTCACGACCAACAGCAGGATACCCAAACAACACCATGCCATAAGGGAGATCACCTCTGATACTGTCGCTACAGACTCCTCCTCCGCGATAACCAAGACCACCGAGACAGTGACGCAGACGGACGGCGCTCTTACGATAACGAGAGCCTCGGAGACAGAGACCTTCTCGAAGCTGCCAATATCGGTGCCCGCAAAGAGCTTTGAAGGCGACTGCCGAAACCCTCAATGCAGCCATTGCGGCACCGTGATAATCCCATCGCCGCAATCGACCTTCCCCATCAGCGATAAGCCCAGCATCTCCGTGGGGGAGTGGGACATCAAAACTACCCGCAACCCCATACTCAACACTGCCGAGATTGAGCAGTACGAGGCAGAGTTGCAGTTCCCTGTGCCAGAGATGATCTTTGGCAACAGCAGGGTCGAGATCCAGAAGAGGGACCCGAACAATAACGTCCAGTTTTACATCACGTTCAACGCCCTGGACGCTCTCAGACAGGTGCAGAATTTCAAGACGATCGACCTGGAGAGCATGGTGAAAGTGAGCTACGCAGAAGAGTGGTTCAAAGAGCGCAAGATGAAGCACGCCAAGAACGACGAGGTGGTTATGGAGATGTACAAGCCGTATGATTGGACTTACACGACGCGGTTCACGGGCACCACTAACGTCAACTTCACCAAAGGCGATAATAAGAGCATACCAAAGACGAAGCTGTTACGTCACGATCCGATCCTGTTCTACGACGACATGATCATGTACGAGGACGAGCTCGGGGACAACGGTGTCTCCATTTTGAACGTGAAGATCCGTGTGATGGCTACGTGTCTTCTGCTGCTACAAAGGCTGTTTGTGAGGGTGGATAATGTACTGGTGCGGGTGCTAGAAACTCGACTGTACGTAGATTTCGAAGACAACACAGTTGTGCGGGAGTTTAAGAGGCAAGAGATGAACTATGCCGATGTCCTGCAACTCACAAACAGCACCTCCGACCCCAGGGCTTTGCTGAGGGACATCCAGTGGTGCTGTAAAGTGTTGCCCGTGGTAGAGCTCTACTGCGAAGATTATGTAATTTCGGGCGCAGCTGAGGCCGACGCCGACGCCCAGGCGGAAGCAGAGCCCGAAAAATAAAAATGAGAAAACACGCACCAAATTGATTTGCCTACTTTATTCGTTTAGCACTACTGTTTGAAATTAACTATTACATACACAATGGTAAGTAGATTATGATTGCACTCGCTCATTTAGTCGCTAACTAACACGGACAGGAACACCCCTGCTTTACTCTTTCTGGGCTCTCGCTAATTGGCGGAGTCGTTGGTTACACGTGAGTAATTTGATTTTCGTATGCAAATCGGCTGACTTGCTTTTTGCATAGAATGAAGCCATTCCTCGTACACAATTCTAACATTCGTAGACGTAAAGGATCTGTTCCCTCTCTGGTTGCCGGTCTCTCAATCTCCGGACTCTATGCCGTAGCCGGTTATTTGATCAAGGAGAATAAGGAGTACGGTATCCACACCGCATTAGCCGCATCCACGTTGCTGCTGTTTGGCGGTTTTTCCAGAGGCATGAAGGTCCAATTCAAAAAACCGGTGCCTGTGTTACTGACCCTCTTGGGTGGTGTGTCTACCGTGTATTACGGTAAGAAGTACCAGGAGTTTTACATGTAATTATGTAGCTAAGTTATTAAGCTTAATGTGGTATTGCATTAGTAAGCGTACTTGGCGGGATATTGGAATAGCCTAGGCTACTTTGTATTTGATGCAATATTGGTATAAGTTATTAAGTCCGACAACGGCTACGTTGCATTGCCGGATGATTTATCGGGCCACCTGCTTGAAATAATCATGTCGGGATAACATTCATCTCCCGGAGTTATTCTATGCAGCTCGCTGCCTTCTCAAGCCGAGGCTCTACAGTCAGAGATCCACCAGGTTCGACAATTAAACCTAACACTACGCGCCACTCCCACGCTTCTCACATAGTCTGGCTTGCATAGCCAACGTTGATAAGAGCAATCGATTACTATATAACATAAACACCGTATCAATTTCTCAATAACCAAAACCCAATAAAACCCAAAGCAATCATGCGTCAAAAAGTGCAGTCATTAATATTCGTAACTCGTTTAGTCCAGCTTGAAGTCTTTCTTGAATACATCAGCATCCAGGTTTAAGCTGCCTATAGATGACAGTCTTCTATTTCTCACATTGATGTCTTTGTCGTTAGCTGGATCAATAGGCTTGAACTCCGGCGACAAGGGCGAAATGTCCTTGATAATAAAAGGCTCTGATACAGTGTTGCTGAGTTCTAAAAACTTGTTTTCGACGGGCATGATTGAGAAGAAGATAAGTCTCAAATACAACGCGGTGAAAACAACGAGCAGCAACGGGCTCAGTATTTATACCACTCTGCTTATCCAGAAAAATCTAGTCATGCATGTTTATTTGAGTATCCCCGGATTTTAGCCAAACTTAATTCCCGGGTGATGTCATTTGAATCATCTTCCGTGACTACGCAACTTCCGGACAGAAAACGGCAGATTGAGGCAGACGGAAACGGCATGCGGCAGCTGCGACAGAGGCTCGGCAATACTACCTGCAGCAAACGTGACACTTCCGCATTGGGAAAGTGTGGCAAACAAGTGCACGGATGTTTGTTGTTACGACATTTGACAGTGTTGTTCTCTGAGCAAGGCTCTTAAAACACATAAAAAAAGCTAACCAATTATCTTATTACTATACCACTTAAATAAACTGTTTAAGCTTCAGCCAACTCTCTCAGACGTCTGATGGTAGATCTAATAGTAACGGCAGCTGGAGTGGAGACGGTGTAAGCACCACCAGCAATGGTCTTCTTGGAGGAAGAGCAGTACCAGATACCAACAGCCTGTCTTCTGACGGTCTTCTTTCCGGAGAAAGGAGAGTCGTATCTAGCATGCTGCTGAATCTCGAGCTTCTTACATTGTCTTCTCAAGGAAGAACCGTATCTGACACCATATTTACCGGTGATTCCGACCTTCTTAGTTCTCTTAGCCCTGGGAAGTGTTAGTATTAATTATGGGATTGGGTGTCGACAGTCTGGATGAGGTCACAAGGAGGCAATGTGCGGACAGCGATTTCATGATTGATGGGCATTTGAGAGCCCGTGATGCAAAATCTTCGACTCCTTTAGCACATAAAAGTTGATAATCTTTGGTGCAATAAAACATTTCTATAACCCTTTGATAGACCTATTTGAGAGGCACCGCATTCTACAAGCAGCTGCAAATGCTCTACTTTGACTCATACAACTGGATTCCACGTCTTGCACTTCGTTCACACTTACATTTTGATCTAATTTATCTGTGTCTAAAGAACCTCTCTATGCTGTATGGTATAGAAACGAGTTATAATTTTTCAGTTAATTTTCTCGCTGCGGGTGTCAGTAGTGACGGAGCAAATTTTCAACAATTTTTTGAGGGTTACTGGGTAATTTATTTTTCACGTGATCCAGAAGCGGGTAAATGTGTGTGGTGCAAAGGTGGTATAGTTTTGTAAGCATAGTGCTCTAGAGGGCTAGGGAGAGATATGACGTGACTGGGCTGCTAGAGTCACCTTACTGCTCATTCCTTCAATGCATTTGATATACCAAAGGACTTGTAAAATGTGACCTCCATAACTTGTACAGCCTTTTTCAACTCTTCGTAGGTCATGAAAACACAGTAATGTAACCACCCACTTACATCTAACCAATTCTACATTCTCTTGCTCCGTAGATCTTGAACCAGAAACGTCCATTACTTCGCATGCTACTGGAACCAAGTTACCCTACACACGCCCACTGACGTCCCCGCCCCCACTGTAAATGTCGCACTCCCAGAATACAACAAATTGATCTCGATCTCATTCTCGCAGGGGCTCTCGCGCAGGTCACTTGCCCACACACTACATTTTCGCAGAGCATATTCACGTAGTTAAGACATACATAAGGCAACTAAACCCGTCTCATATACATCTACAAAGGGCCACGCCACTCTTTTAGCTCCCTATTCACATATACCATGGACGACGATGATAATTTCCTCTACGGATCCGACACAGAGGGTAAAATCACAGAGGTTACAGATGCTCTTGATGAGCAACAGCCCATAGTGCAGAATGACAGTGGTAGTGACGATGGTGACGATAGCAGTGACACCGACGACTCTGACGACTCGGATGTTGAGTTCATCATTGGCAAGACCTCGGCTCCTGCATCCAAGGCGACTGAGGCAATTGTCTCTGAGGCTAAAAGACAAGAAGAAGAGCAGCAACAAGAGGCTGCTAAACATCAGGTAGTGGTACCTTTGTTGAGCAAGCAAAGCACACTGGACATTGACAAGATATCGAAAGAAGCTCTTGAAGAGCTCTTGACAATGGATGACCTCAAAGAGAAACCCTGGAGGCTACCGGGTGCAGATATCACTGACTACTTCAACTACGGTTTTGACGAACTCACATGGTTATACTACTGTTCCAAGCAGGACAAGCTGAGGGCCGAGTTTATTCCTTCGAAAATATTACAAGAGATCATGTCAGCTCCGGGAGCTGCCGGTGCCATGCCCGGTATGCCAGGAATGCCGGGAATGCCAGGAATGCCCGGGATGCCAGGTATGCCTAATATGCCTAATATGCCTGGTATGCCGTTCCCTCCTCCATTTGGTATGCCGGGCATGCCAGGGATGCCTGGAATGCCAAATATGCCCAACATGCCAAATATGCCTAATATGCCATCGTTCCCAGGCATGCCCAACATGCCGTCTTTCCCCGGTCTGCCTCAACAGCAACAACAATCACAACAGTCACCACAAATGCAACAGTCACAGCCCACGAATTCATTGCCGCGGATGCTCACGCAAAGTAATACAGCCACTCCGCCACCGCCATCTTTAGGGCCCCCTGCTGATGCCAAGCGCAGAATGGGGAGGTAGTCATATGTCAGTCAAAGGCTGAGATGTGAATGATATAAGTGCATGGGACACTAGTCATGGTTTCCACGTTCGCTAGAAAAGCAGACGATAAACCTCTTAGCTCAGAGCTTTGATGACGAGCTTCGTTGAGTGGCAAGAGTTAAGTTCTATCGGCTACCGAGTGTGAGCACCTCAGAGCAACGCTATTATTATATATAGGACTTCGTATTGAGCGCAATGTTAATGAATGTACATTAAAATGAAGTTCCGGTATGGGCAAACATCAGATTGCGACAATGGATGTTGGTTGGTCAACATCTGCAAAAAATAAAGCTATAGGCTGATCATTATTTAACTTGAAGAGTTACTATTGCACAGCACTAGTCATCCTTTTTATATGCTTACCAAATATACTCAAAACCAAATCACTACAACAGTCACAATATGTTCTTTTAAACAGCTCCAAAGCCGTGCCTCAATATAATTTATATATTTTATAACTCAAATTACCCTTTAAATTCTATATAATCCTCAAACATCAAATGCACCACATTTCCCGTCTATGCCTTCACAGGGTCAAACCCCGAAGCAACATTACACTGGTGCATCAGCCTCTTCTGGTCCGGGTCGAACTCCCCTGTAACAGAATGCCATACTCCCCTATTGAAAAAGATTGCCAAGTCACCTCTGTGCCAATCGTGGCAGTAGATACGGTTGGGAGAGATGGCTGGCCGCATGAGCCTGTGCACAATGTTTCTGGCTTCTTCAAGCCCAGCAATCTCCGCACCTGTCTCTGTATCCACAAGCTTCCAAACGCAACATCCATGCACTTGCAAGTGGTGCTTCCCGGTAACAGGGTTCGTCCATACTAGAGGCAGCTTCTTCAGCTTCGACTCCTCCCATGGAGGGAGCTCGTCAAGGGCAATCTCCTTGCCCTCACTTACAATAGTAAGTCCATCGGACGTGGCTTTGGCATCGCTGATAAAAATGTAAGGATGTGGAGCGTATATGACAGTGGTGTTAAGCGCAAACTTCTTGTCCTCCTCACTCAATATGTCAAACGCAATGGCGCCTGAAGCAAAGGCCGTGGCTCCTTTAGCGATAGCTTTTTCCTCTATGGTGTCTTCATACACGATCTTCTGCCTCTCGCTATTTGGAGGTACAGTTATGCCCAGCAGCGTAGTTACCATTGGCGGAGAAAGAGCATACAGAGCTGCATCAATATGCCACCTGAAAAACCTTGTCTGGCCTTCATTCTTTTCCTCTTCTGTCAATAATGTTTTGTGGAAAGTATGGTGCTGAGGGTGCTCCAAACTAAGACCGGATACCTGCCCCTTTTCCAATTCGTCCTTTTCAAAATCTCCATTACCCACGTAGATCACCTCGGGTCTGCTCGAGATGTTCTTACCGTCTTTCGCTAGCACAGACTTGGCATGATGAAAGATCTCGGAGTCGTGGCCGTAGTTTCCCTTGCACGATGGGTCAAAACGGAGTGTCAGCTCATACTGGGAGTCCGGTGAGAGATCAGCTTGGTCAGGAACAACAAGCACCAGATGCTCGTGCAAGGCGTTTCTCAGGAGCTCAAAATCATCCTTGCTAAGTTTCGATGGATCGGTTACACCTTCAGGAAGGATCACCGTAGCTCCAAAGGCCTCGTTAGCCAAAGGCTCAATTCTTAGTTCCGTTGTTGTAGGCATTTCTTAATTGTCAAGGGTCTAAAAGTAGTTTGCCAACGTTCAATAACGGCGGAAGATCTGCAGCTATATATATGCTCGCCTATAAAATGCACGGCCTGTTTATCGGCGCACCAAATTTGCTAATCTCAAATATTTCCCATTTGGGTAACCGGTTTCGCCGATCGCCGTATCAATCTACTGATAAACTTGATAAAATACATATTATTTTTTTAGCGTACATATTGCAGCAGCCGGCGACGCTTTCCCAAACTCTGAGTCAGTTTATCGCTGAGCCAGCATTGCTTTGACCCACGGCTGTCTGCGAAATTGATTTTTCAGCACGATCTCCTCCAGCTTTTGAATCCACTCAATCTTAGCCTCCTTGGTATCTGCCCCAAAATCTATCATCTCGCCATTACTGAATTTTATCTTGAACCCTTCACTTAGAATTAAACTTTCGCTGAAGTTTCTAGATGTGGACAGGGCCACTTTCGTCCTTCCCTTGTGCCCCAAAATGCCTGGCGCCTTAAGCTGCCTTATTTCCGAGATCTGGCCTTCGGGTATGGACACATTCTCGTCGTACTCCTCCTCCTTACCAGCATAGATTATCTCGACAACGCGCTTCAGGTTGATCTTGGCTTTCAGTTTCTTTGCAGTCTCATTGAACGCAAGCATCTCAAATCCCTGCAGTTTAAAAAACCGTCTCTGCCATACTTTCACATCTCCTCCCTCCTGGTACAGATAGCCCTGGTGGACCATGTTCGTCACCTCATTGACTTCGCTTACAAGATCGTAGGCATGCCTGATCGACAGTGGAAGTACCTCGTATTGTGAAGTTCTCGGTATAAATAGCATATTCACGTCCAGAGTGCATATTCTGTACGGAAGAGCCGACTTCATCTCGTTGGAAACAGAGTCTTTGTACATCTTCCACTCGTTAAATCCATCGAGCTTGAAGAAGCGAGACTTGGAGGTTATTTGATGCTTGAAATCGTCAAACCTGATGTGGAATTTGGCAAAGGAGCCGTCACGCGCCACAATTTTCTCCAAAGGATCGCTCCTTGCTGGCTTGTTCACGTACTTCTTGGTGATCATGAGTTCCTTCATGCCGAAGCACCTAGCCAGTTTGTTTCTGGCCTTGACTTTCTTTCTCTCCGTCACTTCCACAAGCTCATTTTCCGGAGGTTGATACTTCAGCTTCAACGTCATTACCACGTCCAACTTTTCTGCCACAATCATCTCGAACTCTTTGTTGATGGGAATGGCAGCAGTAGAAGACATTTTGTAGTAATCAGTGGTAAGACAGTGAACTCCGTTATCCACTACGAGACAGAATTGCGGGTCTCGTCCGTCCAGCTGAGGAAGTTTAATATCTCTGAGACATAAGAGTTTCATGAATAGTCGGCCTTGTTCTCCGTTTACTAGAGTGATTTTTTCGGCTTTTTGTGGTGCTAACATAGACTTGTAAGCGTGTGGTGGCTCGGACTTCTGAACTTGCTGAGCATGAACATTAGAAGCAGAACTGACTTTGTTGGCATTGGCTTCTCTCAGAACATTTTTCTCCGGGGAATACTTCAAAGAGTTGGGTATCAGATCTCCATACTTGTCAGCGGCGGATAGGTGAGGGGTGTCCATGAAATCCAAGTGAGTCGTGACTGGAGTAAGTCCTGTCTGCGCATCCTGGAAAATCTCGGGACTAGAATCATTAGCTGGAGACATGCTGGAGAGCACCGGCATTACTGGGATAATATTAGTGCGAGTATCTGCTGTCACGTTGAACTTCTCAAAAAGGTCATCTCCATCCATAAGCCCTCTGGAGATAGCTAAGTTGTCGACTTCGTCCTCCATTCCGTTGTCGTGACTAGTAATGCTACGCAGTTCCCCACCGTTGAAGTTGATCATAAGACCTTTTTGCTCGAGTTCATTGAACCTACCACTCATTGCGTTCTCTAGTTTCACCTTGCTGTTGGCATGCTTGATCTCAAACTCGTCGCTAGCCATTCTTTTGTGCACCATAAACTTCTCCATCTCGTCAATTGACATGTGAGGGATGTCTATAGTATCGTTGTGGGACTTTGTCGTGATCCCTTTTTTCGATGAAAGAGTACCCCTTCTCCAGAGCTCACCCACAGCATGATCCATACCTTGCGTAATAGGCTGCTGATCAGCATCAAACTCGGACTTTCCGTCGAGCTCTTTGTCCAGCTTGTCCATAGTGATGTCCCACTGATCCAGCTCTCGTAAAAAGGAGTTGTCGCTACCTTCCTGTAGAATATCAGATAAGTGAATTGAGTTCTCCAACAGCTTGGACTGGTTAATGGTGGTGTCCATCTCGTCGTCGGCAAGTACTCCGGTAGTCATATTAGCGTGCAGGGCACGAGAAATATCGGCTGTATCTACGGGGACTCCGCTGTCAACAGATTTTCCAGTGCCAGCAAAACTACTTGTTGTTTGATCGGCACCATTGCTTGACTCACTAGCAAAGCGCTGATGGGGCGAACTCCTCGTGGAATAAGAAGATACTCTGGTATTGTGTTTCACCACAGAGAGAGACTTGATAACCTCATGTTTTGGCTCAATCTTTGCACTAGACTTTTTTGTACTCTGGAATTCCAATGGAGTCTTATGGATCTGCATGTAATCAGGCTGTGTCTGCCATATCGCAAGCACATCAGTCTGTGGAGAGGACTCAGCGCTAGTCACCCTCTTGGATTTGTGGTCATCAGAAGACTTTCTAGAGGATGCATTAGAGTTCAAGCCGAACATCTCAAGCTCGCTGGAAATATCATATGGATCGTCGTCAAATTTGGGTACTTTCAAGACAAAGTCGTCGGCATTGAGGGAGCTTTCGGTGGTGTCTTTGGATGAATACTCAGAAGTGTTCACTTGCTCTGATTCCTCAGACTGGTCGGAATGCGTGACTATCTGATCCTGATTAGCGACATCCAGCACATCAGAAGAGATCGTGTCGTCGACAGTAACCGCTTCAGTTCCGTCATCGATTGTATGTGCACTGCTCTCCGTAGTTCTGCTAGCAATGCTAAGGCTTTTATTATGTCTTCCTAGCTGGACTGAAGTAGCTTCTTCGTCTCCACTGCCCTCTTCCGCCGAGACGAAGTCTGAGTCATTAGCAACTGAGGTGGCGGTGCTCTGTGCAGAGAAGTTGCGTTGGTAATTTGAATTAGATTGCGATTTCGAATTGTCTAAAGCTTGCTGCAGCGACTGTGATTTCATAGGCTCGGCTTCTGCTGCTTCTTTGGTCAGCTCTTGTAGCTCGTTACCGGAGAAACTACGCTTGATAGAGTGAAAAAAGTTACCCACCGCATCACTCAGGGAGGACTTCCTCTGGTGCTCTTTGGGCTCTGTGTTCTGAAGTTCAGGGCTGGCGTTATCTTTTTCATCAGCACTGAAATCCTCATCGGCATTCGAGTTCCGAAGGCCAAGCTCTTCTGTATCTTGTTCGTTTCCTGAGTCCACGTCGTTGGTTTGGCCAGGATGAGAGTTGGCAACCATCATCTCCTCAACAGCAGCATTCGAGAATCCCTTGATTCCGTCCTTTAGTTGCAAATTCTTCATGTTTTTGTTCACCACGACTGTCGCAAGCTTCCTATCACCAGAGGCAATGCTGAACTGCGACTTGACACTGTCATTTCGCTGTAGGGTGAGCGATTCCTCATTAGCTGTGTTTCTGATATTGTGGTGGTACAGGTCACCTAGATCTGAAATAATCATGTCCTGCTCGGTGGTGTCAGCCAGTGGGTTCACGGTGCTCAGTTCCTCGACGTACTGCTGACGACGCTGAATGTTCTTCTTGACGTCTTTGGACTCTATAAGCTCGCCTCTCTTGGAGTCCTCAAGGTACGTCGCGTGGTCATAGTTGATCAGCTTCTTAGGGGATTCCAACAAAGCTTTCAAACTATCGTCTATACGGATAGCTTTTGCCTTATTCATCAGCTCAACTGCTGCCTTCGAGTACTCTTTTGTTGCAGCTCTTGATTCCGATATAGGGGTCATCACCACCGTCTCCTCAGAATCGTTGTGTTGATCGTCATCCAAGCTGGTGGTCTGAGATTGCTGACTCTTCAGTGGCGAGGATAACAAGTCAATTTTCCCACTAGGAAGATCAGGCATAGACTTTATAGAATAGTCAGAAGATGATAGCTTGATGGGCGGAAGTGGTTTACCCATGTGGTAATCTGTTTTCTCCTTTCTTGGAACAGCACTCCAGTCATAGTCTACGCCCTTTGCAAGGACCTCATTTCCATCTTGTGATGTCTCGTACTCGTCTTCGCTCTCCAGTTCATACTCCATTACTTTGGGAGGAGACATCTCTATGGTAACGGTCTTCCTAGGGCTAGTGCCTTTAGACTTGGTGGGAGACTCGTCGCTAAACGCTCTGGGCCCATTTATTCCTTTCACTGGGGTCTTTCTTGCCAGTAATTGGCTCATACTGTCGGATCTGAGCAGCGAAGACTCAAAAAAGGCACTGGTGTCTACCTCATCGTCGGAGCTGTTGCTCTCTGTGGCCATGTTTTGAATCTCAATCATACCGGACTTGCTCACTTTGAGAGGTTCAGTGAGCGGAGAAGACGTAAGTGGGTGTGTTTCTCTCAGCTGAAGCCCGGGAGACTTGGATTGGATCTCGTTCAGCAGCTCGTCGACAGATTGGTTGGCCAACATGAAGATATCCATGGACGAGCTGGTGCTGCCCTTAGTGGGGGTATGCGTTTCTGTCATTCGGCAAGTACTTCGTACTGCACTTGGTTGCACTCGTCTGTAGGACTTTACACTAAGTCAGGATGAATTGCACCGAGTTGCGCTTTGAAAAGTAGAGACACGGCAATCAATAAAAGAACAGGTATTCTTCTGCCCGCGTAGTGTAAACAGTAACATGTACGTTTGGAATTCTATTTACCAAGAAGAGCGCTAATTGTTTTTGTTTTTCCTAATCGGGAAGTTTTTCAAGCCTATACGATCTGCGACATTTACTGTGTCGTGTGTTGTGTGGTAACGACGATCAAGTCTGTGGTATGATAGGATAACAAGCACTATATTGTTACAAGTACCATTCACCGCTTGTGTTGTCTGATCACTTCTATACGTCTTGTTCAAGTGCAATATCCTCATTCCGTACATAAATATCATTACATATTTCCTACACCTCAATCGACGCTCATTTTACTAGGCGTCTCTTTCTCACTCAAAACATCCACAACGCTGTCACTCTCTGGCGTACTCAGTTCCATTGCATCGGACACGTGAGCTTCTTCCTCTCGACTTGCATCTCTGTTTGCATCCCATAGACTGGAGCTGCTTTTCGTCTTCTTGAGCCTCCTTTCCCCATCTATCGTCTCAACCTCTGCTCTTTTTGGTGATTCCAGCTCACCACTAGCTACTTTGGGCTCAGCCACAAATCTTTTATCTGGATGCTCCGCCTTTGCTGCAGTAGCTGACCCATCTTTTGCGTGACTATCATGGCCCTGTTCATCGGATATATCACTCGACTTTTCTCCGGATCCGTCAAGGACGTCCTTGCCTTGCACCTCCGACTTGGGAGCCTCCTCAAGCCAGCTGATCCGTGTCATCGAGGCTAAATCCTTGCTGACATCATTGTCTTCACCTGCCGAATAGCCGCCCTTGGTCTTCTCTATACTGTTCTCCGAATCGTAGCTCTCGATGTTTTTGTTTACAACATCTACAGTACTCTGCACATATATCATCCGCTCCAATGATCGAAGCAATTTGATTGCCTTACGGTCAGCTTCCGTGCCGAAATCATTACTACTCAGCTCTTCTCCTCTTGGAACAGTCAGATGCGGCATTTGTGTTGTGGTGGCAAGACTCCCGTCACATTCTCGAAGCTGCTCTACATACTGAGATATCGTGTCTACGATGTGAAATACGGTAAAAGGCGGCGAAACTCTAAAATTGCGCTCCAATTGTTTTTCAAGCTTCCGGATATACGTCTTAATGGTGATGTCATTATCGCCTGTAACATCTGTAGGGTTAATGACCAGCTGGTTTAGGTTGGCCTTGAACACGTGAACGAGTATGGCCTCAACGTAAGGCATCAAAATGGGCATAATAGCTTCCCATTTTACCGAATGGTTAGCCTCGACATAGTCCTTATCGGTTAAGACCTGATCGAAGAAAGGTTCAAGGCTTGCTGCTGGTGTCAGTATGGGGCTCGGCGTGCAAAGTTAGAAGCAGTTGACTTACGGTCAAGTAACTTAGTCTGTAAGGACTCGTCTTGTGTTTTTGTCATGGAGTTATTATATCTTCGAAGAGTAACAATATTGCAAGTGTAATTCCATAGGGCAGCAGTCGGTTCAAGCGTCAAAGTCAAACTACTATCGTACCGTACCTGAAGCTCAAAAAAATAGACACGCTCGCTCGCACTTAAAGACGCTTAGCGAGACATGCATTAAGGGCACAAAAAAAGAAATCGACCTCGGTGAGGGTTGAACTCACGATCTTGCGATTAACAGTCGCACGCCTTAACCAACTTGGCCACGAAGTCTTGTTCTTGCCACATTTTTTGTCGGTGTCCAACTGGTACTGGTTAGTATAAGAGTAGGAGGGTACTATAAGCTTGCGTATCTAACAAAAGCTTTATTGTGGACAGGATGACACTCTCTGACTGTCGAAGATCTACAAAGATGGTTGTTTCTTTGTAAAGTATTATGCTTGCTACTGGTAGTTTAGAGAGTAACGGTCTAAGGTAGAGCTATGAGAAAAAGTAATCCTTTGCTACGTTGACTCAGAGATTAATGTGCTATTACGTTCTTATTGTAGTGTTTATTTGTTACTGTTTAAGAGTAAGGACCTGGCTACTGAAATTCAAAGTTTGTTAGATTCAATTTGTTTCTGTGGTTAACTAGAAATTAATTTTACTACATACCTCATAATTAAAAAACTTCACTCAAACTAAAATCGTAAAACGAAAAGTAGTTTTTAACATATAGCATATTCATGTACAATAGTCCCTAAAGAAGGACCTTGCTTACTCTTCACTCCCCCAGACCCCAATAGAATACACCTTCAGGCCACTCAACAACCACTGACCATGACAAATCTCTGCACCACAACATTTTTTTCTCCATGCATCCTTGCGCTCGCTTTTTGTGAACAAGCACTACTCTTGCCGAATAGAGACACCAAAATAAACAAACAAGCTTTGGTAAACATTTACCGAACTGATCTGTATGGAAACGAGGTTTGTTCTGCTACCAATTGAGACTGTTAGACCACTTTGTGACGAAGTAAGTAGCTTATTTTGCAAGGAGTCAAGCGCTGAGTACTACTGCGGTGAAACAGAAGCAACTCCGGCTTTCGTTCCACACTTGTCATTGCACATTTCGACCATTCTCAGCAATTCCCAAAATCTTTTTCTCTTTGTGATAAATTATTTGTACTAACATTAAGCTAGTTGCCGGTTGTTAGCATACACATTCATTTACAGCATTTTTTTGTGCGACGTTGATAGAAAACAAGGAGCATCATATCATTGTCTACCAGTCGCTACTTTTTCTTCATTCCGTTGACTATACCAGCACTGTCACTATAGATTGAACTTGTTTTTCACCCACAGCATTTGCACTGACTAGCATTTCATAGCATTCCTCCCTCTTGTCCATTAATTTGATTTTTACCATGCGGATCTTTAGTGGCTCAGTGCAACCGAAAACTTCTGTCGCCAATGACGAGAACCTGAACCGTTTGAAGAAGTCTGCTATCCCAACTAAAGTGACGACCAAACCACGCAGAATCCTGGGAGAGGTCTCGACCAATGAGGTCAACAAACAGTACGTTCACAGCGCCAAAAAAGCCCCGGAGATCGACATTCAGGAGTTTGACGATGAAACTGAAGAGGAACTTGAAGACGATGCCGAGCAGTTGTTGGAGAGGGAGCAAAACGATATTCACACTCATATCCATGCACAGTCCCAGCATGTTCAAGCCCATGCCCACGCCATTGGCGTACACAGCGAAGCTAGTAATGCCAACGTGAGCGACACTGAAAATGACAATCTGGACTTGGACGAGGTCCAGTTCGAGCCCATGTCTCCAAAGTGGAACAGATCTATATACTCCCAGCTCAAGTCTGTTGTGGAGCGATATCATCGAGACACGCCGGACCCCAATGACGAGGACACCTATGATGTCACTATGTGTGCCGAGTATGCGTCTTCGATCTTCAACTACATACACGAATTGGAGATCAAGCTGGCACCCAACGCTAGATACATGGACAAACAAGACGAGCTTACGTGGGAGAACAGGTCTACGCTGGTGAACTGGGTAGTGCAGGTGCATTCGAGATTCAACCTTCTTCCCGAGACCCTGTTCTTGACCATTAACTTGATTGACCGGTTTCTTAGTAGGAGAACCATTTCTCTGTCTCGCTTCCAGTTGTGTGGAGCAGTAGCGCTGTTTATTGCAGCCAAATACGAGGAGATCAATTGTCCCACCGTCCAGCAGATGGCATACATGGTGTCTAATGATTACACGGTCGAAGAGCTTCTGAGAGCGGAAAGATTTATGATCGATATTCTCCAGTTTGAGCTTGGATGGCCGGGACCCATGTCCTTTTTAAGGCGCTCTTCCAAAGCGGATGACTACGACAACGAAACAAGGACTCTGGCTAAGTATTTTCTTGAAATCACCATCATGGACCCACGCTTTGTATCGTCTCCTCCTAGCTGGCTAGCTGCAGGGGCGCACTATTTGTCCAAGAGGATGCTGAACCACGGTGAGTGGACTGACGCCCACGTTTACTACTCGGGATACACCGAGGCACAACTCGAGCCACTGGCCGACGTGCTGATAGATTGTTGTATTGATTACAAGAATCACCATAGGGCGATTTTCGACAAGTACTCTGAGAGGAGGTTTAAAAGGAGTGCGGTGTTTGTGCAGGAGTACATTAGTATGGCCTACGGGGAGCAATGAAATGGTGCCGAATAAGTGGTAGATTAACTGATAGGAGAAGAGGATTCGAAACGAGCGAGGACAATCCTTGCTCCATTATAATAGATGCCGTAGTGTAATAGAACGTAAGAGTAATGACGGAAACATGCGCGTTAACAGTAAGTAGCTGTACTCGGTGAATGAGCCAACTTTGAGATTTCTGCATTCCTAGAAGTCGGCATCAAAATACAGCCACTACCGGTCCGTAACAGCTTCAAGGGACCAATTCAAGCGGGCAGCTGAAGTCATGAAAGCCATTTATGTAAAGCAAGACGGCTACAGAATTATAGTCTCCAGCCAATTGATCTTAAGTATGGAAGCATGGTGCACAGATGTACAACTCCACTTTCTCGAAACTTCAGCAAATTTAATGTGAATCTAATTTAGTAAGACATGCACTTCAGAGCCCTGCACTTCTTCTCAATCCCACCCATCAATTCCCTCTCTCCATCTACCATGTCCAGCAAACTGATCTTTCAGACATTAAAGGTTGCCTCTAGAACTGCTGCGAGACGCAATTTGGCTTACGCCGCGCGTTTCCCTATAGGGGTTGCAATCCCTAAAGCTTTCAACTTGAGACACTTCTCGACTACCTTGAGCGCCCAAAACGAGTCCCTCTCTGGGTTGAGTAGCGTCTTGAAATCGGAAATTGACGTTGAAAAGCAAGATGCTTTTGACCTTGATGAGAACCTTGTGGAGTATTTCCAGCGCAATGGTATAGAGATCAAAGACCCCAAGGGAGACAATGTTCTGGTAGAGCTGGTGAAGCAGCACGACGACGAGAAGATTCAGGTCTTTTTCGATGTTCAAGCAATCACTCAGACTGCATTCAATGTGAAGCAACTTGAGGATGAGATGGCTGCAGACTTAGAGCAGAATGAAAACGGCTACGACGAGAGCGAGTCCCTTTTGCAGGAGGAGATCGACCAGGCTGGCATGTCAGAGGTCAATGTCGTCATCACCAGACCCGGCAACAGAATCGTTGGCATTGATTTGATTGTCAACTTAGTATCTCACCAGTTTACTGTTAGAGGTATTACCCACTTCAAAGACAGTGAGGTGGCTACCTCCGACTCAGCCGATGCTGCTGCCGTCAGAGACTTGAAGTACTCGGGCCCAGCGTTTGCCAACTTGGGCGACGAGTTGCAGGAGGCTGTCTCCAACTTTTTGGTTGAGAGAGGAATCAATGAGGAGCTCGTCGAGGCCATCATTGGCTACTCTTCGGTAAAGGAGAACACCTTGTATATCGAGTGGCTGGAAAAGTTGGGTGAGTTTTCTGCCTAGAGCGGGAGTTGCAGCAAGTGCAATGAGCGATTGTAGGTAATAGAGCTGTCTCATTTAGGTTGGTAAGCCTATGGGCTTATTATTGGCTGATTATGTTGGCTGAGTCGCTGAGAAGATTGTATTTGAAGTGAGGTCGACCATTTTAGAGCCTATGTATGTGTCCCATACAAATGGAGGCTAGGCCGTCTCAGCAGTTGTTGTTTCCGTTATCGTTTATAGTATTTCTGTTTTTGTACATAGATAAGAATCATATGGAGTTCAGGAAGTATGCAAAAATTCTTTTGTATGAATTTTCCAAAAACAAGTAAATATGCAACTCAATGAGCTTCGTCTTAGCTCATTCGGCTTATCGAAGCACAGCGACAAATCGACATGGCACCAGCTTAAAACACAGGAGCATCGCTATCATAGTTAAAATCACTCGCATAACCAGAATTTTAACTGTAGAATAGCAGGGGACATTTTTGTTGTTGCTGGTGCCGCCTCCATAGTCAGATCTGTGAAGAATGCAACTCTCCTACTACTTCTGCTACACTGAGTGGTGCACATGGTACTTCTAGCGGACAACTCACATAAAAAAGAAGTGAAGATTTAACGAGGGTCCCATAGGTTGGCTCAGGCAGTCCTAGCTGCACCATTTTCCGTATGACTCCTACACACAGTTATGCGTCAACCTCATTTTGGTTAGAAGTCTTGCAGTACAACTCTATGAGAACTAGGGTAGCAAATAGCCACAACCATGTGAATTATGAACAACCCAAGTTTTCGCCTGGATATCGCAGCGAACTGTGTATGAGTTTTAAATGTTGATGTAGGTTGCCAACTACTCCATGAAAGTGAACCATGCGTAGCTACAAACCAACTTAATACTTCGGTAAGCATTTTCTACATCATCATTAAATTTCTCATTAGCACAAGGACTACTGCATATAGCTCTCATCCATTCACGACCAACACGGACACAAGGCTGATACGATTTTTGCTGAGGTAACTCGGCATCATAGCCAGATTCTATGGATAATTACAAGAGAGCAGGTTGTATACTTTAAATATAATACCAGTATACGGAATACTAGTTTTATACCAACATGAAAATAAAACTACCTCCTGCATGTGAAAAGTGCTCAGCCTGGAGTGACTGTGCGTGTAGTGCAGGTGTTCAATTTATTTTGTGAAGGAGCAGACTTTATGGAAATAATGTACCGTAGTTAAACGACCAACTGTGTGAAGTTACTAGGTGTCCTCCGTGAGACAACTGTAGAACAGCTTGTACAATGAAACCATAGTCACTAGCGGACCGGGACATGCGATTATTACTATGAAGCTGTACAGCAACGACAGCAAAATTATTCAAGAAAATATACACGAAACAAACAGCATCGGTCTCATGCATATTATCGTCAAAGACAATTTCTCGCAAGTCATATATAGAATATTACAAACGACGCAGAACCCTGACATATGATAAGATAAGGTTTCGAAACTTTAAACTTCTATAGAGATTTATGGAGTTCTCCAAAATCCGAGATACAATGCAAGGCCGGTAGAGAAGCCCACATATTGTACCATGCACTAGGCGATGTGTAGCTTTCATAGTCTGTAGAGCTATCTATATTTTAACTTTTGAAAGAATTCAAGTAACAGACTATAAAGCCTATCTGTTTTGGGCGGTTCCGACATTCCAATTCTCGAGATTAGCACATTATGCATGCACGTCCCACATCAAGCTTATCTTATCTTTTTCTTATCTTGGGCCGAGAAATCCAGGCTGATTTTTACCGCTTTGGGCGATTTTTAGTGGATTATTTCAACATATTGAGAAAAGGGCATTGCAATGCCATACAAATGCTGGATTCGATCATCATGCATAACTTACTAGGGGTGTCAACGCCCATGCTACGATAGAGTGACATGCAGGAAACCCTTTTCTAGTGAGGTTTTTATATATAAACTCGACCAAATCGCTATCTTTACCGAATGTTTTGGACTGGAAGATTTCGAATTAAACTTCCCCTATTGATTATAATATGAGCGAAAAGCTTAATAAGTTCCCAGAAGCCGTTTTTGAGGTAACTGATGCACCAGAGGACTTGTCTTCGCTCAACTCCTCCAACTCGGCTGAACTCAGACACACGCATCGTCGACTCAATGCAAGGCATGTCCACCTTATCGCTATTGGAGGATCTATCGGTACTGCCCTGTTTGTGACGATAGGTTCCGGTTTGGCTACCGGAGGTCCTGCAAATTTACTGATCTCTTTTGTTCTGTATGCCATACTAGTCACTGTTGTTGCGTTCACGATTGCTGAGCTTATATGCTACCTACCCGTTGACTCTCCATTCATTTCGCATGCAGGTAGGTTCGTTGACCCTGCTTTTGAGATTGTATGTGGTTATAACTTCTGGATCATGGTATCCATATATATACCGTTCGAGATCACTGCTGTCAACTCGATGATTCATTTCTGGAGAGACGATTACAATCCAGCTGCTGCATTTGTGCCCCATTTGGCTATCTATATTGCGCTGAATGTGTTTGCCGTGAGGTTTTACGGAGAGTCGGAGTTTTTCTTGGCTATTATGAAACTAATCTTGGCCATTGGTTTGTTGTTTTTCACTTTCATCACTATGGTTGGAGGTAACCCAGCTCACGACGCTTATGGTTTCCGGTACTGGAGCACCCCAGGTCCCTTCAACGAGTACCTCGCTGGTGGGTCCATGGGAAGATGGCACGCTTTCTGGTTTGCTCTGAATAAGGCTATCTTCACCATCGTAGCTCCCGAGTATATCTCAATGGTTGCTGGCGAGACAGAAAACCCTAGAAAAGTGCTTCCTGAAGCTTTCCGTACCGTGCCATACCGTTTGCTTACCTTCTACGTCTTGGGTGCTATCTCTGTCGGCTGTGTAGTGGCTTACAACGACCCTACCTTGGTGACTGCTATTGCAAGCGGAGCTGCTGGTGCCAACGTATCACCCTACGTCATTGCCATGACTAATTTGAAGATTGATGTTCTTCCAGATATTGTGAATGCATTATGTATTACCTCAGCTTTCTCTGCTGGTAATTCATACATGTACTGTTCCTCTAGAGCTTTGTATGCAATGGCGAAGAAGGGCCACGCCCCTAGGATTTTCACTTGGTGTACCAAGCAGGGTGTTCCTTTAGCTGCCATTGGAGTTTGTGCTGCTTTTGGTTGTCTCTCACTGATGCAGCTCGGTGCAACAGGTACCGTTGCTTTAGACTGGATGGTCAACCTCTGTACCGGTTGTCAGGTGACAAACTACTTCTTGATGATGATAACATACATCAAGTTCGAGAAGGCTTGTAGAGTCCAGGGCGTAGACAGGAGCACCATGCCATTCACAAGTTTCTTGACGAAATGGCAACCATACCCTGCATATATTTCGCTCGTATTGACCGGCCTGATTATCTTCTTCCTAGGTTACCAGTGCTTTATCCCCAGCTTCAACGTTGACTCTTTCCTGTACTACTACCTGATGGTTTTTATTGACCTTGGGCTGTACGTATTCTGGAAGGTGCTTAAGAGAACTAAGATCGTCAAGGCTGAAGATGCCGATCTGTTCTCCGACCTGGCAGATATCGACGAGCATGAAAGAATGCTGGCGGAAAGAAACCCTGTAAAGGAGGGACTAGAGCTGACAAGATGGGACAAGATTGTGGGCTGGATAGTGTAATGTGCATTGCGGAACCTTTTCCTCCGCTTTATTTCTTGAAGCAGTTTGCACAAGCAGGCTCTTGTGCTTATTTCGTAGACAGTGACTATACGTAATAAATTTTATACAATTACGCAGAAAGAGAAATTTGAAAGACGTGGTTATAAGTGGTGTCCAATAGTTTGGCCTCTACTTGATTATGTGGCCCGGGGTAAATATTCGAAGAGGGTAGTCTCTGCTTAGCACTATTACCCTATCACCGCCGGGAGAAATTGTTGCTTAACTTCGGCAGAGCATTTGCGCCCAACAGCTAGATTGAAGCAATCAGTGTGTATATAAGTATCGAGATAGAATACGAACGGATGAACTGCAATGTAATACAGTTCAGACTACAACACTAACTGGTACACTTGAAATGCACACGCCTAGAATACACATAGCTTTGAATTACGTCATAGCGCGTTAGATCTGACCCCAGCGAGTAATGAAAGATGATGGACAGCTCCAAAACAAGGTCAGACAGAAATTTAGCATCCTACAAGCATTCCTCTAGACCGGCTCACCATTCTTACCAATCTAGATCCTTATTTTTGACTTTTCACTCTTCACTCTCCCAAACCCAAATCGCCGCAATGCAATCGTTTTAAAACCCTTTCCCAAAGCGGTTGACATTTCATGCACACACTTCTGGGGGAATAAATGAGCAACTGCGAAATGCGCACGGAAAGGCAGTGCAGAATTTGGACGAAACAAGAACTCTATTTGTCTTATTACTTGCTGAACTTTAGGTTTCTGGTTCTTCTTGCCATCGTCTTTCTTTTGTCCACGGTCCGGCCAGCAAATTAACGCGCCAACGCTACTGAATCACTCTCAACATGTCGACTGTTGTACTGCTTAAGGTAGGCGATACGGGCGAACCCGAAAGCAGCCGCGCAAAGGGAGTCTTTACCTTCCCGTCGAGCCCTCCTGAATCGGCTATCAACTACAATGAGATTAGTGATGTTCAAGGCCTTCCGGATAACTTCGATTTCAATCGAACTGCTCAAGCAGGCACCAATGGCAAAACTCTATCAACCAAGGGACGCCCTCCCCTCTTTACTCTTAGACTGTACATCGGCGCAGGGTCGAAAGTGACCAACAAGGGCCATATATGGACCGACGTGCCCTCAGATTTTGCTACACCTTACAAGAGAGGATCATTCAGGGGTTACAAAATCAAGGGCTCTTTCTCTAGGGATACAGAGGTGGACATTGACATCTACAGACCGGGCACTTATTGCTATTTTGCTTCCTACAAGACGTTGCCCGAGCAAAAGGATGAAAATACGAAGGAAGTATTGGTCACGACAAGGAAGTTTTACTTTGTTGTATCGCCCTCTCTATTTGTCAATGACACCTATCTGCCCCTCAATGCGATCAACATGCAGTCTGTTGTCTCCAAATGGATGGGAGCAAGCGTAGAGAAGGACTGGCTACCTTTATTTGAGGAGATCTCCGAGAAGGGTTACAATATGGTCCATTTTACACCTTTGCAAGAGAGAGGAGAGTCGGACTCGCCCTATTCGATTTACGACCAGCTGCAATTTGACACCAAGTTGTTCCCTAACGGGAATTCTGAAGTCAAGAACATGGTTACAGAGTTAGAAAAGGACTATGGAATCTTATCAATGACAGACGTTGTGTTAAATCACACCGCAAATAATTCTCCTTGGCTCAGAGAGCACCCAGAAGCTGGCTATAGTCAGGAGACTGCTCCACACCTGATCTCTGCCATCGAGCTGGACAAGGAACTTATGTCTTTTGGAGCGAACATGAAAGTCCACGGTTATCCCACTACCATTAGCAATGTGTCCGATCTGCTGCATGTGATGGATGGGATTAAGATCCACGTACTAGGGAAGCTGAAGCTCTGGCAGTATTATGCATTGGATGTCAGGGAGCATTTAGAGGAATTGCAAAAAGTCTGGGATGTGACTAGTAGTTGCGAGATCAAGGTGCCCAATGAGTTGAAACAGTCGCTAACGGAGCTTGCTCTTTTCTTTGCAGAACACTGCTCGGATGAGAAATTTGGCCTTAGCTCTCGTGGCGGGAACAGACTCAACATTACAAAATTTGCAGCCGCTTTGAAGGACCTCGTTGGCCCAGAAGAGCCTTTTTCAACCGCCGAGGAAGAAGCTCGAAAGATTTTAGATGAGATCAACCTACCGCTGTACAGGATATACGACGATGATAGTGGTCAGATTCTTGAGCAGCTGTACAACCGTATCAAGTACCAGAGACTGGAGGAGCATGGCCCAAAATTGGGCGAGATTAATAAGGAGAATCCATTGACCGAACCTTACTTTACACACTTCAAGTCGCCAGATGGGAAAGAATGGTCTTTGGCTAATAATGGCTGGATCTGGGGTGGAAATCCTCTTGTGGATTTTGCCTCTAATCAATCTAAGTGCTACCTCCGTAGAGAGGTTATTGTTTGGGGAGACTGCGTTAAGCTACGCTATGGGGAGTCGCCAGAAGACTCCCCCTTTTTATGGGGATACATGATCAAATATGTGACTGAGTTGGCGCACATCTTTCATGGTTTCCGTATCGATAACTGCCATTCGACACCTTTGCATGTAGGAGAAACGCTGTTGGATGCAGCGAGAGTTGCTAACCCGAATTTGTATGTGGTTGCTGAACTGTTCACTGGTAGTGAAGAGCTCGATATCCTTTTCGTTGAGCGCTTTGGCATCTCTTCTCTGATTAGAGAAGCGATGCAGGCCTATAATGTATCAGAGCTGTCCCGGTTGGTGCATAGACATGGTGGAAGACCAATCGGATCATTCAGATGGCTACCTTTAGATACGATTGCCTACCCTGCTAATAGGGAAAGCTTTGCAGTTAAGCGCAAGGAAAAAATGGTTAGACCTTCAGAGCTGCCCTTCCCTCAAATTTTAACTCCACAAACTCCACACGCTTTGTTTATGGATTGTTCACACGATAACGAGACGCCAGCCGATAAAAGGACTGTCGAGGACACTTTGCCCAATGCGGCACTAGTTGCATTTTGTTCTTGTGCGATAGGTACAACATTCGGCTACGATGAATGCTACCCTCACTTGCTTAACGTTGTAACTGAAAAGCGTCGGTATTCGTGCGGCAAGAACGGAATTAGAGAGGCCAAGAAAAAACTCAACAGAATCAGGCAAGATATTGCCAGTCAAAGTCTCGAGGACCTAGAATGTAACGAGATGCACGTTCACCACGAGGACCAATACATCACTGTGCACCGGACGAATGCTAAAACTGGAAAGGGATATTTCTTGATAGCCAGGACTAAATTTCAAGCTGAAGGTGACCAAAAGATGGAGCCCATTATATTAAGTGGTACATTGGTGAAGCCTGAGTTTGCATATTGCCTTAATAGAAACGGCGATGCTCCTTCCGATCCGAACGAAGGGTACATTAGTCCTATTCCAGTGACATTGAATGCACTGGAGGAGCCCAAGGTTGAGCACAACTCGCAGAATAATAACTCGACAATCTTTTTACCGGATTACTTTCCTCAGGGTGCTATAGCTGTGTTATCGACGGAGATAGTTGGCTGTGATGGGCAGTTGGACGCTTATCTACGTTCCGGTGCTCTTGAGGCAGCAAAAAATACCACCCTTATTGACATAAATGTGTTACTATACAGATGCGAGTCTGAAGAGAGAGATGCATCTGCGGGTAGAGACGGTGTCTACATAGTCCCCGGCCATGGAAAGCTTGTGTACGCTGGAATACAGGGCTGGATATCTGTATTGAGAGATGTAATACGCGAAAACAACCTAGCGCACCCCATTTCTGAACATTTAAGACAAGGGGCTTGGGCTTGTGACTTTGTGCACGACAGACTGCTGAAGTTTTCTGGGTCTCAAGGTGTAGCTGATTTCAGGGGTTGGCTACAGAGCAGATGTGGGAGGATTAAAAATGTGCCATATTTTCTGTTGCCTCGTTACTTTGCTCTAACTATAGGTGTAGCATACCAGGCATTAAGATGGAGAGCATTGTCTCTTATGTCTGAAAATGTGCAGTCGAGCACGGTGTTTGTGCAAAGCCTCGCAATGTGTTCCATTCAGATGGTGGGAGAGCTTCGCAGTGCTTCAACTAACCCATTATCTCAAACAGCTTCGTTGGCTGCAGGATTACCGCATTTCAGTTACGACTATATGCGGTGCTGGGGTAGAGATGTGTTTATTTCTGTCAGAGGGTTGCTAATAGCCACAGGTAGGTTCGACATGGCAAAGTCACATCTGCTAGACTTCGCTATGACGCTGAAACATGGGTTGATTCCTAACCTGCTAGGTTCAGGCAAAGACCCTAGGTATAATGCCAGAGATGCCGCATGGTTCTACCTTGAGTGTCTACAGAGCTATGTGAAAGCAGCACCCAACGGAGCTGAAATCTTAGAGTGTAAAGTAAGAAGGCGTTTCCCTCTTGACGATACCTATGTTCCTTTTGGTGATTCCCGAGCCTTCAGCTATGAATCCTCAGTCAAAGAGGTGTTTTACGAGATTCTGGCAAGACACGCTAAGGGTATAAGTTATAGAGAGGCAAACGCTGGCCCTCACCTAGACTCACAGATGACTGAAGAGGGCTTCCACGTGGATATCTTCGTAGATTGGGATACCGGTTTGGTTTTCGGAGGAAACCAGTCTAATTGCGGGACTTGGATGGATAAGATGGGGGAGAGTGCTAGGGCTGGCAATAAGGGAGTCCCTGGTACCCCAAGAGATGGCGCAGCGATTGAGATCAATGGTATGTTGAAGAGCGCGTTGAGATTTGCCAATGAGCTTCACGAGAAAGGCTTGTTCGAGTACGACAGCGTGATCACTCAGGATAACAAAGAAATCACTTTGAAAGAATGGGAAAAGCTCATTGAAGCAAACTTTGAAAGGTGCTTTTATATACCACTTGACCCCAAGGATGACGTGAACTACGAAGTGGACCCCAGCATTGTCAACAGGAGAGGCATTTATAAAGACCTGTACAAATCTGGCAAACCTTACGAAGACTATCAGCTCAGGGGGAACTTCCCCATAGCTATAGTCGCTGCTCCCGAACTTTTTGAAAAGCATAAGGCTTTGAAGGCTATACAGATAGCGGACGAGGTGCTAAGAGGCCCCATCGGTCTTAAGACCCTCGATCCATCAGACTACAATTATAGGCCATATTACAATAACAGTGAGGACAGTACCGACTTTGCTACAGCAAAGGGCAGAAACTACCACCAGGGACCGGAATGGTGCTGGATTTTGGGATATTTTCTAAGAGCATACAGGCAGTTTCATTTGGAGGCGCACCCGTTGTGCTCAACAAAGCACGGAGCACCTAGCGCTCATTTAAACGGTTTAATGTCAGAGAGACTGGTGGCTTTGAAAGAATGGATTGCTACCAGCCCCTGGGCTGGTCTCACAGAGCTAACCAATAAAGATGGCGCTTTCTGTGGAGACTCCAGTCCCACTCAGGCATGGAGTGCTTCGTGCCTCTTAGACCTATACTTCGATATCTGGGAGGAGAACTAAGAGACTCCACATATTTTATATATTATAAACATATATCTATGCAAAGATTTGCAAAGACTTGCCTATTTAGGCAATTTAAACACCGCCGCATGTTGATAGTAGTGCTTAAGCACTACGGTTCTCTTTGGTAAAAGCAGGCAACTGACACTCTTCTGTCAAGCGGGGTTAAACGGGTGAATGGCATGAACTACCCCAACTCAGCTGGCCAATCTGTGTTGGACATAAGCAGAGAGAACAGAGCTCCCAAGTTTAGACGATCCAAGAACGGATGCTTTGAATGCCGTGAACGACGACGCAAATGCGATGGAAAGAAGCCGGTTTGCCAAAGATGCCAAAATTCAAACAGAGAATGCCATTACCCTGTTCAAACTGCGCCCTTTAATCTAGAAAATAACAGCACCGGCGACACCCAGGATACTTTGATACCTGTCGAAGCTCATGTATCTTCAAGAAAATTCAGTTGCTATGAACCACAGCTAGATCTGAACCCATCTGGCGCGCAACCAATGATGCTAACTTTGAACATGAGGCCTAGTAAACGCAAGACTTTTGTTGAGAAGCAATCAGGTATTTTATCAGTAAAACTTCCTTTAGATCAAAAGTATCTGCAAAACCCACCTATTGCCTACTTAAGGAAATTGACCCTCCCGTCACAAGCTGAGATCTTGGAGTACCAACTAGAGATGAACAAAATATTTGATGTCGCTATCAAACGATCTTCTCTGAAGCAATTATATTTTAACAGCGAGGTCGAATCCCGTGCTCGAACGACGCCAGAAAGAACTGACCTCAGTCGTCTGCTTAAGCCAGCTGACATTGACTATATTAGAGAGACGCAAACTGTGATACCGAAAAGGGTGCTGTATGACTTGGATTTTGGACTACATAGTGAGGACGGCGAACTCACCGATGCTGTTTTATGCTGGAGCTGTTTTTACATCCACAATTGCTCGCCCAAGCTGAAGGAGAAATACTCTAGTGTCGATTTCGAACAAATTGGCCAATATCTCCTAGAGAAGTGTTGCAACCGGTCGCCTGCTCTCCCAGGGAAAATCAAACCATTTACAATTTACATGTTTGTGCTGCTGAGCAAGAATCTTAAAACTCGGGGAGAACATGACTTCTTGATAGATCTAACTAGCGTAAAAAGTTATATTGACTCGCATGGGGGAATAGCGTCATTTGACTGCCCCCAATTGCGGTCTTCGTTACGGTTTCTCCTGTATATAGATTTGACCGGGAGCCACGCAACACATAGTGGCACTGTATTTTCACAGAATGATTTTAATACTTTCTTTGGCTTAGAAATGACAGAGATACCTACAAACGACACAGACATTTTATGCGATAACCAGCACGTCATCAAGGTGTACTTTGAGATAGCCAAGTTAGCATCAGTAGTGCATGTTGCCGACGAGAACATTGACTTGGAAGCTATTCTGCTAGAGGCAGATTATCTTTCGGACAGGATAGCGACCCTAACGTTCAACAGCGACTACATCTTTGACGCTACTATCATGAAAGAAAAGACTCTCGTATTCAATTTCCTCAGGGATCTGGGACAGCTATATATACTGCAGTGTGTCCACAGAAGGCAGACGCTGTCAATTGAGACGATCTTGCTGGTACGAGATCTACTGGTACAGGTTTACGACATTGTGAAACTGCCGTATGCTCTTTGCGTACTACAGTTCCCGCTCTTCATTCTTTCAGTGGACTTGGCCACCTACGAGTCTCGGACGTGGATGATCCACCAGTTCAGCGAGGTGTACAACACCAACAAAAACCCGCACATCAAGACCATTTTGAAATTGCTGCGAGAAGTATGGACCGCTAACCCAGACGGGTTCAAGTACGTGTTCTGGCCGGAAATTGCCGCTAAAACAAACTACATCATTTCCATTACTTAGCATATACCTTTACGTAACGAGTAGTTAACTTTTGCAACTACTTCATTTTTCATTGTCCAGTGCGTAGGTGGTTGGATCCCAGCCAGTGAAAAAATATTCGTTGGGCTTGTCGAGCTTTTTGATGTCCTCCTCAGCCAGTTCAAAGTCAAAAACGTCCAAGTTAGAAACAGCTCTCTCCTCGGAGACGGTCTTGGGTAAGACAACATAGCCCTTTTGAATGGACCACCTGATCAGAATTTGAGCTGGGGTCTTCTTGTACTTCTCAGCGATCTCGAGCAGGCCCTTGTCGTCAAACTTCTTAGCCCTAACCAATGGAGAGTAGGCCTCAATGACAATGTCATGCTGCTTGCAGAAATCACTTATGTCCTGTCTCATCAGCCAAGGGTGGATCTCAACCTGGTTAATCGCTGGCTTATACTTGAGGTCGGGGTAGGCCAGCAGTTCCTTGAGGTGTTTAACACCATAGTTTGACACGCCAATGCTCTTCACCTTTCCAGCATCAACAGCCTCTTGAAAAGCCATCCAGGATCCGTGTCTCTTCTCGTAATCAGATTGGGGAGAGTGCAGTAGCAACAAATCAATGTACTCCAAACCTTCAATCTTCTTCAGGCTGGCGTCAATAGCGGCCTTAGTCTTCTCGTATCCGTGATCGCCATCCCAAATCTTAGTTGTAAAGAAGATGTCCTCACGCTTGTGATTAGCTGGGTCATCTTTCATCCAGTGATTAATTGCGGCTGCAACCTCGTGCTCATTGCGGTAGATAGCGGCTGAATCAAAGTGTCTGTAGTTGAGGTTCAAGCACTTGTACACCACGTCCTCAGCAATTGAAGGAGGTGTTTGATAGACGCCGAGTCCGACAACTGGAATTTTGTGGCCTGAGTTCAACTTGACGGAAAACATAATCGTAGTTAAGAGAAGTTGTCAATTGGTAATCACTCTAGGTCTGCTGGGAACTACTATATTTTAGGGTTATATAGTGCATTCGCGCAATTTCCGGCGCTGGTCGGAATGGCGGGGTTGAAGAAATCAGCAAACATGGGCGATAAGAAAAACTATTCCGCAGGATCGGTTCAGTGACAAATTAGGAAAGTGCACAGAGCGTTAAGCGCCTTGTTATTGCACGTCTGAGGTACTATAAACTTTGGCGATTTAGTCTGCTAGAAGACTGTATCTGGAGGTGTACAGTTTAATCGAAGAAGAGGGCTAGTTGCGACCTCAACTATTTCAGCAGCAAAACACGAAGTGGCAGCTTTTATCACCACCCAATTAGGATACTGCTACAAATGTTTCTGGCATCCCAATGTGGTAACTACAATATAGAATAATCCGTTCTTCACCCGTTCGATTGTCCGACTGATAACCACTTGATGGCCAAATACAAAGAAATTTTTTGAGGCAGGAATGCGGAAATGGTGGACAATGCGGTAAGTTTTCGAAACTTGCCTATTTGGGGCGCGCTTAGATAACTTAGGCCATCAATAGCAGTGCGATAAGAAACTTGGATAAGATTCGTTTGGACCACGATGTTGTTTCTGCTATTGTCATGCACCATCAGTTGCATGAACAATTCGTCTGCGGCGGTTGATATATAGCTGGAACCCTTTTTACTGTTTGTAGTTTGTAGTTGTGCACCATAGCTAATTAATCAGAGTAAAAGATAAAGAGCATTTTGACATGGAAAAAAAATTCCACGAGATCATCGTACAAACCAGCAATGCAGATGATGACCAGAGTACTCAACTGTCGGAAAAAAATCACCTTCATGATGTCTCAAAGTACGACATCGAGGAAAGCACTGGTGTTAGAAGAGCTTTTAAAACCAGGCACATTGCTCTTATAGCCTTGGGAGGTATCATTGGACCAGGAACCATTTCGGGTCTTGGTGTCATCTTGAACGAAGGTGGGCCCGCTACGCTGCTGATTGACTATTTTCTATTAGGCACTGTGGCTTTGGCGGTGATGCAGTCTGTTGGTGAACTTTCGTCTATATTCCCTCAGACTATTGCACAACAGGCGAGGCGCTTTGTAGACGAGGCCTTTGCTGCGACTATTGGTTACAACTATTTGATTATTTGGCTTGCCGTTATTTGCTCGGAATACAACACTCTATGCGCAACAATGCAGTTTTGGGGGCCTCAGGTACCCATATACGGTTACTTTCTAATGTTCTGGTGTTTCTTCTTTGCTTTGCAGTTTTTTGGTGCCAAAGGTTACGGAGAGTTGGAATACTGGTTAGCCCTGGGTAAGGTTGTTGGCATCACTGCTTTCTATATTTTTACTATTGTTTACATGTCCGGTGGAGTGAAGGGAACTCCGGCTTTTGGATTCCACAATTTTCATACTCCCTGGGGTAATCACAGTGCTATCAAAGCATTGGCATCAGTGTTTACCGCAGTTTCTACAGGCTACGCAGGTGTGGAAATGATCACTGTGGCAGCAGCTGAGACGAAAAACCCACCCAAGACAATCCCCCTTGCTATTCGCCAGACTTTCATCCGAATTGTGTATGTATACATGTTTATTGCCCTATCATATGGCATTACATGCCCATATAATGCTCCAGAGTTTGATCTGGCTCAGGGTGCTATGAAGTCACCAATGACCGTGGCTATTACTCGAGCGGGCTGGGCTGGTTCCAAGCACTTGATTAATGCGTTCATTGTTTTTGTGGCTATATCTGCTATTAATTCGGCGATTTACATTGGTTCTAGAACTTTGGTAAACTTGGCTGCTGAGGGAATGGTTCCATTTGCCAAGGTTGTTGCTAAGACCAATAATAGAGGTGTTCCATGGGTCTCCGTCTTGATTGTCAACTTATTCGCGTTCATTTCATTGATGAACATATCTACTGGGGCGGCTGCTGCTTTCTCATACATTTTGAGTATTTCTGGTGTTCCCACATTTATCGTTTGGATGGGAATCAGCTACACGCAAATGAGGTTCAGGAAAGGGTGGATAAAATCGGGCAGAACTCTTGATGAACTGCCATACAAGTGCTGGGGGTACCCGTTCACACCTCTTTACTCTATTTTCATGAACATTTTTCTTTTACTTATTCAAGGTTGGATGTATTTTAAGCCATTCGATTACAGGTGGTTTATTGACTGCTACATTCTGGTGCCAATGTTCTTTGTATTCTTCTTTGGATACAAGTGGTGGAAGAAAACTAAGTGGGTCAAGTATGAAGATATGGACTTTGAGACCGGTCGTCGTAAAGACCTGGAGGAAGTGTTTGCAATTATCCAGATGGAAAAAGCAAACAAGGAAAAGACATGGAAGAACTGGCTTAAGAGGATTTTCAACAACTCTGTTTGACTTCTGAGTATAATAATAAATACGTTTTACATTTTTTGGGAAAATTGTTTTTGGTTATATTTCGAGATGAATTACAAAAGTTATGTTTTGTGAATACTTATAATTATCACAAACTAGCTAGAAATTACCTCCTAGAGGCACCATCAGTGCAATGCTTGTATTGTCATACAGGGCCTCTTACTTATTAGTCGCTGTGCTATTTTTGGGAGCAAAAGCCGCAAATGCTGACATTCCCGACTCTTCAAAACCAGACATCGCTACAGATGTGAATAGCGCCAATATGCCAATTGCAAATGACCCAGATGAACCGCTATTGAATATTTTGAGAAGTTACTTAAGTCACAATTATGCAACTAAGGTTCCCTCTACGGTTTACAAAACATTAACAACTACGGTTACTGAAACAATCAAGACTGTAGAAACTGCGGTTTCTGAAGCACAAAGAGACCCTCATAGTGCCGCCAATTTCCCTGCATCATTTTCGTTCTCAAATTCCAGTACCACAGAGTGGAAAACCGAAGAGCCCAGCACTATAAACCCAATTCCATTTGAGACGTCTTCTACGTACCAACCGCTCTGGGAGACTCCTTCGTCAGAGTTAGTTCTATCTGGGCCAGAGGAGGAGGGAGCAAAAAAACAAGAACCTCCTAACGTACCTGAGGACAATTATTTGACTACCTTTTTTGTGGAATCTACGTACGGCTCACTGGCGGTGGCGGAAAGTTCAACTGTTCCAGCCCCTGTCGCCCCAGAAGCCACAAGTACCACGGAATCAGTAACATCCTATCCCGTAATACCTGTCTTTTCCTTTTTTCCAAAATCCAACACTTCGCATCCTTCTACCACTGGTCACATTATGTCTGCCACATCTACATCAAGAAATGGCTTTCCGACCATGAAAACCAGTTCAGCTCGTGTGACGGCAGCACATTCCATGGTGAAAGAAACTGTTATTCCCGGCTACAATCCATACTATAACCTGCCAACGGCACCAGCAGTCCCTAATCTTGGGTCCAACAATAAGGGAAGGACACTTATGGTCGCCGTAGCGATATCAGTGGTACTTGGAATAGTTCATCTATAGTTTAACACACAATTCTACAAAAATGCAATAGCATAACAGCGATAATCTATATATTTTTCAAACCTCTTGAAGCGAGCGGCTTGAATCTACTCTGGCTTGATCCCCACGCCGTTAGCGTTTCTGAACATCAAAACACCATTGTCCCCAACGACAAACTGGCACGATCTGAAACACTTCCACAAGCTGACCCACATGTTCTCGTCGGTCTGCCTGTAGTGCTCGCCCATAACTTTTTTAATAGCGTCAGTGGCCTCTCTAGCGTTGTAGAAAGGAATTCTAGAAACGTAGTGGTGCAAAACGTGAGTCTCAATGATGTCGTGGAAGATGTGCTGTCCGATAAACCCAAAATTTCTATCGATGGTAGCGGCAGCACCCTTGGCGAAAGTCCATTCTGAGGCCTCGTAGTGAGGCAAAGCAGGATCAGTGTGTTGCAGGAAAGTGACAAATACAAGCCAATGGTTGACCCAGCACCAAGGTGCAAACCAAAAGACCATCATGTTGAACACACCAAATGTCTTAGCCCAGAAATAAACAATGGTAAATGTGGAAAGGATTCCGATATCGGATAGAACAATGTACCACCACTCTTTTTTCTCAAATACAGGAGAAGAGGGGTTGTAATGGGACTTGCCGAGCCTAGACCAGCCTTCGTGAGTTTGGCCGGTCGCGTTTGTTAATAAATAAAGTTGTAAACCACCGATCTGCTGACCGATGATCTTGAGAAGGGAATAAATTGGAGTTTCTTCGGTGAGATCAGCCACGGTCTTAAGGCCCTGGTACTTGACGTACTCATCCTTAGTCCATGGGATGAAAACCTCGTCTCTAGTGTGGTGGCCCGTTGCCTTGTGGTGTCTAGAGTGGCTGAACTTCCAGGAGAAGTAGGGCACAACGAGGTAAGAGTGGATGATCCAACCAATGAAGTCGTTTACAGCTTGGTAGTCACTGAAAGCTCCGTGACCGCATTCGTGGGCCAGAATCCAAAGACCGAAGCCAAAAAGACCAATACAGTATGAGCACAGGTTCCACAGGGCGAATCTAACATATGTATTGGAAACAAGGGGAATGTAAGTGTGGCCAACATATCCAATAACCACCATGGCGATAATGTCTCTAACAACGTAGTGTAAAGACCAAAGCAAAGACCTGTTGTAACAGTGTTTAGGGATAGCGCTTAGGATGTCCTTGATCGTGTAATCAGGAACTTTAAACACGTCTCCGTAGGTGTTTAAAGCGGTCTTTTGGACGGTGGTAAAAGTTGAGACGTTGGCATTTCTATTGACGACTAAAGTTTCTACTTCATCGTCTGGTATTGCCGCTCCTGTAACATGAACCTGGGACATTTTCAAGTGATATAGGGCTTAGACGGTGGGAACAAAAAAGGGGGCATTACGTGAAACTGTTTTGTTAAGATTTTGGATATTAGAAATTATAAATTTTTCATATTTCCCCATTGGGACGAGTCATGTGCACGGCTGCGGATTGTTGAATTGTTGAGCATGTGGGAAACCGGGGAGACAATAAGCGGAAGTAAGTGAAGAAGGATAGAAGGTAGAACGACAGGGGAGGGGTCAACGAGTCTGAAGGTTGTGTATTTTGGTATATTATGCAGCGTGAGAGGGAGGGGCTTTGTTGACGTTCTGCTCAGAGGTTGATCTGACCCAAAAACAGCGAGTGTGGTAGACGCGATTAGTGATCAAGTCACGTGACTAAATATGGCACGAGCAGATTAGTCGGGCACAAAATAAAAGTGGAACGTTCTATATAAAGACGGAAAATGGAGAGATTGATGGGACTTGTTCCGACATACTTTGATAGAACTTGTTTAGTTGAACGGTGCGACGCTGCACTACAAATGTAGGTTTAGACCAGATGGAAGACGGAGAGAGAAGTCCTTGAAGTCTCCGCCTGCCAAGAAGATTATTATGAAATTTCTTGCGCTTACGGTAATCACATGCTTACAAAAATACGCTGTTAGTTTACTTCGGTAGAGCCTAGTAGCCTGGCAAGCGTATTTCGTTTATCTCGTAGGTATCCATAGGTAATAGAATAGATTACGTAATCGTGGTTATTCATAGCTGAGAAGGAGTTGAGGACTGAGCAAGTCAATTTGGTAACAATCCTACATGTGGGCTACATATCCTTATGCTTCTATCCAGCCTTCAGAAAGGATCATGCAGCTAGCGCCTAGTGCTTTACTAGAATTTGCTAGCACTTACCAGACTACCAGCCTTTAGTAGGCAGAGAGTCTGCTACTCTATCGCGAGACATAAGAAAATTTGCCTGGCGCGAATTCTGAGGTTCCTAATTTTGTCTCGCTCGAGTAACAGGACCAGCGTTACGTCTTGCCTTTGTTGTCACTAGTGTAGCTGCTGCAGAACTTGTTGTTTTCAGTTGTAACTGGCCAATTAAACGATTTGAAAGTCAGACTGAAACGCATTAGGTGGTTCTGATTGATTGTACAATTGAGCATCCAAAAGAGCGGGAATTTAGTGAGGCACAAGTCAGAATAGTGATAACCAGTTACCAATAGAGCTGTCCCCTTCTACCATCCCACAACACAGAGCAGCGCCTGTCCCAACCCAATCACATGCCAGAAATAAAAAGAACCCTAAGGGTCATTACCACACAACACGTGCTAGAAGACGTGCCTCCAGCACATGAGGGCTTCCCCATGAGAGAGTGGTCTATTGAGGTGTACTTGCTGAACGAGCAAGGCCAGGAGATTCCAGCTACTGTATTCGACAAGATCACTTACGAGCTACACCCCACTTTCCCCAACCCCAAACGTACGTTCAAGAAGCCTCCTTTCAGGATTGAGGAGCAAGGATGGGGTGGCTTTGATATGAATATCGCCTATTCGTTCATAGAGAAGGGCGGTGAAAAGAAGATCAAACACGACCTCAACTTCATCAAGGAAAAGTACTTCATTGACCATCCTATTGTGATAAACACTACCAAGCCCGGTCTGCTCAAAGAGCTTTGTAAGAGTGGCCCCGTGCCGGGTTATAACCCCGATGGAACAGAGGATCTTTCTGCCTCTGCTGCCAGCAATAACAAGCGCAAGACTGCTGCGTCTTCTGTCGTTGACAACAGAAGCGTCAAGAAGGTGAAGAACTCTGCTACTAAGGGTGGTGTTGATCTGGAGAAGCTTGCCGATGGACTTACCAAGCTGAGCGAGGATGACCTCTTAGGCATAGTCCAGATGGTTAACGATAACAAGAGTCCGGAGATGAGCATTAAAAACGATGCAGACAACGGTGAGTTTACGATGGATCTGTTTACGCTGCCTGACACGTTGCTGAGGAGTTTGTTCGATTACGTGAAAAAGCGGATGGAGTGAGCTAACGAAGGCAGTAGCTCTATACACTTCAGTGCTGTTCATCTTGTTGCTCTAGCCGGTTTCCACTAATAGAATATTGTACTTTTTGAATATAGGTGTACCGTCGGTACCCTACATCTTCTGTGTGGCTGGCACGGTGTCAGCCTTTTGTACTAGAAAATTTAGTTAGTAATAGTTCAGCTCGCTATCACTGTATCAACTACATAAGATCGATTATTGCTATACAAAGATATACTAGCGTTATTAGTCGTAGGCTTTAGATGGATGAACAAATGTCTTTAAAATGAAGCGTTATGAATGTTTGGTTCTGAGAAGAAGCGTCTCTAAATCGTTACCCAGAGTCGAAAAAAGCGCTTCTAACCGTGCTGAGGTTTAAGCCACTATTATTCCAACAGGCACGGGCCATGTTCTGTAACTCAAAAGCTTACCAGAGAAACCGGTTTATTAAACGAGTCCTGCAAGTCTAATACGATCGCAATGATATGCACCGAGGCATTGTCAGGCCGGTGGTTACTGGCCACATTAGTTTATACTTGCGGTCATCCTTACCATACCCTCAAAGTGTAGTCCCGAGAACCTGTACATACAGAATCTTGGGCCACTCTCACCTTACTCACACAGTCCGTATGGCCCCTCAAGGCTCCCACTGGTTTTGATGCTACAGCATCCCATACAATTACCTCGGGCCACTCAGCATAGGAAACGAACATGAGACGAGTGTTGCAAGAAAAGTCCAAGGACAAGACCCCGGGGTTCTCTATTGAAGCCATCATGTTGTGGTGCATCTTATTACGGAAGGATCCCGAAGAGGAGCTCACAGGGCTAGGAGGTACACCATACCCAGCGTGTGATGCCAAACTTCTACCGGCAACGGCATTTACGCCGGCGCCCATAAAGTCCGAGGCGGGACGGAAAGGGTAAACGTTAATTTCGGCATCAGCTCGTAAGTCAAACAGCTTGATGGTGCCATCGTCGTTGCCACAGGCAAAAGAGTTCTCGTTGGCAGTGAATTGCAGCGTAGAGCAGTCGTGCGTTTGAGACGACTGGTACTGTCTAATATGTGTGGACAAACGTACGTCCCAGACATTGGCTAGTCCGTCACATGAGGATGTTGCAAACAGCCTTGAGTTGGAGTTCAAATTTGTTGACGACCTTTTATTCTGCACACTGAGCGCTAGAATGTCTCCCAAATGGCCGTTAAAGGTTTGAACTTTTTGATTTTTGGTCAAGTCCCATAAAATGCAACTGCGGTCACCTGAAGAGGTGACCAACTGCGTGCTCGAGACAAAAGCACAATCGCTAATGTACTCTTTGTGTCCCTTGAGTATAGACACTACTGACGTAGATGGGTTAGAGAAAGAGGAAGAAGTTGGCGAGGACGAATTAATTGACTTCGATGGGTTAGATGACCCAGCAGAGCTCAGGTCAATAGTGTCACCGACCTGATAGATGTGACACACGTTACTAAGACCTCCTGAAGCGATATGTGTACCAGTTGGGGAGAAATCACAGCACGTGACCCATGGGTCTTCCAGCCTTACTACTCCAGTTTTTAGCCCTGTTTTAGTGTTCCACGTGATCATAAACCCGTCCTGGGAGGCAGAAACAATCTGTGTTTCGTCTGGATGCCAACTCAGGGCCAGTACTTTATTAAAGTGCCCTTGCAAAGTACGATAGCTCTTCAATTGGAACGGCCCAAGAGGCTTTCGTACGTTTTTGCTTAAAGCGCTCAACGGTTCATCGTGAAGGTCGGCTTTCAGCTTCGTCAGTTGATCAATGAGAAGCTTTGATTCTCTTTGGCAGTACTTGATCTTTTGCGACAAGTCTTTGCTAGTCTGCAGTTGCCTCTGGTACTCCATGGTTAGCATGCGCAGAAGCTTCAGTAAAACTACGTGGATGGTCTAGTAGGGGGAAAAAGTAGAACAAACTGGGACTAACTCAATGCGACGCAAGACAGCAGCAGATCGGCTAAGTTGTCAAGGTACGGATTTACCCCCACTAAACGAATGAATTGCAAGCTGAAACAATTCTACGCAGTGCAACGAAGAAAGCTATATGAAACAACACAAAGGAAATTGAAGATATATTCAGCCTTGGATGTAGCTAGATATTCGAAACAACCACGAGGCACATTTTAGGTTTCGATACTGAAACCAGCAAGGCCCCCTTTAGGACTTGCTTCCTTAGTAACATGTTCAGTATCCTTGCCACCACAATTAATGGGTGCTGCAGAGCTGCAGAGCTGCAGCCGCTAACTTTGTCCTTTTGCGTCGGCAGCCAGCTATACAATTAGCGTGAATCTTGACATATTCGAGGGTTAAAGTCTGCAGCCGCATGCAGCGATATCACTTAATATGCGAGGACCTGCACTTTGAGCAGGTCAACGCATAAAGCAGTGAACAAGTCTTGGCCTTTATTGAGTGCTATTTCAGATACGATGTGCGTTCTGAAAGCAAAATAAACATTGTGATGCAGGGCCAGGTGTGTTTAAAGAAACCTTATTCCAATTCTTTTAAAGTTGGGGCATTTATCTCAGCGCAAGAGGATGCGCGCAGCGCTTTTTTCACAGCTGAAAAGTATATTTGAAACATTTAATATTCCGAAGACCGTATCTACAAAAGTTGCGCATAATAGATGCTGTAAATGCTGTAATTAAAATCCGCTCAATAATATTTAACTGAATTTACATCTTTGTACCGCCTGCATGACGACAAACAAATTATTAATGCTAGCGATGGCCCTAATGCCGGCCATATTGCCAGTCAAGGCAACATATATGCATTGTGTAATATAACATATGCACAAGGCAATAACGCCTTTCTTCCTCGCGAAAGTTCGCTCTGCTTCTGAAATTCACCAATGACGCTAAGCCGCATACATTAATCGCTTAAGACTGAAACTAAAATGCGCATACAATGCAGCTACTTGGGATTAACTCTTTCGAGCTCAGATTCGAAATGCTGCAGGTTGATGCAAGTGTCGTTCAATCCCATATTCGGCGTCGAGTCTTCGATCAGCTCGAATGGCTTTAGGTGGTACCGCTGTAGAGTCTCATTGCTATCTAGAAAATACAGCTTTTTGTGCTTGTGAAAATTGACTCCATGGTAGTTAAGACTGTCTTCGAAAAACGGTTGCAACGGCTTTAGTAGGTGTCGTAGACTGCTGTTGTAGCTGGGTGGATTGATATTCATCAATCCGGTAGCAGCCACAGTATTTGTGGTGCTGATTGCCATATTACTGGTAGAAGCACTAGCTCCAGGAGCACCTGCCATAGGCGAGTTCATGGGCGAAAACAGACTTGATGGAGTGCCCCTACCAATGTTGAGAGACGAGATCGACAACCCTTGGCTCGCATGACTCACGTGATGGTTCGGCGTCAGCATAACATTTGAACCTGTTTCGTTACCTTCTCCCCCTTGGAATTTCTTGACAGCCTCTGATATCAGCAACTTGATCGAAACTAAAATATCGTAGAGTAAATTTTTCAGTTTGAAATTTGCGTCAATCAAGTTGTTGTTGAAGAGATTCGTGAGATTTAATAGGAAAACATCAGTTTTCAAGTTCACTGACCGCTTCAAAATCAGGTCGACAAGAAATGACTTGTGCACCAATATAATTTTCCCAAGTAAAATAACAGATAACTCTAGATCCTTGAGAGCCTTTTTTATTTCCTGTTTTTTTGTAGTCCCTGATTTGAGCCTTCGCTCAATGTTTGAGCAGTAGAAGGCCATTTTTTCTAAAGCCAAATTCAAAGAGAATACAAGGGTGTCGCTCAGCGGTACTGCCTCCACATTCTTCAGCCTTGAACAGCTAGTTATAATACTGCTCAGCAGCGAAATAATACTGTATTCTTTCAAAGTGACTCTTGGGAATTTGTCAGACCCAAAAAAGATTTCCTCACAGCAGTGCATGATCTTTATCTTGGATTCATTTGAGAGCTGCTCAAAAAGGCCTCCGATAAAGTAATTGACGTCGCTTTTATCGTGGAAACTGACGCCTAGACTGATCCTCTCAGATACTTTTTCGATCACGGTTTGGATCATGTGCAGCATCTCGTCTTTGATTTCCTGACCGCTTAACTTACCCGACTTGCTATTGACCACTAGCTTGAACATAATTTTACAGATAGGCAGACTGAAATAGTTTAGATGATGGAGCACTTCGTCGTAAGACGACTCGGTTACCCCCGATGGGATAAGCATTGCACTAAAGTAAAAGAGGGCATTGGCGTTGTATACTTCCTTCTTGTCAAGAGATAGGCCGTCTAGAAAATCAACGAGCTTACTGCATTCGGAGCAGGCCAGTCGCCAGATATGCGGCATTAGAGTCTTCTCAAATTTGACTAGTTTCTCCTTGTTAATGTCCTGTTTACTAGAGGGATTTAACTGGTTCAGTTGGCTTAGCTGGTTTAGATCACCAAGTTGCTCCCTCTCACCGACACCAGAAGATGGTGATTGGTTAACAAGATCAGCAGACTCCATGTCACCTAGAGGGGGCATGCTCACAGTGGGTACGTCTTCGTCTACCGCAACCATTAAATCTTCAGCAGAGCGATTGCGAGGGGTGATAGGTTTTAGGTACCAAGTCTCCAAGCATGTCAGTAACAGAGCGGTAAAGTTATCGTGGTTTCTCCTGATGAAATTGTGTATTGTGTGTTCGAAGAGATAAACTTCATAAGTACTAAACTCGAAGTTCCAGTAATATGACTTGGCGTTAAAACACAAGTCGTATGTTAGATTTGAAGCGCTGTCAGAGTCAAAAGCAGACTCATCACTGATGACACTGAAAAGCTCAATAACTTTTTCAAAACAAATGAACTTTTCCAAAACTAGTTTCATCAATAGCTTGACGCTCATACTGTATTCTAGAGACAGGGTCGGGATAACAGACTCTTTAATATGGTTGACTAGCACTTTGTCGAACTCTTCTGGTTTCCAGCTCTGCAGTACCTTAAGCAGTTTCAGGTTCAGCGTGCCTCCTTGTACCTGAAAGCCTTTGAGAAAATTCCAGTAGTTCGTTATAGCCTGATTTAGATGAAGGATAAATTCCGCTGCGTTCAGCAGCCTTTCCATTGATGTGATACCTAGCTGGTGAAGCTCTTCAGGTGGCAAAACCAGAGGCTCCAAGACACCAGGAAAACTAAGGGTGCCAGAATAAACAAAGTTCGTGTCGTCGTACACTTTCTTAGCAATGCCCCACTTGTTCGAATTAACCCATGCGTCAAAAATAGAGCGGACGGTAGAGAAAACACTGCCTCTGTCAGCAGAACAGCTGACCAGCAGCTCATCGTTGAGGTCTATGATTTTCAGCACAAATTCCAAAACATCCTCGGAAACTACAACTACGTGCTGGTCCATCAACGACACTATTGTAGACACAAAAAGAGGCAATTGCTTGAGATGTTCATCAAAAAACCGGAAAAAACTCGCTACAAGGTGGACATTAGTGAGCCTGAAAGGCAACATTTCGCTTGATGTAGTTGCCAACTGTTCAAATCTGGAGACCAGCCAACGAGAAAAAGCAGAAGTCTTACCAAACTCAAGTGAGTTGCGAGCTTCTGGCCAAAAATCAGCCACTTCGACATACAGGGAATTGTATTCATTTCCATAAAGAAAAGAAGAGATTAACAAGTCAACTTTTTCTTTCAGGCCAACAACCAAATCCTCAGTGCTTAACCCCTTGAGATCACCAGTGGCTTGTACTAGTCGCTTTAAGATATTACGAGAATTTGAATCCGGTAGCTCCGGAAGAGAGCTGAGGATCAACATGTGGGTATAGCACGTTTTTCTTGCATCCTGAAGATAAATTACGCCCGAGGCAATGAGTCGTCTAAGGTAAGAGGAGACACTGAACAAGGATATCAAGTGCAACTCGTTGATGAGAAGTAGAAAGTGTTTAAGGCTTATGGGGGAACTGCTAGTGGTACCAGAGGCATCTAATTCTTCACCCTGAGACAAAAGTGCACTAGCACTGTACACAAATTCAAGTATCTCAAGCTCCAGTTCGAGTTTTTGTTGCTTGAACTTTTTATTTTTGAGATTTGAGTTCAAGCTGGCTAGCCTGAGCTTCAGCAAAGAACACGCCAGGAAGACTCGAGAGTAGATAGCACTCCGCGCGTCGCTTCCATCTCCAGATTCAACAGGTCGATAGCTTGTAACACTCCATCTTAGAAGAACTGACAGTCGCCTTTTCCACAAAGATTCGTTTTTCAAGTGCTCGTCGTCTGCATCAGCAGGATTGTCCTCAAAGATGAGAGATGCGAGATCTGACAAGGCGTTGACCGACGTGCCATCGCGGACAACAGCGTCAGAACTAAAGCCAGAGTTCAGTTTAGAACCATTCACGCCCCTGGCAGCGCCATGTAGCACATTATCAAGCTTATAAACAAGCTGAGCCTGTGCACTTTCACTACTAGCCACTCCCTCTTCGCAAACTCCTTCGTCAATCATGAGCGACTCATTGCGATACGATATTAAGCGCAAACGCTCATTCACAAGAGGCTGCCGGGTGTCTAGCGCACGTCTAAGCTGACTACGCAGGCTATACCACTTCGAAGGAATTATAAAAGCATCAGAGTTGTGGTAAAAGAGGTAGCGGAGCAAAAGAGTGATCTGTGCAGAAAGGGCAGATGCCAAAGCATTTACTGAGGCAGACACAGAAGCCAAAGTATCAACACTAGGGGTGTTGGCATTACTAGTACCAACGGTAGTGGCTACAGGGGTGTTACCACTAGCAATAGCAGGGGTAACTGAGGCAGTAACAGGAGTACTACTAGCGCTATTGGATCCAGCAGCTACACTATTGCCAGTCGCTCTCAGACTTTCCGGTCTCTTTGATTTGGAATTGGTCTTTTGCTTTTGCTTCACACCGGGGTCTGTACGGTCACCGCCAACACGTACGCTCTGCTCACTGAGTTGCGATAGCTGAGCCAACATAGCCAGCAAAGTTTCGGCAAGCTCCTTACAGAGGAAGTCAAGTTTAATCAATTTTAGCCAGAACAGCTTTACAAATACGAGATGGACTGAAACCACCTTATACTGCAAAAGATTAGCCGTCATAGAATTAGTTGTCGAATCCGTTGGCTTGGAAAAAGACTCTCCCATTCTTTTGAGGTATCTAACTATCCAAATCAGGAAAGTCTCTTTGCTCATGAGTTCTTCAAGAAACAGGTTGGCTACCAGATCAGTAACGTAGTCGATATTGCTACGCCAAGTGGCTTTGCTACTACTATCAAAGCAAGACTCAATTACGCTTTCAAGGAAAAGGGCAATTTGATCAGTCCATTCCACGGTCCATGCTTTTGTTGGGTTCACCGGTACGGAGGTGCTGTTGTTTGACTGGTTGAAATGACTCGCATTAGATTGCTGACTTTGGTTCAATTGGTTCCTGCGCTTCAATTGTCGCTGTTCGTTGGTGGAGACACACCTAATAAGCCATAGGGCACGCGATACAGGTACCTTGTGTATAAGCAACTGCTCGAGCAGTACCTTATTGCGCAGCCCATGCGGCACAGCGCGTGCCAACTGCCTCAAGCTGACCTGAGGGTCTGCTAAATTACGTAGCCATGCTTCTCTTTTGTGATCCGTGAGCGTGACTCGGGGTGGAGGCTTATAGGCAGACTTGACCTTGATACGGTTAAGTTCTTTGCGCTTGAGGATGGCTCGGACCATCACGTCGCTGAGGTTGTGAAGTTTAGCTTCAAGAACGAGCGCCATTGAGTCAGGGAGAGAATTGTTGGAGTTGCTCGAAGGCGTAGTCATGGGATTTACTGCAGTTGATCGAAGGCTGTTATTGCCATTGCCATTGCTGTTCGCGGTCTTGCTGGAGTTCGCAGCGTTGCCAGCACCATTTCCACCCAACCCATTAATAGCAGCCACCGATACGCTGGAACGGTGTAGCAGCTGTGCGACGATTTGACGGCCAGAGTGCGACTCGTTTGCAACCTGCGGGGGTTCATAATACCCCTTTTGAAGGTGTGCTTTCATCAAGGCATCGTCCCGTGACGTGTGGTTCCAAACACGGAAGTCTGGATATATGAGCTCTCTGTGGGGCTGAGTGGGCTGGGAGGATGCCAAGCTCTGATTGGCTGTGATTGATGAGGTGGACAGTAAAGATTCGTCACCATTGAGTGGGTAGACGCCCTTTGGCTTTTGTACCTGTGACAGATCTGACATATGATGGTTTGTGCGAGAGGAATGCTAAGGATGCTCAGAAGGTATAGGGAAGCTGAAAAGTTGGGGAATTAGGTGAATGCAATGGAGGGGCAGTCGATATATAATATTTCAAGTGGAGTAATGATAGATTTGCTTTTTACACCAATATGGTGAAACAAGCAGCCAGAATGGTGAAATATTGGTGCTTTTGGCTGACTGGAAAGACCATGAGGGTCCTGGCAGTTGGCTAGCGAATAGAGCAATAAAGACAGCACCAGTATATGGTGTAAGGATGTATCTAAAGACCACTTGAGCTTCTTCGTCTGAGAGTGTTTGAGCTGAACAGGATCGAAGAATAGGGGATGGCTCGGGGAGTAGGGAAAGCTATGAAGTTGCTCGCCAAGACAGGTGGGCGTAGTTCGTTTCGATACTAATGCTATGGGACAGGAGCTGCTCGTGGAGGTGGGTGGAGGTGGGTGGAGTGAAATGCGCGGTGAGCCACGCAATTCGCGATAAGGCTACGGCGGAAAGATTCTGCTAGATATGACGGGGTGATCGGACTCCTACTGCGGCATGAGTTGGTGTGATTAAGTAGTAATGAAGCGTAGCTACTATGGCTCCGACCTTATGAGAGTAAAATTTACTACAGTAATTACGAATGAAACCAATGCGTAGGAATATTGTCGGGAATAGAACTGCGATTGTTAACAGAGTGCCTGCAGCAGCAACGCTCACAGCAGCTACGTATCTACCATCCTTGAGACACTTATAGTATATAGTTAACTCTACAAAATATAGATCTGCCCAGTCCTCCAGGAGCTACGTGCCATCGCAACACTTGTTTCATCATGGCAGCGGTTCGCTCGAACTACTCAGCCTATTCAAATGCAGATACACGTCTGTGCCATATCCTTCCATTGAGATCAACTTCAGATCTCCACCGAAATATCTGGCATACAAGCGGGAAATTGGCAGCCCGTACCCATAGCCAGCCATTGGGGCCCTAAAGTCGGTCCGCACCGACTCACCACCTTCATCATCTTCAAGCATAGGAGTGTTATCCACCGTGGTATAGAGATAATTCCAGATCAGCGGTATGGCGCTTCTGGCAATTCCTCCACCTTCATCAGAGATCTTGATCGTAATATCTTCCTCTCCTTGAGCTACAATAATTTTCACAGGTGGGAAAGTGATGTCTTCGATGTGCTTACCCTTGTTTTTGATGATGGCGCTTTCAATTGTCGCACGCAAAGAGTTTTTGAGCGTCTCAAACAGCATGTGCACCAGGTGGCCTGGGACGTACATAAAGCTCAGATCTGGAGCGCAGTAAAGTTTGACCTCGGGAGACTCCATGAGCCCATAGTGCTCCTCACAGGTAAAGCGAGCAGAGTCGATGGCATCACGAGCAACGTCTTCAACATTTGTATTGAGGCAGATGATTCCTACATAGTTCTCGTTTTGGTACTTGACGTGTTGGTTCACGGCGATCTGCTGCCCAATCAGCATACGAATGCCTATACGGCTCATATAAAACCGGTCTAGGAAGCTCTGGATGTTGCTGTCCAGGTACGATGCATTCGTTTGGCGTTTCCAGTTTTGCACGCCTTTAGCAATGGTGGTTACCGTTGCATCATGACGCTTCTTGATTTTGGTGAGCGTATCCGTCACGAGCTTGTTGTAGTCGTGCACCACAGCAGGATATGCAACGTTTTTAGGACATGGTATGTAGTAAGACTTTGGCTTGCTGGGAGAAGGGAAGGTGGCCGGCTGTGCGCTACTATGCTGATGATGGCGACGCGAGATCACCAACCCATCATCTTCAAAGGGCGGAATGTAAGAGTCGCCCTGCTCGGCCTCAGCGACAGGACTTTCATCTTCGTACTGCTGATCCCGGCGACCCTCGTACAGCAGCTGCTTCAAGTGGTCGTCAATTTCCGGTTTGGGCAACGTAGTCAGCTCCTCAAACGACTGCGCGTACCAGTCGCGCACCAGCAAAATTGAGGGGTCCTCGTTGAGCCCATTAGGAAGCTCTTCAAGGTCTTTAACGCGATGGGCCAAGCGAATAGGCAGCTCCTCTACGATGAACCGTGAAGCGTGGAACAAAGATCCGGGGGAAGGGTGTGGCCCAAATTGCACCATCTGGCGCAATGAGACGCCTGTGGGAGTGAAACGAGCATAGCGATAAATTTGCTCTCGCAATTGAGAGCTCAGTGCCCAGCGCTTGAACATGGGGTGTGTATTCAGAGGGGTGCAGACACGGGGCAAAAATGTGTGGGGAAGACAATTTGGCAACCAAAGTGGGGGTGTGGTGGTGCACTTATCAAAGGGTTATAAATGGCGTCAAACAGTAGTCAACGACAGCGTTTGGAGACTATCTGGAAGTTGAGTTCCTTGTCGAAGAATGGCGTGGACAGAACGAAAGAGCCACTCGGTTTTTATGCAAGACTCGCTTTCACTTGAAAAAGCAAGAAATTGACCGCTTCTTTCCAATACACTAAAGAAGAAGACAAGTGACCTAATGGTTGAAAAAAAGGCCAATAAAAACTTTCTTGACTTGACACAGCTACTATGTTTCTGTTTAACGCTTTAGCCTTTCGCTTCACACTATCACATGACTCAGCAAATGCATGCGACATGCACGTCATGGGGTGCAAAGCCAATTCGCACCCGGAGCGATTTGCGGCTGAAGGGTAAGCGGAGAAATGGAGCTAGGTGTTAGGCGTAGATGCCATGAGCTCTCTAAAACTCCTTCCAAAGAAACGGGTGCTCTCATACTGTGCCGTATACTTCTACGAGGCGACTCTCGACGCTACCTAAATAACACAGTGTTGGCTTGATCTAGCTCACCTAAATAAATACATACTACATACAACAGGCGCTACTCCCTAGCAGCAGCCACTGCGGTCATCACCGCGTCATTAACGTTGTTGAGCAGCTTTTCAACGCGCTCCTTTCCGTACATAATATTGCCCAAAGCGCCTCTAGTAGACCCTGCAAACTGATAATACCCTTTACCAATTGAAACGTTTTGGAAATAGTCAAACTTGTTCGCTACTAGTATCATCAGTAGTACTATCAAACAAGGAACCCAAAAAAACATCAGCCTGAAGTCTCCCGCAACACTCTTAGTCTTGACCTCAGTGAGAATATTAGAAAACAGATCGTCATTTTCTATTGGACTTTCAAGTGCACGCAGTGCGCCGTCTTCCACATCAGCAACAGCTCTGTCTGAAGTGTCAGTTCGACTCTCTTGTGCAACTTTTTCTGAGTCGTCGTGCCCTCGGAAGTTGATCAAAGACATTAGCGAGGAGCCATTAGGGAAAAGGTCGTCGTAAGCAGGTAAGTCAGATTCATCAGAGTCAATAGCTGTTCTATTCTCTTCCGTCTCACCCGTCTCACCTCCTTGTAAAGTCTCGGCTCCACTAAGTTCAGATTCATTCAGAAGGCTCATTTTTACAATAGGCTTATAGTTAAAAGCCTCCTTCATCTTCTCCCAAAGGTTCGCACCAATCGGCCTAATTGACTGACTATCTGATTCAGATTTCTTTTGCCTGGCGCTATTACCGTCCGCAGAGCCTCTTGTGCTTCCTGTGCCTTCCATTATAGCGGTACCACTACTGCTACCCAATTGCTCCTCTGACCCACTATTACAAAATTCACTTTCACTGATATCGTCATCGCCATCCTCATTGTCAGCAAAATCGCTATCATCGGCAAAAAAGTCGCTCTTCAACAGCCCAGATCTTGATATGTTCACGAATACGGGTTGTGCAGATGTTGCAGATGCAGCAGGGCCTGCAACTACGCCCAGACTTTCAGACTGAGGCATCGAGCTGATAGAATCTATCGACCCAATTGAATCAATCGACATCTGCCTGGTCTTATGCAAACTGGATCCAATAAGGTCTAGTACGTTAGCATCTGCAATATCGTGAATTGTTGCATTATTTTTGATCCGTTCGCTCTTACTGGCACCTCTCTGCAGCATAAAGGAAATTAAGTCCCTGTGTCCACCTACTAGGGCCATATGGAAAGGAGTCATCTCGTTGCTGTCGCGGTAATCAACACGTGATCCATGATTTACCAAATAAACAGCTAATTTAATGTATCCCTTCAAACAGGCCAAATGCAACACGGTATGCTTCCCTTCAGAAGTACATAGACCCCAGTTGGGTGATGCAATGGGGGAGTTTGGCAATTCCAGCATGGAGAACAATTTCAGAAGTACCTGTTCAAGGTCAGAATTCAAGCTGTTCAATTCTGTGAGCTTCAAGGAGGCCTCCGAAAGCCAGTCTTGGTAGGTATTAGCTGTGTTGCAGGTTCCATGAGAATCTAACTGAATCTCACCTTTGACGGGATCTGATCCAGCCACTCTAGGAGTGTTTGTTCCTGACGTGGGACCACTACTGGTGTTACTGTTTCCGATAATCCGCTTCGCAATGTTCTTTGCGTCCTCAAGCTTGCCATTCATCTTTAGCCCAACAATCTGCAGTGCTAACTCGATTAACTGCCTGTCGGAATCATCAGTGTAGGTGAATATTTGCCTGGGAGAGGAGTTTAACAACCTTTCCTGCACATTTCCACCATTTTCATTATTCTCACCAGATTCTTCTTCTGTGAAAGTAACTAATACAGGACCAGGCTGAGAGGCTGGTGGCAGGTAAGTAACAATAGTCGACTCGGACCAGCAATGGGTAGCAAGTGCCACTGTAGCACCAAATTTCACATTAAGACCTGGGCGAAACTGTGTACCCAAAAGTGTCACCTCTATGCCACCTCTGATTGGTCCTTGGGCAGGAATTATCCTCTGAATTGTTGGAGTATTTAAAGGGGTAGACATAGAGCCATTATGATTGCCCAGAGCCGCAGAAAGAGCTGCATTTACACCATTGACTACACTGCTTACAGCCGCCGAGTCTCTTTTTACAGAAACGGAAACAGAATTAGTGGATGTACTCGAATGATAATTCAGCCTATCAGGAGTAGTGGAGAAAATACTCGCTGAGGATACATTGTAGTGATTGCGAGGTGACTGCGACGACTGCGAGGAGTGCTCCGATAATGCTGGTGAAAGTGCTTCGCTTCTGCCACCAGTCCTAGGGCTTTGTGTTTCTGGTGAAAGAGGTCTCTTTTGGCGTTTTGGATTTCGGTGGCCGTTTTGCAAGTCAACCATTGACTGGGTATTGAAATTGAGGCCCATACCGCCATTTGTATTCTCCGCTAGATCTAATTTCGCACTACTAGTGTTTTCTGACTCGTTGCCGTTCATATTATTAGCATTAGAGCGAGTAGCTTGGATAGCACCAACGGCATTGCTAGCATTGCTATTGACACTCGCCGTACTAGCACCTAAATGAATACCCACTCTGCCAGTCTTGTTCACTATATCAACACTAGCCTCTCTTTTCACGGTAGCGTCTGAATTTACTTGTGAATCGCTTTGGGAAAGCTGAGACAGACGCTGGGCATCAGCACCAGCCTCACTAGCAACTCCATTAGCACAAGGTGTACCGTTACTGACGCCCACACCATTTTCATCATCAATCTTCGACTTTTTGCGGTCCATTATCATGATAGGGCTCGACAATGTCTTACCGAGAATCTTGTCCTCAGAGTCTCGCAGAACAAAGAGTAAACGGAATCCGTTAGGCTCATGATGATGCCTGCAGTAACAGATTATTCGCGACAACAGATCTACAGACTTAGACGTTGGATTGTCCACCGTAGGCTTGGGGAAGGAAACTACCTCTTTGCAGTTGAATATAATGGCTCTTTTAGGCTTGCCCGTCAACCATACTATAGATTCTTCAGAAGAATCTCCTTTGCGCCTTGAAGCTCTTTTAAGCTCCCTTCTGATACAGCGCTTGCAAACATTATAGCTTTTCAAGTTAGACCACAATGGGGAGGGGCTCATGGGGGTGAGCGGGGATATCGCCGAAAGAGCATTATCGTCCGTCTTGGCAACAGTAGAGGTGGCATTATTGGTTTGTTTGGTGTCATTACTGGTAAGATTAATGTTAATATCGTTGATTTCGGGCTCATTTTTTATATCCGTCTGACTACGGTCAGTTAAATCAGCATGCTCCTTTGGAGTGTGGTAAACCTCAGAGCCAGGAGAGTCAGCCACATCATTGTTGCCGACAACAAAGGTGTCCAGATACAGCAAGTGTGGCTTGATACTCTCCGGCAATTCTCCTGCAAGAGCCAACTTGGGCTTTGCTATCGTGTCTGAAGGCAAGTGCAACAAGAATTGAGGAGGAGCAGGGGTCACCTTCAGGTTGATCTTGATCTGGGTTTCCACTCTAGAGGAACTGGGCACATCATTTATCTCTAACTGGTACGGCAAATCGGCTTCATTGACGTCAAGATAGGCCTGAGGTATGGCACTTTGGATTTCACCCATTCCCTCTATACGTTTCTCGGTGTTCAGTTGGTACGATTCATAGTCCCTGTGAGGATTTCCAAACTGAAGGTTCATCAGCTCGTTTCGGGACATCTCGTATAAGTCAAACAACTCGGGATTTACAATCTCCAACGCGTCTTTGAGGTAATCATTGTACGAAGGCGACAGGCCTTCTGAGTTCATCTGATTAGCTTGGCCGAGTTGGGTTGGGGGTATTTCATTGGGCTGGTTCGGTGTGTTATCCTGAGTTGATTGGCTCATTTGCCCCAATCCATTTAGCTGGTTTAAGTCACCAGCTTGCTCTATATCCTGTCTCAGAAACGCATCAAGGTCGTCTTGTATGCTATTGGCAGCTGGTAAGTTCTCTCCATTTTGGACGTTCTGTTGATTAAGAGATCCGGATTTTGACACTTTCTGAGCCCTTGCCACTCTAGACCCAGCCTGTTCATCGTTAATAGGCTCATATTGATCACATAGCCTTGTGTCCAAAAACTCGTCCAAGATGTCGTGGCCCTCGTAGAAATTTGCCGCAAAATCAGGCTCATTAGCCATCAGCATGCCCTGTATCCCTTGCATTGCCAACAAACAGCTTTAATGTGGAATATTATATCACTAAGTTGACAAATTGTATTAAGTGTGTGTCTCACAGTGGCCTAACAAAAGGCCCTAGATAGGCTGAGTTCAGCTAAGTTTCAATTGAGCTAGAAGGCAAAGCCAATGAGATAAGTCCGCACAATTGACGGGAATCACAAGTAATTAGCTCAAGCTTAAGTTGGTATCGTGTAGATGAAGCTAAAGACGTGATATGGATGGCTGGTTGATAGAAGTGTTAACAGTACGTTTTGTCAGATATGACGTGCCTCCTTTGTTCGCTAAAACCGAGCAATGAGTCCAAAGAAAACAAGCAAAAAAATCTCTGCAACCTGGTGCGAGGAGTGGTTGAGGTCTCGTAATTTGTTGTTGGCGCAGGCGTGCGACATCTGAGAGCGTTGGGTTCTGTGATTTGAGGTGGGCAGGAGTCGGTGAGTCAAAATTTCAGCACCAAGTTGGTGGTAGTTGGTGACACGTCAAGAGTCATAAGTGTAGTATTAGGAGTAAGTGAGAGTCGATGACTTAATCATTGACTTCTCGAACTCATTGCCGTAATTATTCCTTTTGGAGCAGGTTCCTCTGCATATCAATTGCACGTTATCATCAATAATCACCTAATCTCAGTGCAAAAACCCCACTTGACTATTGGAATTGTCTGAATGCATCCATAAAAGACATCACATGCCGAGCCTTGCTGGGATGCTGAAACAATTAACTAGCTACTCCAAGGGAAGGCACTCTAGTTTGCCATTATACACATCCTTACACCATTTTGTTTGCACCTTCCAACCTTGATGCAATGAAGCTTATTGTTAAGGGTGTGATTTCTGCGATCGTCTGCTCTTGATTTCTCTTATCCTGAAATTCGTACTAAACTATATTGGGGGTATAGCTTCAGGGGGATTTAAACGCATCTTGTCGAAAGAGGGTACCACGACTGAAGCAATCCCATTATGTAAGGGAAAGTCGATGTGCTGAGGATCAAGCACGGTTGCTAGAGGGTGTCTTAGTGATAAAAGTGCAAGATTTGGCAGGTTACTGAAGGAGGTTCAAAAAAGTTTCAAACATGAAGCTGTACTTGCACAATTTCGACTTCTATATCGTTAATCTCTGGGGCCACACTAAAGCAGCTTGAGAGTCCTGGCGTGCCTAGAGTCTTTTACAATTTATTTAATTACTTTTGCCTTAGTTTGTGTACTTGACAAAAACCTTTTAAAACAACAACTGAAGTAGCTCACTGTATCAGAGCAATTGGTGACAGCCCTAAATGTCTAAATCCCCCAAAATATAAATTACTCCGCCGTTTTAATATGATAAAGTGAGCTGCCATCTTGCATAAAACTCCCATACACCACATTATGCACGAGAAAAAAAATTCCATATTACTAGTACTCTTTAAGTATGTAAGAAGCGATCTAGCACAAGGTAATCTTGTAGAGTCCATACCCTTTTATCCATCATGACAGAACAAGTGCAATTTAGAATCATTGTGGGATCGTATGAACATTCAATTTTGTGTTTATCGCTTATTTTGAGGCCCTCAATTTCTGAAAAAAGTGAAAAACCTTTAGTCCAGCCAATTTTTCAGCCAATTTTCCATTTTCAGGCCCACTCACTATCGGTTAGATCTATAGATATTGCTAAGAGGTATTTGGTGACAGGATCGAACGATGAAATCATTAAGATATATGATTTGCAAAAGAGAAAGGAACTGGGTACTTTACTGCAACATCAGGGGTCGATCACCAGTTTAGTGTTTAGTAATGAAGCCACCGTAGGTAATGGTAAGACAACAAAAAGCGATACGACAGAAGTAAACGACGATTCAAGGTATCTTACGCACAAAACCGGTAAGTGGCTGTTGAGTGCATCAGAAGATGGTAAAATTATTGTGTGGAGAACGAAAGACTGGGAACCTTTTGGTGTGCTATCAGGACATAAGGGTAGAGTCAACGACCTGGCTATCCACCCATCTGGCAGAGTGGCTGTTAGTGTGAGTGACGACAAGACTGTAAAGTTGTGGAACTTAATGACAGCAAAAAAGGCCTCTACTCTCAAATTGAAGGGTCAAGATACTCATGGACAAGCAGGCCAGAGCGTGGAGTGGAGTCTGGATGGAGACTTTTTCACAGTAGCATTCTTGACCCGTATGATTGTGTTCAACACGCGTAAGGCCAAGGTGGTCAAGATCATGAAGTTCTTACACACTGTCATGACAATAAAGTATATTCAGCTGGATAAAGAGTATCTTATTGTGTCTTTGAACAATGGAAAGATCTGCTGCTACGATTTTGCCAAAATAATTGATTCTCCAGAGGAAGAGATGGACTTTGCCAAGTACGAGCCTGATTTCATTTTGCATGGCCACGCTAACAGAGTTAAGGATATCAGTTTGTACCAGGAACGCTTTGGCGACAGGGTGGTAAGTTATCTAGTGAGTGTTTCGTCCGACGGAAAGATTGTTGTTTGGGATCTTGATCTGAGAGACCAGGTTGCTGTGTACGACACTGGCGAGAGGCTTACCGTGGTCACAACTGTCAATGAGACGGTGGAAAAGGCTGGCAGTATGAAACCAAGGTACAAAGGCGAAGAAGAGGGCGGAAATGTTACAGAGAGCGAGTACGAAAGCGATGGCGAAGGGCTGGCAGAGGTTATGAAGGGGAAGCAGCCTAGCAGGAAATCCAAGAAACTAAGGAGAAGAGAACAGAAGAAGCTGTTGAGTGTTGAGCTCGAAGGATGAGTACGTAGGAGTATATGGTATAGAGACTGAAATGGAAAACGGAAGCAAGACATTACTTCATATCATCGACATTTACGGCAACAGCAGAGCAGTTAAGTTTAGTAACAGATTAAGGTCTAGACCGGCACATAATTATTCGTATTAGCCGATGTTACTCATTTAGACGAGCAACGTGCTTCTCAAACAGGGCCTTGGCTCTCGTCCACACAGGGTAAGTGTCTCTGTTAGGCAGTTCCTTCAAAGAAGGTAACAGGTCTCTGGAGAAAAACTCTGAGGCCTCTCTAGGGAGCATGGAAGGCAAATGGTCAATGGAGCAAACCGATAATTTAGGTCCTTCAGAAACCTCAACAGTAGCCATGGGCTCATGGAAGTCGGTAATTGTAGTGTAGACAGGAACAGGGTTGTGCGGGTTGGTAGTATCCGCAGACACATCGACGATAGTCTGTAGTTTTCTGTCCTTATAGCTCAAAAATTCCTTGCTGATAAATGGAGGAATGGGTTGCGAAAGGTAAATACAGTTGATAAACACGTCAGACTCGGCAATCTCCTTAAAGGGTCCACCGGGAGCAGTCTCTTTCATATCCCATTGGATAATGTTCTCCTCTGGCAAGCCTGCTTTTCTACAGAGAGAAACGGCACCAGAACCGCACCTACCCAAAGCACCAATAATCAGAACTTTAGGGTATCTGCCGCTCTTTTGAAGGGCCTGGCTCAAGTACTTCTTAACATCAGCGACCAGAGCATCCTCGCTCAAGTAGGGAGTCAAGCCGGGCAGCTCCTCAGAATCGGCATGGGTCTGCTTAAAGGCCCAGTCTTCAAGACCAATAGCAGCGCCAGCAAAACCGGCGTAAAAACCAAAGGCTGCCACTCTTCTGCCTTCATCATTCACTAAGAATTCAATGTCGTAAAGTACTCCATTACCTTCGGGGAATCTCTTGAGCACGTCTTTCCAGCCACCCTGGTTTTTGTAGCAGTGAGCGAACTGGATGTGTTCGTGGACCAATGGGAAGTCCTCCTCGGGCAATTCTTTCAAACCAATGATAATACGTTCCTTAGGAGCGGATTTCCAGGAGCCGGCGGGCACAATTGTGGCGCCAACATCAGCATACTCCGAGTCTTTGAAGGCTGACTGCCCAGACTCTTCTACGTAGATCTCGAAGTTGCCGGTCTCAAGTAGCTCTTTAGTGGTGCTAGGAGTGAGAGCGGCACGTGCCTCTCTGGGCTTAGTTTCTGCTCTCAAATGAAGGATAACTTTGGACATGATTGATACGGTTGGATTGATTACCGTAGAAAGACTAGTAATTCGAAATTCAAATAAGATGGAGGAAACGAGCGCTGAAAAGAATGAGTTTGCATGATGAGTCAAAAGTGAGCCCACTTGGGTCGATCGACGCAAAAGTTTAGGTAGATCAAGGGATGCGGGAGTATGTTGTCTGGATGATCCTGAAGCATCCCATGGGACGTTGATTGAAATGCTTTGTCATTCTTGACGGTGCCATTATATGCCCTATTCGCTCACACTCAATTAGACACTCAACGTTCAACAGGACGATACGCGGCTTACACTTTCCCTGTGCATCGAACGACGCACCAATTCCTCGCGGACACTCATATGTCACACGCGTGCATGGAGTTTAAACGCGGGTTTCTTTACACCAACAGTTAAATAATAGAAGACTTGCATTTCCCAAAATAAAGTTTTAGCCAAATCTAAGTCAAGTCTAAGCTATTGTGTCTTATAAATTGATGTGAGCAAATTATTTCTATACATGATAGGAACTAATATGAGCAATTTATTTCTACATACGGTAAAGTTCCACTCTGATATGCATGTCCAAATCTCTAATAGATTCGCACATATCGAATTTGCGAACCCAACGATTACCTCAAGGTGTTCAAGGAAATTAAGCAACTGATTATAAATACGGAGATAAGTATTGTTAAATATGTCTGGCGAAAATTATGATATTTTTCATCATTGCCGAACATGAGTAACTTTGAAACCAAGAGCAAAGAAAGCTATGAGGTTGAACATCAGCTGAAGGTTGTCAACTCTAATGAGGCAAAGGAGACAGGGATTGACCCTGAAGCCCTAATTCTATCTACTGCCGACGAAGAAATAAATGGCCATCATCCAACCTTGGTTTCGCGTGAGCGTGGTGCCGTTCGTATGGAGGCAATGAAAAAAATGTTGGACAATCACAAGAGGTCGAACTGGGTTATTATAATCTTTGCTTTTTCTATTTATTGTTGTGCCTGGGTCTATTCATTGGACAATTCGACGATTACTGCAATACAGCCTTTTGCTACATCGTCTTATTCAGAGCACTCTCAAGGGCTCGCCTCATTGAGTATTGCAACCAACATTATTTCTGCTGTCTGCTTTCCTTTCCTCGGTAAAGTGTCTGATGCTATATCAAGACCATTTACATATGCGTTAATTCTTTGGTTTGTTTGCGTTGGCTATATCATTAGTGCTTCGAGCTCGACACTTTCAGCTTATATTGTAGGTGCTGCTATAGCTGCTGTTGGCACATCTGGCATTGGCTTCCTAAACGGTATTATTGTTGCTGATCTGTCGCCCTTGAAGTGGAGAGCATTAATGAACGCAATTTTGGACACGCCGTTCATTTACAATGTTTGGTTTTCAGGATTGATTGTTCAAGATCTGACCACGGTCAATTGGAGATGGGGGTATGGGATGTTTGCAATCATGATTCCCGTTGTAATGATTCCAGCAATGGTTATTATGTTACATTTTGATAGACTTGCTAACAAAATTGAAATTGAGCACGGTCTTGCTCAAAAGAAAACCTTGTCTCAGAGATTTGCATTTTCCAATCTTGGGGATTCAAAGGCGTTGTCAAAGAAAGCGTTCACTGCTTTCGTTGAGATTGACGGTTTGGGATTAATTGTCCTTGGTTTTGGTTTTTGCTTGTTGCTCTTGCCTCTCTCTTTGTACAGCACTGCGAAGGACCAATGGAAAAACCCAAGCCTCATTGCCATGTTTATTGTTGGGGGCTTGCTGCTCATCTTCTTCATAATTTACGAGTCAATTATTGCGTCGTTCCCTATTATACCGAAAAGGGTATGGAACAAGACTTTTGTCGGCTCAATAATTATCGATGTAGTCTTCGAATTGGGTGCCGAGATTGTTCTTACCTATTTTTCGTCGTACGTCTACGTCACACAGGACTTGTCGCTAAAAGATTATACCTACTTCTCTAACACACAGACGGTGTCCTCTTGCTTTTTTGCCGTTGTTGCCGGTGTCTTATACAGGGTAACACATCGTTACAAAGTTTGGCAAATCATTGGGCTTTCTATTTATACGATTGGTACAGGAATTTTGGTCAATGGCAAAAACAGGACCGGTTCCATCAGTTTTGGTTGTCTACTTGCTTCGCAGATTATGACCGGTTGTGGTATGGGATTTCTTGTTGTTGGTACTTCACTGTCTTTGCAGGCTTCGGTTCCGCACAGTGATATGGCCCTCGCAATTTCCTTCCAAAGTTTGATATCGTCAGTATTTGGTTCTATTGGTAGTGCAATTGCCGTTGTAATTTGGGACACAAAAATGCCAGGGGCTTTAAAAAGGAACATGCCTTCAACAGTCACTGATAAACAGATTACTGAGTTTTTCGGTTCCGTCATTTCCATTAGGGGTTATCCAATTGATGACCCTATTAGGCAAGGTGCCATTAAGGCTTATCAGGAGGTCGCCTACTACTTATTTGCACCACAGCTAGGCCTGTCATTTATCTCATTGATTGCAGGGTTTTGCCAAACTAATTATTATCTCGGTGACAAACACAATGCTATTGAGAACAAGATTATTGGTTCTCATTTGAGCGAAAAGGAGGCAGAAATTGAGAAGGAGACCAGCGTGCCACCCAATTCCTTATGGAAAAGGCTCCTGAAATTCATTTTTTAATTCTTGTATTAACTAAAAGCGGACAGGAATAAAACCTGCACTACTTAATATCGTTTTATGTACTGCTCTACAAAGTTTTCTTTTAAACAGCTATATGAACCTCTGAGTAGTGTTCGAAAGCTAAGCCTTTGAAGCTGTTCTCTTGGCTTCTAGTCACCAAAAAAGCATTTTAATCATCTTATGTAAATTCATTTGCCAGATTGAACGATGGCAAAAGAATCATGACTCGATACGCAAATGCCGTTTTCGGTTCCCCCGATGATGCATTACTGCATTATTGGTCTTGGCGAAGACAATTATTCCGGTCTTGGCAAATCTATCACAAAATTTACGTTCAGCCGTATCGCAAAAATTACCGTAATAGGCAATTGTTCTTGGAGACTATTATTAATAGGGGCATCATAATGTTGATCTGGAACTGGCAGTCAACTACTTGAGAAGAAAAGCTAACTTCAGTGAAGGCTATGGTGACATCAGAAACTTGGAAGTGGCTAACGAAATCATGGCGAATGACGTTGCATCCTTCAATTATGTAATTGAATTGTGCTCAAAAGGACGTACAAAATGAAGCACATACTGGATATGGTAATACTTGCAGCGAGAACCTGTTAATCGCCCATCAGGCATAAAGACGCAGGAATCGATGGCATTTGACCTCTGTAGATCGTTGTTTCATAAAAAAGTGGTTAAGAATATAAAACAATGAAATTACAAAAGGACTCTCATAAAATAATGTTTTCGAAGGACAGCGTGTCTGGAAAATTTCTCCCTTCCATACTACTTATGAGCTTGGTGGAGACACCGCACTCATATCACTGACATCTCTTCAATCATTCCAACGGTAGGCTTATCAATATCTTCCCAGTCCTTTTTAGTAAAGTTGTTGAGTGCAGTTTCCTGTAATGGTAGGTTACGGGCAACGCTAACAGTGTCAAAGATGTTCTTCGACTGTGTAAAGATATCGTCGATCTCCTCCAACGTCCTGCCTTTGGTTTCTGGGTAGAAGAAATAAACCATAATGACAAGAAAAGCCGAGATAGAGCCGTAAACAAAGTAGTATTTGTACGCTATCGAGTCAAAGGCTGTTGGTGAGACTTCAGCCAGAAGAAAATTAAAAAGCCAGTTTGCACAGGAACTCATGGCTGTTATCTGAGCCCTAACCTCCAGCGGAGCAATTTCGGCGGAATACATGAATGGCACCAAAAACAAACCTGTAGGAAACGCGTACAGTGCAGTAAAGTAAAAAGCAATGGATGTTTCAGCAGCTTTCAGGTTGTCGGGGGCAGAGGTCAGACCACCAATGATAAACTGGGACATACACATGATGGTAGCACAAGCCATCATGATGGGACGACGGCCAACCCTGTCAATAATGAAAATGGCCGCAAAGGCCGCAAGTGTTTGCCAAATCTGCAAGCAGCCAGTAATGATTCGGGCAATTGTACCAGAATAGTGTAGCTTTTCAAAGATATTTGTTGAGTAAAAAGTAATCACATTGACACCCGTCATTTGGGCCATGATGTTGATACCAATAGCCAAACACGTTCTCTGCAGATGCTTATTGGATGTGAGTGCAAAAGGGCTAGCATGCGTTGCGTTTTCATCCTCGGCCAGCGCCTGCTCGATGATTACCATCTCAGATACAATCTTAGGGTCATCAACGGTGGTGTTTTCCAGCCTCGCAAAAATCTCTTCTGCTTCTTCGATGCGACCTTTTTTTATGAGCCAACGAGGTGAGTCAGGAAGGAATGGCATAAAGCAGAGAACAGTAAGAGGGAAAATTACCTGAAAAGCAATAGGGAATCTCCAGCCAGCTGAAGAGTGCTTAACATAGAAGAATCCAAAGTCGACCCACGCGGCCAGACAAACACCTGAGATAGCCAGGGCACCGCACAGCAGCACCATCTTACCACGGTTGCGGGCGGTGGAACACTCTGCGATCCACACGGGGACAGTCGCAGTAAAACCACCAACACCCCAACCAGTAATCACGCGGCCTGCAATGAGTTGGCCAAGCTGGTAGGATGAACACTGAATGATGACACCAATTGTAGCGATAATTCCTAACATTGTGATAGAACGCTTTCTACCTAACTTGTCACCAGTAAAGTAACACGAAAGTGCGCCAAAAGCACAGCCGACCTCGTAAACAGCTACCGCCGTTCCTTGGACGAGAGAGTGTTGATGAGCCTGGCTAGGAGACAGGCCTGGGGAAGAGGTATCTATGGATGGAAACTGCTTTAAAAGAGAGTCCAGGGACAGCAGTCCATTCATGATGGACTGGTCGTAGCCCTGAAGAAGGAATGCCGTGGACCCCACAGCGGCAATCCAGAGATTGAGGTGACTACCTTGGATTATTCTGGTCATGATTGGCGTATATAACGTATTCGCAACTATATATGTTGTCTTTAATACATTTGCTCTTGACGTATGCGGAGAGGAAATTTGTGGAGTATTTATTTTCCTTCTCCGCATCCATTCCGTGGTGTGAAAAACATGATAATTAATGACAAAGCCAAGAGTGCGGAAGAAAACGGTACCCCGCATTGGGTAAGTTTCATTTTTCCGTTGCGCCCAGACTACTTTGACTTCTCGAAAGTGCCTTGGCGCAGATAATTATTCCGCGCTGGAACTAATCTAGTGCCAAAATTAAAGTTATGTCATATCGCAAAAATTACTAGAATAGGAAATAGGTCTTGGCAAATGTTATAAATAAAGAGAATACATTGTAGGAGCTCTGTTTTTTACGAGTCCGAAACTTCGTCAGGTACGCTAGTACTTCTAGAGCCAATGTGCCCCTAACCACAAACATAGGCGTAGACAGGAGTTCCGAAAAATTCTCACAGGAACTGCGTCAGGTTTTAGATAATCAGATGCCTAACGCAACATTGACAGACTGTAAGGCGGGAAAAATATGCTCTACTGGGATAGTGATATTTGCTACATGGGATTCGGAGGTTCCAGTGATGTGTTGACTAATGATTTGAGAAAGGTAGTACCACGAGAATAGAAGTGGCTCTACTAAAGCTATTATAAATACTGTCTTTCACCTCGTTTCACTTCTTGAAACGCTGCCGCGGGCTTTCAAGATACCCAAACTAGGAATATTTTTTGCGTTACCTCCCATTCTGATGGCCAGCAGCAATGAAGCTGGAGTCATTAGAACTGTTGTCTGCGATTGATTAGCACCTTTGTTAGGAAGCGTCATTACCTGATCTGGAGACACCTGGCTTTTGCATACAGGAATCGCCAGTTAAACTACTATTTTTTGTTTTGCAAGAGCTAGACGAAGTTGATACACAAGTTAGACTCGGCAATCTCCTCAAAACGTCCACCCGGAGCAATTTCTTAATATCTCGTTTCATAATATCTCCCTTGGCAAGCCCGCCTTTCCACAAAAACAACATTGAAACAGCACTTGCAGGGAGCACCAATAGTCAGACTTTGGGTTACCTGCAGCGTTCTCGAAATCATGGCTCAAACACATCTTAAGATGTTTAAGTAAAGCGTCCTCGCCTATATAGTAATGCGAATGGTGTGGCCTCCTCAGAGCAGTCATAAGGCCGCTCAAGCCCAGTCCAACGGCTCACCAGTTAAACCAATGCAGCAACTAGACTTCGTTTTATCTTAGAGCAACTTGCGAAAAATGTGGTTGTAATGCATGTTGATTGTTTTTATGCCTTACCACCTTTTACTGCACTTTATACACTTTCAGTCACTCTCATGTTCATTCCCCACAGCTACTGCTGACACTTATAGCCCTCTTGTCCTTGAGTCGATCGACGCACTTCAGTCCTAACGCGCGCTCGCATGCAAGACGCGCGCTCTATTTACACCGAGACTTTCTCTTGTCCCAAAATGCCTTGTCTTTCTCCGCCTAAGGTTGTCTTAAGTCCTCTTCTCTGTTGTTAGTTCATCCTCCGGTCCAGACATTTCCTCAAATTAGTTGCATTTCATAGGTTTTCGTTTCCCATTTATAATTCCATCCTTATATTTCTCTAACATCGTTTTGAATCACAGCAGATCAAACCAGCGAACTAAACCATTAGGCCTTATAAGATACCGACAAACATGTCAGCGAATAGCCCGAGCTCATCCATGCTCACCATATCTCCTCTGGTAGGTCACAAAAAGGCCAAAGACTATTTTGCAACCCCGCCCAATGGCCAACAGCCCAATCAATCAAATGCCCCTCAGGGAGCCAATGGACTGCAGGGCGGACTGCCTGGCTTTGGCGGCGGCCGACGCACATCTACACGGATCTTTTCGACTCCGTCAGTGGCCAATCAGCCAATGAGCACGTTCGAAGAAGATGTTCCTCTAACTCAGGCTGACAAGTTGCGTCTTTGGCGTCACGATGCGTTGATGCAACATCACTACAATACCGCTATCTACGTTGGAGATAAGGTTCTCTCGTTGACCAACGACCCAAATGACGCTTTTTGGCTGGCACAGGTGCACTATGCGAACGGTAGTTATCATACAGCCCGCAGTTTGCTTGCTGGCCCCAGGTTTGAGAGCTCTATCAGTTGTCGCTACTTGGCTGGACTGTGCCTGTTGAAGCTGGACTTGCTTGATGAGGCATTGGACATGGTGGGCGAGGTCAATCCGTTTGCCAGTGCACGAAGCACAATGAATGCACGAAATATGCGAAATTTAAGAGGGGTGCGAAATGCTCATGGGCTTCAAGAGCAATCGTTTGGCTCGGCAGTATCGAACGTTGCTAACGCCGGCACTTTAAACGATCATTTGAATACTGATGCTAATGTCAACGACGATAGCACTAACGCTACCGGCGATGGTAACCCAGCCGATGCCCATCCCCATACAACGTGGAATGCTGCAAGTGCAAATGCTCAACCTAATTCTGGCGCCAATGCCAATATCAACACCAATCCCAATGCTGGTAATGCTGCGCCTGCCAACGCCAGCGATGGCGGAATTAAACTTGAAGCTTCTATGTGCTTTCTTCGTGGCCAGATATATGCCCACCAGAATAATTTCGACAGAGCGAAAGAATGTTACTGCGAGGCTGTGCTTGTCGATGCCAAATGTTTTGAAGCATTCGACGAGCTAGTGCGAAATCACCTGCTAACGCCACAAGAAGAGTGGGAGCTGCTATCACAGCTTCGATTTGAGGATGCCGACACTAATGCTGAGCTGGTAGAGCTTCTCTATACCACGAGGCTGAACAAGTACACGAATATTGCTCTATTCGAGCAGGCAGAGCAAAGATTGAGAGAGGAGTACGCACTAGAGAGTAATGCAGATGTATTGCTGGCAAAAGCGGACCTGCTATTTGTGCAGTGCAAATTTCAACAATGTTTGGACCTCTGTGAGGTGGTCTTGAATGGAAATGCTGGCGATATTAACGTAGGAGCAAACGGCAACGGCGTAGGCCTTATTGGCCTGAATGCTATTAGTGGTGCGGGCAATAGTGCTACCGCATCTACCATCAACGCACCCCAACTAAATGTGAATGCTTTGCCAAACTACCTTGCCTGTTTGCATGAACTAGGAGCCAAAAATAAACTTTTTCTTACGGCACACCGCCTGGCCGAAAGTTATCCTGATCACTACATCACCTGGCTTGCCATAGGTATTTACTACTTCTCCATACGCAAATTCTACGATGCCAGGCTTTTTTTCTCCAAAGCCTCATTACTTCAGGCAAATTTTGCACCCGCCTGGATTGGATTTGCACACACATTTGCTGCTGAGGGAGAGCACGAACAGGCAATAAGTGCCTATGCAACTGCAGTGCGATTGTTCCCAGGTAGCCACTTACCAGAGCTTTTCTTAGGCATGCAGTATTTGCAGATGAACAATTTAGCGCTGGCAAGTGAGTATCTGAGCGCATCGTACGCTATTTGCAGCAATGATCCGCTTCTATTGAACGAACTGGGTGTTCTCCATTACCATAGGGGCCACCTGGCTAAAGCAGAGCAGTTATTTTTGAGTGCCCTGCTCACAGCTAAGGATCTCGATTCAAACGCTAATGCTTGGTGCTCGATTCACTGTAATTTAGGCCACGTTTACAGGCGTTCAGACCGTCTGGAGAAGGCTTTAGAACATTTTAAAGTTGTGCTCAGTGTTGCTCCGCGTGATGTGAATGTGCACTCGGCCATTGGACTTATTTACTTGAAAATGCGCCAGTTTACTAAGGCAATAGATGCTTTGCATGTTGCCCTTTCCATCGCGGATGACCCAGTGGCTTCTGAGCTGCTAAACAAAGCACTGGAAACAAATATGGCAAACAGCAGGTCCACTTTCTTTGATGAGATTGAGGCAAATGAAGAAGGCTTGAAAGGTGACAAAAGTGGGCCAAAGAAAGGGCCAAGAGGGGCGAAAGGTGCTAAAGGTGCACGTAATGGTAATAATATGCATGCTCCCAGTTCTTCCGGTTCTTTGGCAACCCCCATACAGAAGCCGGCTAAATCTGTTGCCATAATTGGCCAGGGAAGAACACATGCAGGTAGAACTGGAAGAGCCAGAGGGCATAACGCGGACCTGGAGCTGGCGGCTGAGGATTTGAGAAGAGGTGCTGACTCTAGTGATGATAATGGCGAGATTATGGACCTAGAAAGTGATTGAGCTCTTCGAGCAAGTGGCTCATTGCATATCTCAGCGTCCACACTTTCAACAACGCGTACATAATGATGTACATAATGGAACTGGTATTAAGTTGCGATAGGCAGTTCTTAAGGTTTATCAGACTAAGATACTTTGTGTTGAAAGCGGGAGTCCTAGCTAGGCCTGTTTATGATATAAGTCCCATGAACGAATAGCGGCAAGATCCAAGTTGATATTGCAAATGGCTTGACATAGACAGCTTCGATTGTTAGGCGGGCATTGCTTAGTCAAAAAATATCTCCTCTTACCGCATGACGTAGACAGAGTATTGAGATGCTGCTAGACACAGTTTTGTTAAGAAAATCTCAAAATATATGGGGTTCCTTTTTCATAGGAGCTGGTATTATTTTAGTTGCCAAAGACTGTCGCTACCAATTACCTTTATCATCAGCTTAGACACCTTGTATATCGCATCCGAACAACAGATAGGGTTATTTGTCTAAACGTGTTCAAAGTTTCACATCGAAGTGTCTACTCAAAGCAGCTGCCAAAACGTATTTATATCTCTATACAGCTATTGAATAAGCAACTAATTCATTAAAGCTTAGCAGCTAGCATAACGCGGTAGATGAAAGCCTCAGTGATATTATACTAACTCAATTCAGTTTAATATTGACATATTTATAGGTTACATCATAAGACATACTTCAATCACCCTTTTGGATTGAGATTACAGATAATTCTACTAGTGTAGAGACCAACAGACATTCTCCACAACTACTTGATCCCTTGCTTGGGTAGCAATCGCCCCTACCAACGATCTCTTGGCTACAAAATTACACTTGCACTCAGCTACGCTCATACCCCTACGAACATCTTTGCACCACAATATCACCCCAGATTTAAGTCAGATCTACCGTACGTCTGGACCCTTGACTCCTTTCAACTCTTCTATTCTAGCAATCCAATAACCTACACAATTATTATATGAACACACACCGCCCATTAGAAAAACCTCACCGACCGCTTACTTCCCACCTTCTTAGTGTGACGTTCAATCAGGACCAAGGCTGTTTTGCGGTTGGTCATGAGAAAGGGTTTAGGGTATATAATACAGACCCCATGGAGCTTCGAATGAAGCGCATCTTCCTACATGACTCAGCTTCAGGAATTGGACTGGCTGTCATGTTACACAGAACCAATTATGTTGGGCTTATCGGGGGCGGTAAAACGCCTAAATTTCCGGTGAACAAGGCAGTGATCTGGGATGATCTGAAGAAGAAACCGTCCATAGTGCTGGAGCTGATGTCACCGGTACTGAACCTCCTTCTTTCTCGCACTCGCATAATTGTAGTATTGGCCAATCAGGTCCTGGTATACGCCTTTGAGGCAAAGCCCCGGCTCCGAGCATCCTACGAGACCTATGACAATCCTCATGGGGTGTGCGTTTTAGCCAAGAGCGACAGTAACGCGATACTGGCGTTCCCTGGCAGGACTGTAGGCCAGGTAGAACTTGTTGATGTGTCCCCACAGCGCCAAGAGCGCAACATTATTAGTATCATCAAGGCCCACAAGGCGCCTATCAGGGCTCTGTGTATCAACAGCGCTGGTACGTTGATAGCGTCGGCATCTGAGACAGGAACGATTATCCGCTTGCATTCTACTGGGAGCTGTGCTTTAGTGCACGAATTTCGTCGAGGCGTCGATAAGGCGGTAATAACTTCTATGAAGTTCTCCCCAGATGGCCGGAAGTTGGCTGTGTTGAGCGATAAGAACACATTGCATGTGTTTAACGTGGGTGATGGTTTTGGAGGGAACAATGGGAGCGGCACTGGTGGTTTTACCGGGTTCAACGGGTTAGGAAAACCAAGTGTTGATGGCAGCAGCGGGAATGCAAACAAGTCGCACTTTCTATCCCGCTTTGCTCCCCTTCCGTTACCAAGCTATTTCAACTCTACATGGAGTTTTGCATCTAAAAAGCTGGAAGGGGATGTAGGCGATGGCATAGTTGATACCGGCGTAATTGGCTGGCCCGAGAATGACGTAATCGTGATTGTGTGGAAGTTCCGTGGGATCTGGGAGAAGTATGTGATTGAAGAGGTTCAAGGAGGACAGTGGGAGATAGTGAGAGAAGGCTGGAGGGGATTGGACCAGGAGTAACGTAGAAGTCTCTTACAATATACAAAGCTAATGGGCTGTACTATATAAGGTGAATAGCGAGTTCTTAGCCCTAATACTTTGAGTCAATGCCAACCAATAGTAGTCTCAGTGCGAATGGCAGTATTTCGAAATGGTGAACCGACCGTGACTACCATTTGCTGTGATTGTCTCATACCGCTTACATAGAGTGGATAAATTTAGTCATTAGCGATCATTAATTATTACACAGTTCTGAATGTGGTTGGCTTTGGTGACAAACTGGTTGTCTCGTTCACCTCTATAGTGAAGATTTATACTTGGGGAACTCAGCTGTAAACTCAGTAGCGACGACCATTTGACAGTGTCTAAAGCTAATGACGATACAAGACTTCGGGCACGTGACAGGAAGATGCTTGTCGAAGAGGTCATTTACGTATGTAGCGTAGTCGAAGCTACTAATGTAGATTGTGAGCTGAAGCAGATTCTGCAGCGGGATACCGCACTCTCGCAACGTGGCTCGTACATTATGTATACATTGGATGGTTTGAGTGTGGATACTATTGTGGTCAAGGGTATTGGCAGGGGTTTGAGTGGCAGGTGTGGTGGAAGGGGAGCGAATCAGCTCTGCGGTAAGTAAGTTATTCCGGCTATCTATCTCGCTAAATACATCTGTAGGGTTGCCTGAGCTTACTAAACCGTCGCATCCGCCGACAAAAACATAGCCCTGGGCATTATATACACGTGCTAGGTAGTCGGCCGAGGGTCTGTGGATCTGAAGGAACTGTCTATTCATGTGGTAGCTAAGAGAAGCCAGCCATACCAAGCTATGCATGAAAAATTCAAGCTTTATATGCATGCACGGAGTCGTAGCCTCGGGTGTGGCTTTTTAGCGCGATAGAGAGTGCTAGAGGAGGCTATAGAACTGACGAGTTTAGGTGAATCAGGATACTGTGGTTGTTTCATGCTATTCTGTCTGATATTGATGAGTGAAAAGTGTACTTCAAGGCATTTGATTCCTACCGCGCTTTATCTTATAGAAAAGTATCAAATTATCGTAATTTATAGGTACTGTACAAACTTGTGGAGTGAGCTTAGCCGAAGTGGATAAAGAAACGCAGTGAATGGGTGTGCGAGAGAATATACATGTAGATACGAACAGTGTTGAAACATACCGCATTGACCTCATAACTTAGACTATGCTGAAGGTGGCGTCACAGAGCACTTGCAATGGCCCATCCTACTGTAACTCTGCAACTTACCTCTAAGTAACGTTGGACATATCAGACACTAATGTCAAGAGAACTATGTAAGATCTGGCACTCAAATATCGCATACTGATGAAAGAAATTTGGTCGCCGTAAAAACAAAACTTCAAGGCTCTCTGTCAAAGTAATTACAACCAACAATGGCCAGTCAGGATCAGCCACCAAAACTATAACTAATTATCGCAGCTAGGCTAGTAAATTAGCAACACGCAGGATATCTTACTCAGTATAGGCACAGATGGAAGCTGATCTTTCATAGTAATGCGTTTCCGCTCCACTTTCTGAGCCACTCTTTCAAAACTTTCTTAAGGCCACACTATTAATCCAATAATTCCACCCCCACAGACAAGCCTTCCCGACCAAACAAACCATGGCCCTCCATTCTTTGCACGAATCTCAGCGCTTCTTTTCGATTGCTAAAGATGACTACCCATGTGTTGCCTCCGCTGTTTTGCTTTGCCCCGACCAATCGCACACTGATTTCTTCTACGGCATAGAGCTCGTACTCCCATAGCCAGCGCGCCAGATCCTCTCGATGGAGGTTCTTGGGTATCCCCCTCAGGATCACCGCGTGTGTTCTCTCGACTAAAGGCACTATCATCTTTGTGCTCTCATTATGGTCAAATGTGCCCTCGATCTGCTGCTCTATAGACTTGGTCAGCTCCGACTTACCCCACTTCTTGTTTCTGAACTCGTGCCAGAATAATTCCGCAACGGTGAGTAAAGCCGAATCCACTTCTCGGTGTAAAACAGCCTTGTTGAGCTCTTCTCGCAGTCGCTTCTCTATAAAAGCTCTATTTATCGTCTTTGATATGCGCAGGTCAGGCAATATGGGGAAATAAAGATACTTGTAGCACTCTTCAAGCCTCTCAAAGCGCCAGGATAAGGCTAGATTGTCGATCTTTGCCGATCTTGTTTCTTGAAGAAAGGCAGCGGCGTGCGCAGCGTCCTTGAAGAAAAGATAGTACCTTCCTATTGGCTCCAAAGTGGACGGTTCTCGTCCCTTTATCACGTCCAGTATCAAATTTTGTGGTGTCTTGTACATTCGTGCGCTGCTCGGGGGCAGTAGCTGCTCAAAGTCCTGCCTGTTGTAGAATGAGTGGTTGACAAAGCCCGACAAGATGTTGCTTTTAGCATGTGGTTTCAGGAAAGGAGGCAAGTCTCGCAATGCATCTGTCAACGGCCTTTGCGGCGTAAGCTGCTGTTCAATAAAAGCATCCATCTGCTGCTTCTTCTGGGCACTCGTCTGTACGTTCTGGAGTAGACTGGACTTCAGAGTGCGCATGTGCTTAGAAACGTTTTTGGAAACGGCATTTTCAAGAGCCTTTGACGGTGGAACAAATGCTTTCTTCATCTAGTGATATTTTGCTGCTATTCTGGTTGTTTCGATGTATGCTATGGTGTTGATGGGTGCTATTCCAGGGACTTCTGGTATAACAGATTGAATGCCGGGGAAAAATAAAATTACCGCGATATCGTAGGACAACTGAGGTCTACCGTGGATAATTCGTAGAGACGGCTATGTGCGAGAGCTGTCGCACATTGTTACAAGATATGGCTGCCGTGCTTATATGTACGAGTTGCTTTACAATCATGGCTGTGATTGACGACACGCTAATTGCCGCTAGCCGGACGCGAGAGTCAACTAGCGCTACGTTAACAGCTTTCTGGACTAACCAAGGAATCAAAACCTTTACCCTTCTCAATATATGATGAGGACCTACATGGGAGGTGAAGCTATAGCCAAGTTCCAAGACAAGTAAATAGCTACGGCCCAATTACGTACCACAGCTCTCCTATGCAGTCTCAGCTGCCGCTACAATGCTATATAAACCCATACTAAAACGGCAGTAAGTACTCACAAAATTAATTGAGTTTTGTAGAGCAGCCAGAATCTCATCCACACATGCTAATAAGCACATACTCAATGAGACACCTCCCAGCTTTTCTGCTTCACCACTCTAGCCATTCAGATCACCAAAGGTATTCCTACTTACGCGGTACTCCGCCCAAGACGACATTCCACTTCCGCCATCCATCCCTACACCACGGGAAGGTTGAAATCTCCGCCTTCATTCCCCACCTCCCACCTCCAACCTCTCGCATCATTCCCTCTCCGACTGCCACGCTAACCACCGTCATTCCCGTTCATCACCTCTCCAAAAAACGTGGCGTAGATCTATCAAATTGCTCTTGTTCTCACCGCATCTGCTAAATCTCACACCAGCAACCCCTTCTGTGTGACTACAAACAACCTTGAGCTACTTGTCGCACTGTTATCTTGCGCTAGCACAACGCTCAGTTCCACGTCCTATTCCTGTATATAGCTTTGAGCGTTGAAGTGGGCATCCTTATCGACGATCACCAAAATCACTCGTCGGACAGCTAATCAGATCAATAATCGACGACCAGCCAATCGGAAAGCGAGTTACAACGTGATATCGGGTCAACTTCCATCAAATAGATTCCAACCTGAATCACGATAACTTAAGCGGGGCCCATATACAACAGCCACTAAAGCGATAGTATCAACAATAAACATCGTTGACGTCAAACAACCTCATTTAATTATCAACTATTCCCAAAAGTCCATCATCTGATCGCCATGTCGAACCCTAACTGGTCCTCTCTTTCAGGTATGTGAATTGTCATGAATCTTACTCTTCCTTTTTGTATATACTAACGTCTACAGACAAGAGAAAGAACGTCTGGGAAACAGGCTCCGTTGGGAACGGTCCCGCTGCAGGCTCAGTGCCCCCAGCAAATAACACATTGTCCCCAGAGCTTGATTTCGAAATTGACAACGACGTAGCGTCCATCATTTCCGGACTTAGCGGACCTAACAGCAATCTGTTTGGTAAGGCCAACTCCGTTTTTGCAGGTGCTAACGTCAGCTACAACCTGTCGGGCCTCATTGGCGGTATAAATGCCATCAATGGCGTGAATGGTGGAGCCAGTAACAACGGCATTGGCTCGGCTGCTGCTAAGAGTGTTGGCAATGCGAATATCCAGGGTAGTCCCCACAACTCTGGTGCTAATGTCCACGCCAACCCCCATGCTCAAGGGTCCGACGGATCGCTTCCACCACAATTGACGGCCTCTGTGGCCAATCACGGTGCTGCTGCGGCCACAGACGCCCTCAGTGCTATAAGTGCGCTCAGCGCTCCCGCTAATCCTCTAGCCTCTCACCAGCAGCAACAGCAGCAAAATGGACGCTTTGCCTCGAACCTCTTTACTTCAGCGTCGATCGCTGGTGGCCCTTCAACAACGTCGGCGTTCCAGGGAAAGCCTGGTGGCCATTTCTTGGAGAGATTTTCTTCTGTCACAGAAAAAACACGTGAGCTGGAGATGAATTTGAACAAGCTTTCCATTAATGGAATGAACGGGCTAGGTTCAGACCTCATAGGATCGAGAAGAGGAAGCGTTTTAACCTCCGAGTCGGTCAGTACTTCTCCTCAGCTGGCATTTAGAGAGCCGCAGAGGCAATCTTTCAGTGAGAAGTTGGACCATTACCTGAATACGCAGTCTCCCAGCGCTACCAGCGGTTCCAATGGAGTTGCTGCCTCTCATTCTCCTCATGCTCATCGCCATTCCAGCGTTTCCAGTTCTAATCTCAACATCAACTTGAATGCTAATTCAGTTAATGCACCTGATGCCAATGTTTCTCACTCGCAGTCTCCACAATCGCACACCTCTGGGTTGGACGACCATTTCAATAGACCGCCTTCCATCCACAACATGTGGGACCCAGCAAGTGCTCCAGTTTTCACTCCCATGGCGAACTCCCAGCGGTATCCTCATCCCAATGACATGCCTATGTACAACTCGCTGCCTCCACAAATGATGCCTTCCTACGGAGGGCCTTTCTTCCCTTTTGGCAGTATGAATGGCATGGGCAATTATTCTATGGGTAACATGCCGAATATGCCTATTCCTAACATGAATATGGGTAATATGCCTATGTCTAACGTTGCTCCTCAATTTAATTCAACAGAAGCTAACTCTCTGAATGCTAATGCTGGACCGGCCGAGCCCCATACAGGCAGCAGTGAATCTCCTCGTCCTGCTGACAGAAAGAACGAATCCAGTACAAAAGTCTCAAGTTCAGAGGCAGAGAGTGCTGACAAAACAAAATCTTCCTTGAACTCAGACTCTCCTAGTCCAGATGCAAGCGCTAACGATAGTGGTAATGCAACCAGCAACATCAACATAAACGCCAACCCTAATGTTGGAAACGGGATGTCGCCTTATGTAATGCCACCTTTTTCGCCTCCCTACGGTCTGTTCTCCCCTCCTCCTCCGCCTAATGGGTTTGACCTCATGCAGGGAAATATGGCAGGTAACTTAGGTAATCTGCCAGGCAAAATGGGCGATTCTTTTAATCCTAGTCGGGCGAACATTCCAAATCAGCCCGCCAGTTATCTCGAAGAGAAATCCCGTTCCAAGACGGACTCTGGCAGTGCAACTCCTCAGAACCAAGCTGGCCCTATTGGCAAGAAGGGCGGCGCTAAAGCAGGCAAGAGAAAGATTTATAGATCTCCCTTACTAGAAGAGTTTCGCTCGTCGAAATCACGCGACTTCCAGCTCAAAGATATCTATGGCCATGGCATAGAGTTCTCTAAAGACCAGCACGGGTCTCGTTTCATTCAGCAGCAGCTAAGCCACGCTTCTGACGCCGACAAAGAGGTGATTTTCAACGAAATCAGAGAAGTGGCAGTCGAATTGATGACTGACGTGTTTGGTAACTATGTGATCCAGAAATTCTTTGAACATGGTACTCCTGTGCAGCAAGGCGTTTTATTGGATGCAATGCAAGGCAGAATCAACGACCTTTCGTTCCAGATGTACGGGTGTAGAGTTGTTCAGAAGGCTTTAGAGTCGTTGGTACTTAAGAAGAAGCTTTCGATTTTGACTGAAATTCAGCACAATGTTCTAGATCTTGTAAAGGACCAGAACGGTAACCACGTCATCCAAAAATCGATTGAATGCTGCCCTACCAGCGAGACGAAGTTTGTCTTGGAAGCTCTGAGGCACCAAATATATCACCTTTCCACCCATACCTATGGATGCCGTGTAATCCAAAGATTACTGGAATACTCGGATGTCGAAGATCAGCGTTTCATCCTCAATGAATTAAAGGGGTTTATGTACTATTTGATCCAAGATCAATACGGAAACTACGTTATCCAACACATTATTGAGCACGGAGAGCCAGAAGACCGGAATGCTATTATTGACATTGTCATCGAGCACCTAGTTGAACTTTCCAAGCACAAGTTTGCTTCCAACGCTGTCGAAAAGTGCATTATATATGGCGACTTGAAACACCGTAAACTGGTATACGCCGAGATGCTAAAGGATAACATGGACAAGACCAAGAGTGTTGATGACAATAGCGCTTTGGCCCTAATGATGAAAGACCAATACGCCAACTACGTCGTGCAGAAAATGGTGGAATTGACTGCGAATGACGAAAAAAAGTTATTAGTTCTGAGGATTAGAAAATATTTGGAGCAAATATCAAAGTCCAGTTTTGGCAAGCACTTGGCTAGTATCGAGAAACTAATTGCTCTGAGCGAGAGCATACCGGTTGACTATTGAGTAAACTGAAGACAGTTAAATCAAACCTAAAGGGCGAGTTATGTGTTTTTTTCTGTACCTATACTTTTGTACTTTTGCTTACCTTTCTTGTATAAACGATTATAAATAGCGCTTTGTGAAGGCTAAGGCTGTATTAATTATATGTGTCCCCTCCATCCTACAGTGTGCAATTCTGGTCTGTTGTACTAGTATTCAAACAGTTCCGGAGAGTTCCTGACACGAGATGGACTAGTGTTAAATGCTTTAATGTACAGATGTTTATTAATAAATCCCACTTCTCTGGTGAGAGTATACAAGTTAAAAAGTCATTTCTTATATTGATGAGGCCTTTTACCGCAGTACTAAAAACCTTTACTAATGGCAACGTTTATTGTACATTGCGTATTATGTTTCGCCTATCCTTCACTTGGTCATGTTAAAGAAAAGAGCTAAACTCAATGTTCTTGTAAACTTCCTCGTCGTCTTGCGACGGAAATTCGTATAATGGTCTACCCTGCTCCATCTGTTCTTGCGTTATTGCCAAATTATTTGCACTTTTGGAAGCCAAGTCCAGTTGATTCAGCTGGTCTAGAAAAGACTGTTCAATAGCCCTCGGAGCAAACTTGCCTTCGGAGGTTTCATTTGCATGCTTCTGAAGTGTTAACCCTGGATCAACATGACCTTCTGTAACACCAGTTCCCTCGTCTCTCTGTTCCAAAGACTTTTCGATAGATCTTTCCTCGACTTCTGCTTTCAAAAGTGCCTCATTTTTCTGCTTCATCAGCGTCAACTGCCTGACTCTTTTTGTCCAATTAAACTCGAAGTCATGTGTGTTCCAAACATCGCTGAACTGCGTCGCCAGCACACAAGTGTTTCTGATGAAAAAGGGCAAATTAGCCTCAGATATTAACTTGAAATGACAGGCCGTGAAAAGCGCAGGAATTCCTGCTCTTCTTACAATTTTTACCCTGTATATGTTAGACTCTGGGTGCTCAGTGTCAATATAATTAGGCGTTATAATGATGCTGATGAAGTTGAACTCAGAGGAGATGCGGGTGAAATCGAAATCCAGGCCACTTTCATCCCAATAAATGTTTACATAATTGTTGCCAATGTGTCTTTTTTTCATGGCAAAATTAGTATCATCAGAGTGGTTTGTCATCATCGTAGTGGTGTGGAATATGATTTGCAAAATCTCCGATGTATAAATGATGGCATATTCTCCGTCTACGTCGTTCTTGGTATCCAGGCCGCCCGTATAGTAAGACTCGGTGTTTTTCAGCTTAATTATAGAGCCCAAGTTTGATAAAAATCTATGATACTCCACTGATCCTACCCTGTTTCCCAATATTTCAGTCTCTGATTTCTGGTTAGGTGCAATGTACAACACTCCAATTTTCTGAAAATATATGGTCGGAATTCTATCAAGGTTTGATAGTGATCTATTGATCACTGTGAGATCTAACAATGGCTGAGGTTTCAGTATTTTCTCTGTTGTAAGAGGTGTTAGCAGCTGTAGCATGAAGAACTCAGGCTTGAATATAATAGGCAGCTCATTCATCTCCCTTGTTTGCATGCGGGACAGCCAGTCGGGGTACATGTTGTCATTTGGTTTAACAATGTACTCCATCACAGACGTGGGTCTTCTGACAATAAACGTAGACTCTCCAGTGAGTTTATGTGTATAGATGGTGATGATGTTGATGCCATACATCCATTTTTCCGCTACGTAATTTGGGTCATCATCTTTCTGATTGGTCAAATGAGTAATAGGTTTAATGTCAAGTTCTGAATAAGTAAATCTGGCTAGGAAATCCACATAAGACATGGTGAGTTCGTTCATTGTAGCTGAGGCAATCAAGTTCTTCACAATGTAAGAGCTTAGTAGCTTCCTTTGAGCTAGAGTCATGCGCAAAAACCAGTCGGAAATGACTCTGTAGGCGAGAGCTCTGAGGTATTGCACAAACTCCATCGATATTTCGGCTTGCTCGCTGGACGTGTTAATGGCAACACTAGGGGAATTATTTGTGCCTCTGCCTGTCAGGTCAAGTCTTTGAGACTTGTCCTGCTCCAGATCGTAAGAGTATTGAATGTACTTAAACGCAATTCCAAATACTCTTTTCACCTCTTCATTGTTGAAATTGGATATCAGAGAAGGTAATCGAGAAAGCGATAAAAGCACATCTAAGATATGGGCACTTGTATATGGGTTGGAGATTCTGGTTTGCAGTATAGTCAGCAAAGAAGACAAATATTTCTTTATGGACCCTGCAAACTCATAGCACGAGATATTCAAGAAATGCAAGCAGGGTACACCGGTCTTATTCCAATATCGCAAAGCTGCTATAACAGCACTTACTATTTGGTCTTGATCCGGACCCCTCAGCCACATTTTATAAGCCGGAATCGACGACAAAGTGCGGATAAACGAAACCTGGAGATCAGCATTAGTAATATTATGAGGCAGTACTAGGTCTTTGGGGAATTTCATTTGCAGGCCATTGCACAACACTCGAGTCAACCTCAAAACACTTTCTCGGTTTCTCTCATCATATAAAAGATAGGAAGAGGCAAATTGAGGGGAGAAATGCCCTAGAATGTAGGAATATACCTCCCAGTCGTAAAAATTCTCCAAAATTTCCGTCACCAGCGTGAGCCATTTAACTACACTAACGTCGTTAGTGGACAGGCAGGACGAATCATTGCCAATCAAATGAGCTGGCAAATAATCCAAGTCTTCAGGAAAATACCAAAGACAGTTTTTTAGCACTTCCTCCTTTTGCGTAGTGCTTTTCATAGTCAAACAGTTTCTTCCCAAGCTTTCACATAAACCACTCGTGTCACTTATCCGGACGAAACGAATCGCAGAGCTCTTGGTAGCACGCATTAGTATAAACAGACGCAAAATAGACAGAACCACTCTAACATTGGCAGTATTACTCAAGTCCGCAAAAGCTATCTCAATGAGTTTATCGTAAAGAACTTGTGCCTTCGACCGCTGATTTGAGTCCAACAATATCGTCAACATTAAATGCACCAAAGATTCTGTTAACGTAGCTGCAGCACCAGAATTCTTCGAAATAGATATTTGCAAACTTGATAGCTGACTAGTAAAGCGTCGCTCGTCTAAAAGAGGAAATATCTGTGTGATTGCTATACGCACTTTCTGCAATAGACTAGCGTCTGAAGCGGCTTGAAGGAATGTGCTAAACAATAAACTCAAACCGTAATCCACTTCTTCAGCATTCTTGTCGAGTATCACTGCATTTTTTACCAATTTAGAAGTCTCTGAATATAAAACTGCTTTATTAGTACGAGTGAAGAGGTTTTCAATAACTTGAAACCTAGACCTTAAAGTGTCGCTTGATGATCCTACAAGTGACTGTGAGTAATTCCGAAAGACAAACTCAATAGCAGGAACAGGAATATTGTCACCGACAGCGCACTCCTCGATAACTTTAAGAATTGTATCCTGTAAGCTGGGGAATTGAATGTTTGTCGCTAGAGCAGCAATTAGGTTCAGTATGAGCCGATAGCACATGAGTTTTTTCTCTTCAGAAACTCCGTTACTTGCATAAAATTCGATAACGGCATAGACTAGGTCTCCAAACTCTGTCAGCATATATAAAAGTCTCTGATTAGAATATATCATGACGCTGATAAGGTCCATGACAGAATCTACAATGCTGGGTTCCCGTAGCCGTACAGCTGCTCCCAGGTTAGCTAGCATTTTACTCAAAGTATCGCATAGATATGACTCGGCTAAAGCCCTCACATTTTCATCTGGACAGGAGAGAAGCAGCGTATGGCACTTCGTCGCCCCACAAATTTCCAGTTTTGTGCCTTCTTTCTCGTATATCAGGTTACACAGAAGAACGTAACTTAAAAAGCTGTGAATCTGATCTGAAATAAGAGCATATAAAGTTTTGGCAACCATTGTGTCAATGCTCTCATCCTCTAGACAAGCGCAATGGACCAGAAACGTGACCAAGGTTTGTAATTCTGCAGGTGGGTAGATGCCCACGTGAACAGAAATGCTCAAAAACATTACACAGGAGACAAGGAGGCCGAGGTTGTAGGCATCATAGGCTTTTTTAGCTACATTGAACACTTCAGCCACAAATTCAGAGATAGGATTACCAGACCAAAGTAAAGGATTTGATTCCACGCATCTGCCTGTGAAATCAATCACGAGAGATACCTTCAATGCTGTTTGTGCTAGCTGATCAACCCAAGCTTCATTCGTTTGAGCGACAAGGCTACACAGAAAACAATGGAGCGGATACTCGCATAACATGAGGCAATATATATCCGACCCATTCTTTGTCAGGGCATCTAGATTCCTGATAAACAGGTCAACATCTCTGTAAGTATAATTACGTGACTTTTCGTGGTCACGTGACATACCATTTCTGTAAATGTCCTTATAGTACACGAGCCTTGTGGAAGTGGCGTCATCGCTGAGCCGAATGCATGTCTCCTGTAGCTGCAATGTTGCCCTTCGGAGAGTCTCCGGAGTATCAGGGCTGATATATGTGTTCACTTTGTACCAGATCTCCGGTATCGACGAGACAGATATACGTTGAATCGCCGCTTCCAGCGCTTTGATTGCAGCAACCTGTTCTACTACCGACCCATTCTTTAGCCTAGACACTAATTGATGCTCATTTATGGCCTTTGCACCAGCTATTTTAGGGTGCACTTTGCCAGGCAAAGACCTGTCAGAGGTATGGGCAGGAGTGCCTCTAAAACTTTTTGACAAGGACTTGAACACATTCCCAAATGCGGAATAATCAGCATTCTGCTGAGACATTTGTGTGTCAAAGTTAGGGCCCAGTGAAATGTGTGTTAACTGTGTGATGATACGTTTGTGCTCTCGGGCTATCGTTGAAGATAAGACATACATAGATGCACGAGTAAATAATGTATCGGTGTACGGGTTTTACTTTGACAGATGGCTATTTAAAGCCTAAGATAAGAATTGTGAGATTGGGTATACTGTCAAAGAAGGACAAAGAGTTCTTTTTCCGCTTTGCCTTTGCCGCTATCAAGATTAGAGTTTGTAGCTTTCTATAATATGCATGGATTTGTAACGTCTTTAGCGTCTTTTGCGTGTTATTAAAGGTCTCCACTGTCTGAAGCGCCGAAAGATGATGCGCAAATGTGATGTGTACTTTATACATGTTTTTATCAAATTCCAAGTGTTGATATCTTTTAGACAACAATTTTAGTAAGGTAAACAAGAGTCGTGATGTAGGTTCCTTTGTTTCGTTCTTATCTAAGCACGCCAAACAGTGAAAGAACCAACATGGACGACTTATTGGAATCTTTCGTGACGAAGGTCGATCCGGTGTTCCAAAACTTCAGAAGGCTCTTTAGCAATGAGCTGACTAGAAGTATCAGTATTAGCATTACCTCGTTCATTGCAGGTGGGTTTACATTTTCTCCAAAGCACAACTACGAAGATGAGCTGAAAAGAGTTCATCACTTTCTACAGAGCGAAGATTATGCGGCTATAGTAGCAGATGCCTACCAGAACCAGACCGCCATTTCTTTCAAGCGCACCCTAGCGCTTACTCTTATGTTTTGTGTGCTACAAATATTTGTTTGTTGCTTAGTCTGTTCCCGGGTATATGGAAACAAATTGCAGGTCCTGGGAAGCAAGATAAACCGAATGACTTTTTTTTCCCAAAACATAACTGAGGAGAGATATCAGAAATTTGCCGAAGAATTGAAGCATTTCAGTGGAGAACTTGAGCTTGTTAAAAAGCAGATAGCAGTCGCTACTAGCCGTAGATCGTCTTCCTCTAATTTGTCAATCGAAGGAATTGACAAAAATGTAAAAAAAGTATACGACGAGTTCACAGAGAAGCTATCCGAGTTTGACGCTAAACGCGATGAGTGTACCAAGATGATAGTTAGTCATATGCAGAAAAGTGGTGATATTGATGAACTTATACATAATTGTGAGGCTAAGGTTAATTCCTTTGATCTAGAGTTGAAGCAAAATATCAAGAAGTCAAACCTTGAGTATAGGACGCTGCTGGAAAATGTTACAACCTATATTGATGATGTAAGACAGATTAAGTCAGACCTTAGCAAGCGCTTTGATCTACTTCAAGTTCAGCTGTATAAAAGCAATGTCCTCCTACTGCATGTTCAGACGCAGGTTCAGAGTACCAAACAGCAAAGAAGCTCTTCACCTTTTAGTGATATTACTTCGTCCGCAAACAACGGAGTTGCAAAGCCAGGGAGAGAACTCAAAGACACTGAAAATTTTGATACTGAAGAGCTGAACTTTGTTCTTAAGAACAGTTTCTCGTCCCCTCAAAGGACTACTGGCCCTAAATCTACTGAAGTCGCTGAGCAGTATTCAGCTGACTCAATTGAAACCTACATGCGTAATACAGATTTGGTTTTGAACCACATTTTACTCAAGCTGGACGTTACTAACAAAAGACTTTCGGAATGGACTAAGAAATTGGGTGATTTCGATGTCGGAATGAAAGCCAAACACGCATCGCTAGAGAAGCGTGTGACATCAATGGTCACTGACCAGAGCTTCCTGCTAGATAAAAATATTCCCCTAAGCTGTGGCTTTCTTTCGTGCGCTGAAAAGCTGCATTCTCTTGAAATGTTCAGTTACGACTATCACTACTTCCTGCTGGCTAATTTGATAAGCATGGAAGAGTATCTTGCTGATATTAGCTCAAAACACCTTGTTAGCAGTACATTTTTCGACGACTTTCTCTACTCTTGCAAGCTTGCCTACCGTGATTGTTTGCAAGAATCGTTGGGTGAGATCGCTAAGTTTGCTAGCTGCTCGGACACCAATAGTTTTGACCCTGACTTCAGCTTGATGTCCAGCCTGTCTTCTATGTGCACGCAAAAAATAGAGTCTGTATACTTTCGTTTTTTTGAACAAAGCAGACCTGCCAAGCTGGACATAGATATCTGGCTGGAGTGCAAGGAAACGGTCTATGGCTATAAGCTCAAATTGGTAGACGACATTCTAGCGGCATGTGAAAAATTGTACTTGAATTTTGTTGTTGTGTCAAAAAATGTCTCTCAGCTGTTAACTGAAACCAATTCCAACTCATCCAATGCTGGACCAGTAGAGATAAAATCGGCAACTGTGTCGGAGGAGTTTGAGTCGTCCGAGTTTCTAGATGACAGCTTCAACAGTCACATACTTGACGACCCGGTGAACTTTAAGCCTCTGAGATTGGCAATCAAACAAAAGAACGAACAAAAAGAGGACGTTGTTTCTGTTTTGAGCTAAGGGTTGTTATCAATAGCATTGATAGAATGATACCTATTTGGCACTCTCGTGTCTGGCGCTCGCTGACCTGCCGGATCCACACCGTTTTCGTTGCCGATGCTGCGGTGTCATGCATGGAAAAGTGTCGCGCATAATTTTCTTTTATATTTTGGAAAGCTTATAATGTTTTTTTCGATTTCCGACCAACGAGAGTGGTGGAAATTATAAGCTAACTGGGGTACATATTAGCTGTGTAACAATATTGGTACTTAGTACACAGAAGAGTAACTGTCCTCAGGTATTACTACAAATATGGTTACCAGCACAGGAAGCCCGCGAGTTTTGCTTTTGAAAAACAAAACCACACCAGTGGATCCATATCATGACCTATTTCTGTCAAGTGGATTGGGTGTCGGTTTTGTTCCTGTGCTGAGACATGAGCATCTCGATAAGGAAGATATTGTATCCTTCTTGTGTGGCGACTACTTTCTGAACCGGTCGAGAGCCTTAATCATCACGTCACAGAGAGCAGTGGAGGTGCTAAACGAGTGCATGAGCATGGTTCTACAGCGCGATTCTATCAAAGCAAAAATGATCTTTAATATGCCTGCGTATACTGTAGGCCCAGCCACGGCTGCCATATTGGGCAATGCTGGCTTTAAGGATATAAGAGGGGGAAACGATGCCGGGAATGGCTCGATATTATCGGACATAATCATTGCCGACAGCCTATTTCAATCTTCGGGTAGCGACGCTGGCGCTGACAAAACTATAACGTTCTTTACTGGTGAAGTCAGAAGAGACATAATACCGAGAAAACTCTTAGCTAATGGCTTTGATTTGACAGAAAAAGTTATTTACAGAACTGTTGTCATGGATGACGTTGTAGAGCGCTATGAAAGCGCTTTTTCTCAGCTTGATGACAGCTGCAAAAATTGGATAGTGTTCTTTTCCCCTCAGGGCACAGAGGAAATTGTAAAGCACTTAAATTCAGTCAAAGACAACACCCCTTCAAAATCTTTAGGGCCCATTAGACTAGCGTCTATTGGTCCAACTACAGAGACCTACTTATTGGAGAACGGGCTTGTGCCGCATGTGGTGGCGAAGAAGCCCGATGCCCCATCTTTATTAAAAAGCATACAGGAGCATGTTGAGTAGTGGTGATCTCTTCAGTTCTGTTCCTCATTAAGTAAAGCATATAGACTATATTCAAATTGCCTCATCTACTAATCAATTTTGATGATCAATTATATGCTTATTGTATTCATTCTAGTTAGATAGCTAGGGTGGGGTTTTCGATAAGATAGATCAGCTCATCGTGTGCTAATGTTAAAGTACATAATGCAACTCTCAGATTTATCTTTTTTCAAACACTAGAAAGTCAACACTACCTTGTTCAGCTCAGATACAACAAGCAGCATTTCGGACCCATTTTTGTAATCTGTCTGCATTTCTAACAGGGAGTTATTGGCGTTCTTTATTGTGATTTCGGGAGAGGGTAAAGCCAATTTGCCGGTCTTCAAAGGAATCAGCACCACGTCCAAAGGGTCCAATTTCTGTGCATTGTCCGAGTATAGAGTGCTAACTTCGTACTCCAATGATTTTGTACCGGTCATAAGCCATAAATCATACAGGTCTAAGCTGAAACTGACTGTAGCAGTGGTCGGCTGTTCATCAGATGCAGCAAAAAGCACTTTCTTCTTCTTTTTCTTTTGCTTTTCAGTGTCGGGATCTTTAGTGTCTTCGTTGGCCTCGCCATCGGCTTCCTCAGTTTCGTTATTGGGAAGCATATCACTCCATACGGTAATCGTCTCTATTCGCAGCTTCGCATGAATGGGCTCACCTAAAGCGTACGAAGTCTGTCTGTCAAAATCAAGTTCCACTGTATTCACCACATGCACCACTTGCAGAGGAACGTCTATTCTGAGGATATTTGTGATACTACTAATTGTTAAAGTCCGCTCTCGGTCAGTAATTAATTTGCCTCCACCAGTGGTGAATGGCTCAAGGAAATGAGTCAGCAGCGCAACAAGATCCTCAAGGTCAGTATCATTAGCAATCGCTGAAAAACTACTTTTTATTGCATCTAATGAGAGACCATCTACTCTGATGCATCCAGACAATGCGTAATGATTAACCTTCACGTGCACGCTTTCAAAGAGCAATTTCGCCAGCAAATCGTACTTCAACAATCGAGGCGAAATGGTCTTCACTTGCTGACAGAACAGTGAGTGCAGCAATACCTGACATTCTCTGTCGATATCCACATATTCAATGGTCAAGACCAAGTGCTCGTTTGTAATTCTTGCACCTTTTTTCTTTTGAAGAAGGTAGAAAAACGTGGCACCTTGATCACCAAAAACAACAAGATTTTCTGGTTGCAGCCATGTCTTTGTTACAATAGAGGGCTCCTGATTGGAGCTTTTGACTTCGGGGTGCACGCTAAATTTGTTAAATCGTACTGGCTTGTCGGTACGTGCTGTGCCCACCGTGAAGTTGGAGAACAGATCCGAAGACTTGAAGATATCCTGCACTGATACAGCAATTGTCAACAGTGTATCCACGTAATGCTTGACAAATTTACTGAGTGTTTTACCGTCGTGCTCCCAAGTAATGCCAACTTGAAGCTCCAGAATAGTATTACCAACATCTGGAGGAAAGAAGTATGGTATATTTACAGAAACTTTTGATCCTGGCGACAAGGTTTGCTTTATGGGAAACTTGAACGTGTGTTCATCGCTGACAGCATCGAATTCGCAGGGCTCATCATCTATACTAATGCGAGAAGAGTCTGTCTTCGTGAGGCGGTCAGTTTCGCTTTTAAAGAAAACAATCAAAGCGTTGCTGAGAGGTTCTGAACCAACCACCACCTCCACGCATATTTCGTCCTGGTGCAGATCTCTCTGTGGTGGCATACAAGCTTGGATAATGGTGTTTCTTTTAACGCCAGAGTCGATGGCGCTTTGTTGAAAAAAAGAGACACGCTCACCTTCTTCAAAAAGCTTTGTCAAGTTGATATTGCCAAAATTGAACAATAGTTTTTCAGCGGTGAACTCGTCAAAGATGACCTCCGTGGTGTACAAAAGGATTTCGTTTTGTCCGCGTACCAAGCTACAGTCATTTTGAGATAGGGCTACTGTCTGAACTCCATTGTTCAGAAAAATCTGTATATCTTTGACAGGCATTTCCAAGTTGCAGTCAATTACTGCTATTAGCCCATAAGTATCGCATTCTTCGTTTACCTGTAATGGAAGAATCGTTATGCTCTTGCACAATCTGTCAACCTCAAATTCGTAACGTCTTTCTACTTTAGTTGACAAGTCGTAAAACTTGTTGAGCGCCGCTTGCTTGGCAGCCAAATTGCCCTTCTGGGTGGAGGAAAAGTAATCAGCATACGCGTTCAGCAAAGACTCGAGAATCTCCGGGTCTTCAGCATAGACGTCTTGTAGTCTGAGCTTTTCTAAGCACGTGATGTAGATCTCCAGGACCTGTATACCAAGGCTTTCCCAACGCTGCTCCTTGTAGTATTGGTATGAGTCACCTAGTACTCTTACGGCGTCTTCGTACTTGCCCTGCTCATATGCGAGAACCGAGAGCTCTACAGAAAGAGTATCTACAGTTCTGGGACGAGTCTGCACCTTACCATAGTCCTGCAAAATTTCGGACACTTTCACAAATACGTAGTCCTCAAATGATGATTGCGAAGCAAGGGTCTGGCTTAGTTCACTGTCAACAATGGAGTACTCTTCGTTTTCACCGGTATCAGTATCAGCCAACAAATCACCGGAAAAAAGGCCCCGAAGATGGAGTCCTTTAGTGGCACCAAGCTCTATGACGTGCTCCTTCTGCTGCTGCTTCAGCTGAGCGATTGCTTCTACAAGTTCGGCTATGTGACCAATGTTCGAGGCACCGTCAAATGAAAGAGACGGCACCAAGAGCGACTCCAGATCGGGAGACACAAGAAAGTTGCGTAGCAATACAAAACACAGTTCATTGATTTTTGGAAGAAAAGGACCCAGCCGCTGTAAATCTGCTATAAACTGGGCTAACAAGCGAGCATGCTCCATGTAAACTCGCACTTTCTTGAGCTCGGTGGCTTCAGCAACAAGTTGTGTTTGCAGCAGTGTTACTTGCTGCGCGTATACGTAGAGCATCAGTTCATACTGTGAAACGCTGTCGCTTCCAGACAGAGAATTGTAGAGCTCTTTTTTCATAGGGCCTGCGGCCCCCTGGAAAGGCAGATTGGCTACGTCTATGTGATCTATCCCCTTGTCCAAGGAGAGGTATGTTCGTGCGAACGGCAGCAGACTCGCATGGCAATTAAATGCATCGTTGAGCTGGCCCATGCTTTCAAAAACATGGGCGGAGGCATCCTTGAACGCAAGAATAATGACAGGCTTAACAGATTTTTGGAATTTGGTGGCCTGGAAGTAAACCAGTCGATCCGTGGCAGAGTCCAGAATGGCAGACTTGAGGTTCGAGAGAAGGAAATTCCATGCCTCAACTTTTTCTGCCTCCGACGGGTATGTGGCTTTAATACGGAAACATCTCTCCAGCAACGTGTCTTCGGCAACGTCGCCAAAGTCTGATTTCAGCTTATTGTAAACGTTTGTCTTGAAGGGAGCAGAGACCTTGTCTGTCCTGTCATCATAAAAAAATATACACCACTTTGGTTTCGTGACTTTGGAATTGATGCTGTCCTCCAGCCAGGAACGGATCAGAGGCCTCACTTTCGACCTGTAGTCATCCACGTTACTGGCATGCACTAGCATCAGTTTAACATATGGCTCATAGCACTCTTTCACTGCCCTAAGAAGTCGTTCTTCGCCCTCCTTTGGAGGATTTCGGTCCTTTCTAGGCACCTCCTCTTGCCATTGAAGCTTCAAGCCTCTGATAGTGCGGACATTTTGGCCCTGCAATGGCCGCCAGTGCAGGTTGTTGAGTATAGAATGCCGAGCGAGCTCGGGCTCCAACAGCGGGAACAACGAGAACGGGTCGTAGAACGCCACATTGAGAGTCTGGATTGGAGAATCTAGATCCATCGTGGCAATGAACAATGCAGGACTTTAGTTGGCTAAGGAGTGTAGGTAATTAATGGTACCAATCAGAGGGCACTGTAACACGCACTACTAACCAAGCCTAACTACGAGAAATTCCGACGCGTCTGCGATTCGTCGCGAGGTCTCGCGCTGACAACAAATTTCTATGCACTGAAAAATGCAAAGTGAGGGCTAAAAAGGCTAGTAACGCAATTACACCTCGTACATAGCGACATCCACACAAGTGCATTTGATTGCGGTGGCTAGTGCACAGTGATAGCCCCATCTACGAGCCTTTATCTCATTCAATAAGAAGATGGCACCTACCCCGAAAAACACGGGCACTGTGAACCCGAAGTCGCTATCTAACAGCTCGATAAACTCCATTGCACGGTCCCGCTTCAGTCTGCTTGCATCGCCTCGCAAGCGCCTGTTGAATGAGTCGCGTGATAGCATATTGTCCAATGGGAGTAACGGAGGCAGCCGGAGGGGGAAGTCGCTTAACTTCGGCGATTACAAGCCGTCATATCGCACGTCACTGTATTACCAGAAGCTCATACAGCGGTCGCGGGACCAAGTGAGCGATTATTTTGGAGAGCACATAACAGAGGAGAGTGTCATAGATGACAGTGCTAGCAACGGTGAGGTGAGAGAGGTGAATCAAGTACTCGATGACGCTAATGCCTCAAAGGCGTCTACCCTTGCTAATACGGGCATCAATGTTAAGACCAAAACAGCGTATGACGACGAGAGTATCTCGTCTTGGTTTGATCGCCTCAAGAGAAGAGCACAACAGACGTTGCAGCTAAGTCAACAAGAGGATCGCATATTTGACCAGACGTTGAGTTTGGAGAGCACCAGCGACTTAGACATTGCCACTGGCGACACTGCAAAGCCTGCCGAGACCAGTCCTACAGATATACGGCTTAGCGATGTCCAAAGAGAGCCATCTCCACTGGAGGAAAAGGCACAACTTTACTTACAGAAGCACCCTTTGTCGCAATTAACTGAGACGGCTGATCGAGATCAAGTTGAGGTGATGGACATCAATTCTGACAGCGAAATGGAGGTTGCTAGTGATGTTGATAACGAGAGTCAGCCTGAGAACGAAGAGCCTTCCCTCAATCATTATGACGATGAGGTGGAAGACAATGAGAACTATAGCGAAAGTCAAGAAGAGGAACCAGATGCTGAGAATCCAGAAAAATACGCCAATCTGTTTGACGACGAGGCCGAAGAGGGGTCTTTCAACGAAGAGATGGAGGAGAAATACGCTCCTCACTCTGAAGACAACGAAGAGGTTGAGGAAATTGAGGAGATAGACTCACAAAGCGAATATGGGAGTGAAAAGTCCGATGAGCCAATGGAGGCAAATGATCGCTCATTTCCCACCGCTCATCCAAAGACGTATATGTCTGGCGGTCCCCGGTTGCCAGTCTACGAAGCAGCTGATTATAACGACGAACCCGAGGAAAATGGCTCTGATGATGCTCTTGCCAACGAGGCGACCGGATACCAAGATGTTGATGAGCATGAGGAAGATGAGAACTTTTCAGGTGACAATAGTGAGGACAGTGGCAGCGAAGAGCATGAGGACGATGAGGACCACGACGAAGTTAGTCATAATAACGTTGATGTCGCTGTGAGCGATAGACATTACGATAATGTACATCAGGCGGCTGCTGAGCCTACGTATGCTGGGGATGTGCGGGCCTCTAGTGAGGAGTCGGTCGAGCGCAATGAGTCGGTGAATTCTAAAGAATCTGAGCCCTCTGGAGAGTCTGACGAGTCAGAAGAAGTCTCCGACTCTTCCGAGGACAGTGATGCGCAAATGGCTGAAGGCGTGACAGAAGTAGCTGAAGAGGCATACCCAGGCCACGATGAACACGCTGAGCTCACAGAGCAACCAAACGACTTTGACCCCAGTTTATGGGCTATGAGCGTAGCCCAGACGATTATAAGCAGTCAAACAGACCAAGGGATGGCTATAGATCCACTTTTAGCTCAAACAAAGCATCATGATGAGCACGACGAGCCAACTCATTTTGACAATGAGAGCCAATTTATCGACCCTGAGCTGGCTTCCAGAATTGAAGATGTGCTCAATCGACATGACCAGCAAAGTGAACAGAGTCACCACGAACAGCAAGAGCAAGAAACTACGGTCTATTACGACGAAGTGGAGACGACCAGCGATAGCATAGCCAACAAGTCTGAAGTTATATCTGTGCATACGCCTGCTGTAGATGTCATCAGGGAAGGCTCTGATCGAGAAGTTGCACAAGAAGTCCAGGCACCGGCGCCTGAAGTAGTGGGTTGCACTTCTGAGTCCAATGTCGTTAGCGACGAAGCCAAGCTAAACAGCACCACCACCAAGAGACCCAAAAGGTCCCCCAGTCCTCCTCCTCCAAAAATTTACCAGCAGAGCAAACTCAACACTGGCCTGTTGGATTTGTTAGAAAGTACGCTAGAGGTTCACAATAAGAGAAGCGCTGAGGTAGCGGTACCTGTCACCAGGGCTAGTGAAGCTTCTGTAGCTGACGAGAAAGCTGCAGAGGACAATGATGACACACAGATACCACAAGACAGCTTTGCGGAATCCGTTGAACAGTATGACACAGCGGTGGCTATTAGTGCGAGCCTTCAAAATGATAATGGTGTTGAAAGGGATAACAGCGACATTAAAGTTGGTGTTCAGGATGGCGCTGATGATAAAACCGACAATCTCGATTCTGCTCATTACGAGACAGCGAATTTTGAGACTTTGGCTGACCACTCTCACTTTGATGTGGTGCAGTCTGATCTCGAGCATCCCAGTAGTATCAGTGTAGCCGCTGAATCATCGGCATTAATGGCTGAAACTTCAGACGACTCGAAGACTCTTGACGCAGACCAGTTTGCGACCGCATTACTCCACGAAGCCGAGCAAGGTGAGGATGATGAGGCAGGCGTTTCTCTGATCTCCGACAACGATATTGCCAACCAGTCTATCTACGTTGATGAGGATGTCGAAGAGTTACAGAGTAATAATTTTGATAGTGCTGCTAACTCTAGTGAAAATGCTAAGCCAACGGACAACGCCAATGCTAGCACTCACTCAAAGTCCCCATCTATTGAGTCTGTAGGTTCAAACGACGAACCGTCTGATGCATACGAAACGGCCCATCATGTGACATTTGCCGATCCTGTGATCACAGATGTAGTCGAAGAGCAAGAGGAACCCGCTATGAATGGAAGTCAGCGGGCGGATGAGGAAAAGATAGATAGTTGGATGCCTGTGGACAAGAGTTCTCCCATAGAGCATGAAGTCGAAGCAAATGGATCTAATGCGATTAGAGACGTTAACGAAAATGACGCTGGAGTCACGAGGGCATCCTACTCTGATGTGCAAGCCGGTGATGGCGTCACTGTCGTCAAGAATGCTGGAATCAGTGATACGAACATGGAAACTGCCGTGGACTTCACCATTGATAGTGAAGGTACCACCACCGCTGGCGAAGTTGAGAAAGTGGTCGAAGATGCAGTAGCTGATATAGCTGAAGAAGTCGCTGCTGCCGTAGCCAATAATACTGCAACGGTAATTGAGGCTACAAGGACGGACGATGTCTCCACAGGGGTTCAAAAGGATGCCGACACTAGTAGTAATGACTTAATGGCTGAATCTACTAACATTGAGAGCGAATCGCATTTGCCTGAGGTCTCTCCTAATACTGGCGAGGAACTTGAACAAAGTCAAAGGCAGCAAGAATTATATGAAGGCGAAGATGTCCTTTCCGACACATATAGCGATCTCTCCGTAGCCGATGATGAGTTGGTTGAAGACTCAGATCCCTCGTTGGACGAAGACGAGTTGGTGGCTGCTTTGGCAGACGATGACAGCGAAGAAGTCTATGAGGATGACTCGCTGTCCGAAAGTGAAATTGCTACTGCTCTTGCCGAGTACGAAGAGGACGAACAGGACAACGAACTTGCGGCCGAGGGTGACGATGAAGGCCAGAGTGCCCATACAGTTGGTAGTGTTGTCGATGCGGACACAGTTGGTGAGAATCCTGCTAGTGATTTGAAACGCAAGTTGGAAGATTCGGAGCAATCAGAATCTAAGGCCGTAAAAAAGATGAAATCTGGCTTTTTCGCATGGTTATTCGGAAACAATAGACAGGCTGAAGGAAGTACAAAATCGGAATTGGAGCAGGTTGAAAGTACAGAAGAATCAGATCTGGCAAAAGAACCAGAGACTGAGGTTGCTCAACAACCGAAAGTTGAATCTGCGTTAGAGGATACTGAAACTATTATTGTTCACTCAGAAAGTGAAAACCAGGTTGACGAGGACCGCGAAGCCGCCGAGGAAGAGCCTTTGGATGGCCAAGTCTACGATGCTTTGAACCAGTGGCCTGTGGAGAACGTCGTGCTCAGTACTCCTAGTAAAGTTGACGAAGGGTCTTCAGATCACGAAGCTGAGAAGAGTGCTGACGCAACGCCACCTCGAACGGATGTTGTGGATGAGCAAAGGCCAAAGAGTAAGTCTGTTTTTGACTTTTTCAAGCCAGAGTTCAGTTTTTCAGGTGATAGTGTTCTGGAGGAGGATAAAGAGTCAAATCTTCATGAGCAGGATCACAAGGATGACTCATCAAAAACACAAGAGGTACGTGATTCAGTAGAAAGAGCTGAGTCAGTTGATTTTGAGACCGGGAAAAGTTCTATCGGACAGTTTGAGGAGGCACAATCGGACTCCACTGAAGAACGAAGACGAGGCTTTAGCTCCGTCCTGCAAAGCTACATGGATGGACTGTTGGAAGATGCTGTTGATGATAGCGTTGCCGAAGAGGAGGAGACAACCATTACACGCGAGCATGAGTCTGTGCCGGCCGCAACCACTGATTTTGAAGGAAGTTCGGTCCAGACATCCGAAACGGCTCCTGAACCTGAAACTGAAGACCGTCCTGTAAGTCCTCCTATACAATCAGTGGCATCTACATTGAATGCCTTCATGGACAATTTGAGAGAGGATACTGTCGTGAACGTGGATGCTACTGTTTCAGCCAATGAGACTGAAGGAAACGATGAAACTGCAAATGAAGTTGCTAACGACTCTGATGTTAACGACCAAGGCATATTGAGGACCATCTCGCAATTTGCACACGATTTCGGGGAGGCATCCTTCAGCAACAGGGTCGTCGATTCCACGAGAATAGCAGACACGTCTGCAAATACTACTGCCGAAGCTCCTGCTGGGGACAATCATCATGCAGAAACCCAAACTGGCTTGACTGCTAGACTCAATGAATTTTTTGGTCACATAAGAGAGTACACCTTGCAGGAGAGTACAGTTGATGAAGTTCAAAATGGTGAATCAAAAACAAATGACGATACTGGCTATGCGAACGAGTCGATTTTGACATCTCTGAATAGTAACGATGAAGGCGTCTCTGGTGGTTCTGCTTTGAATTCTGGTACCGAGGCGGGCACTGACGCTGACGTCGATCAACAGCCAGAAAGCCCTCGCGCTGGTGAAAAGACAGCGGATGTAGATATCCCAGGAGACTTTGTAGAGGAGGCAACAGAAAATCTCGAAGTCGTAGAGCCACCAAACAATGAAGTTCCAGTTGATGCTGAAGTTCCCGCTGATGCTCAAGCCGACTCTCTCGTTGAAACAAAGACAGAAACTAGTGCTCAAGCTTCAGATGCCGATACCAATGGCATCCCAACGCCTGAATCGGTCCGATCTACACACTCTTTGCTACAAAGACTTACTCGCTACAGCCCTATCAAGGTTCTGAAGAGGCCATTCTCACGTAGATCGCAACAGGCAGAGGTCGCAGCAGCTAATGATATAACCGGGGAGGCCGATAAAATGGAGGCTGAAACGGGGGATAGTGACCATGAAAGGAGTGAAGAAAACCCATTCTTGGCGTCAGACTCGAAATTTGGCTCGATTCCTGATCTCCACTATAATCAGCCAATGACCAACTCTGATGAAGAGAAGGAGGACGACACTGATTTAGCGAATACGTCCGAGCAAGAAACGGGTGATGCCACTCTGATAAACCCCCTTGATCTGCAAAAGACTAGAAGCGGTAGGATCAGAAGCAGATCCAGATCTCCTAGTCGTAAAAGATCCAATGATGGGCTAGAGAAGCTGTCCTGGAGTGTTTCCCCTTCCCGTCACAACTTCAACACAGGTAGAGTGATATCGACCCGTAGTGGCAGAAGGATAGGCTCTAGCGAGGATACTCCGAGCCTAGATCTTGAGGCTGCTGAGAAAGCCGATAGGTCCAACGACTTGCGCAAGTATGAAGATGCAAAAGACTCTTTTGTAGGAGGTAAGTCGTCAAGACGCAGTAAAAGAAAGCATTCCAGTGAATTGGAGGAAACTAATATTGAGGGTCCTGCTTCTCGTTTAAGACACTTCCCTGGAAAAGAGGAAGAGGTAGCATCAGAGCAGGAAGCTAGTGACAAAGCTGAGCCTGCGCCAAAGAAAGCTAGAGCCGCGAGGACGAAGACTGCAAAGGCTGCCAGAGTTTTGAGAGTGAAGGCTGCAAGGGCTGCTAAGAGCGCAAAAGCTGCGAAGGCTGAAAGAGGTGAGGCTGACAAGAGTGATCAAACCAAAGACCAAGATAAAGAAAAAGATATTAAGGGTAAGACCGGTAAATCTGCAAAGAGTAAACAGACAAAAGCCGTATTGCAGCCAGAGAATGATGTACCGACTGAGACCAAACACAAAACACCTGCTACTAAAGCAAAGAGAAGCACGAAGACTTCGACAAAGAGAAGGGCTGCGACTAGGAAAGCGAAGAAGTAAATACCTCGAGCATTTTAGAGGCTCTTTGTATTAATAGATACCAATTGTACGTAATAATTGTATTAATCATGGCAAAGATATGATAGCGCTCAACAACTATACTGTCGGGTCATCTAAATTTTTGGTATACTAGTACGTACATATTAAGTAGAATAGTCGAAGATGCAATTTTTATATTAAACAGCGACTAGAAAAGAAATGGCAAAACTGGAAACTCAGTTCATTCGCTTATAAAAGGAAAGCAAGACCGGCAATGACGGCGGCACCGGCAATTGGAGCACCGTTCACAGCAGCGTTAGAGTAGGTGGACACCTGTGGGCTCTCGGTGCACTTAGTGCAGACAGTCTCTGTAGCGGTAGAGAGAGAGGTCTGGGTGTTTGTGGTGGAGTTTCCGAAAGGAGTCGACTGGGGAGCACCAGAAGAGGATCCGGAAGGAGAAGCAGCCTTCTTCACCAAAGTGATATCAGAGCATCCCTTTGGAGCGTCCGACTCGTAGTACATAACCTCCCAAGACTGGGCGGAGTACTGGTATGGGTCGTTGGTGTTCTGGCAAGCGTAAAAGTGGTCAGAAGTACCGTTCACCTGCAGGGCACCGTCGGAATCAAAGGTAACTTCGGAAGGAGTCAAAACAGACAGAGTAACGTAGTTACCGTAGACACCAAAAACGGCTGGGACCTGAGGAGGAGAAGAAGGGTCAGATAGCTGGGAGTTCTCGTAGTTCAGGGGAGAGGTGTTGTCGCCTAAGAAAACATAGTTGATTCCGGCACCCTCGTGCATGCCACTGATTCCCTTTCCGTTCAGGCTAGCGTCGTCGGACTTAACCCATAACTCAACGGTCTCAGCAATGGCAGAGGAGGCAGCAGCAGTTAAAGCGATAGCAGATCTGGCAGAAAACTTCATTATGATATATGTTGGTTTGTGTGAATGATATGTATTAATGTTGAAAAAGATGGAAGTCCTTTGACGGAGGAAAAATCAATGCTTTATATATTCGTATTTGAGTTCTGGTCAGGAACAGAAAATTAGTACCGACTGCAGAAGTCACGTCAATGGTAAACAAGCAATTACGCTAAAATGCACTCCAAAACATATAATTTGCTTATTTTTCTAAAAATAGTATTAACTTTTATTTAGCATTCTGTTTTTTATGCATAAGATTCCTGCAGCTGATTGAAAATAGTAGTAGCCAAGTTCAGCGTAGATTTTTGCGATGGCAGGGTCTCGTTTGCATGATTCGGGGAATAGTGTGGGGTTTCCAGCTTAAAAAGAGTACTGCAACTACACGATTACAATGATTTGAAAGATATGTGAAATCTGTGCTTGTTTTCTCTGCTATTGAAAAACAAGCTCGTCAGCTGGCTTTCTCTGCTTTCCCGAAATGCCGCTTCTTCTTTTACCCGTGAAAAAGTTGTATTATTGAAAAGAAAACACCACTGAAAAATGGCAAGATTTTATTTCCCTATTCGGTATAAAAATAATTATATTCGGCAATCTGTTTTTCAAGACTACCTTGCTTCCATGCAAGGGACTTACATCATTGTGCATAAAGAGGAGAAATAAAAGTGCAGGAGATTTTTAAGCATTCACCGCTTTGAGACACCGTTTACTCAGAGGATACGCCAAAAAGAACTGCCAGCGTAATCGCTCGGATGGCTGACACGCACGACTTTCCGTATCCGACTCTTTGTTTAAACTGACAATTAAGGTGCTTGTTTACTATATACAAATTCGTATGTTAGGATCTACTTAACTATATACACGCGGAAAAAAACGAGTAATAATATATGAGTTGCTGACCATTGGCTTAAACCTAGTCTAGGGACGAACTGAATTTGGTTCAAAAGTGTGCCAGCCTTTAGTCAACTGTACACTTTTATGAAATAAGATTCTCAAAGGCTAACTTGCTCGTTTTCGCAGGTTTTCGAAGAGAAAGTATTGTCATATTTTGTCAGTTTCGGTTTTCAGCGCGTAGTACATTCCACAATCAAGAAGATTACGTCATGAGATGTTGTATTCAATGTTTACCCTAGTGCACGTGCTACGCAATATTCTGCATTAAATTCTCAAAGATGGTGAAGAACACGATGCCTGTCAATACAGAACGACTTATGGAAGGACCCAGCCCCCGATAAAGGTCTCTCGTAGGGAACTTCCATTTAGGAGGAACGACTTCCCTACGCGCATACCCATTTTTCTCCAAAACTATGTTTCTGAGCATGTCCTTCTGATACTGCGATTTCATAGTATCAATAGGGAATACAGAAATCCAACTAAAAGTTCCCGCAATGGCTCCGCCCATGGCTATGGAAACTGAATTGCCCACTTGTTTAGAGAATCCACTGCCCTCCGCCCCCGACTGCGACGTAATAAGACTTTGAGTAGAAATTTTCACTGTTTCATAAAGAGCATAATATAGCCCAGAGCTTACGCCATCTCTCACAATTTGATATTTGACCCCAGAATAGAGACCTTTAAACCCGTCATATCGTACGATCTCTTTACCTAACGCAAATACGCCCATGGGCTTGCCGTCAATCGACTTATGGGTCTCTAAACGCGCAGAATCCCGCACTAGTATCAAAATTTGGCTAAATATCTTGGTCAGTTCGAAGGGACAAGAAAACAGGGTTACCAAAGAGCCAGCCATGGCACCTGCAAGAACACAAACGGGCACATTTTGCAATATACGGTCTGTCTCGCTTATGTCTGCGACAGCACCGGTGTTGTAATCCTTTGCACCCCTCGCGTATGCACATACCCTACTGGTGTAAGGTTTTATATCAGAGTAGAGCCAAACACCAAAGGACTTGGCCATGGAAGTAGAAACCAACGGGGCCGCAATTCCCCTGAACAGGCCCTTGACACCTTCGTGCGCAATTGTATATCTAAAACACTGCCAGGCGGAGCTAAACTTGTGAATCTGCATTCTTGTCTTCATGGAATCGAGTGGAAAGCCAATGCTAGTAGAAACTACGCTAGCCGAGCATGAGAGCACGGCCGCTTTGTATGGTGCCATAAATGAGGGTAGCGTGAGTAATGGCTTGTCATAGACAATGTCACCCGTAATTGCTGGAATATGGTGTTTATTCTTTGTATTGGTAGTCATTGTTGTGAATAGTCTATTAGCTAAGGTGTTTTAACTCCGCAGGGAGAAGTAAAATGTTATTTCCGTGAAGGCTTTAAAGGCTCAGGTCCGGACTGTTTCTGGCCCCCAATTTACGGAGTTTGTTGGCTCGCCCGGTAGTTCGTGCAATTGCACGTTCTAATCTATAAAGTGTGGAACGTCCGGTTGTGTTAAAACGTCAGCAAAGAGCAAAGAAGGAACGTGGGCCAAAAGTGCGATCTGCTCTTATCTTAAAAATATTTTAAAGCAGGGCGGAAATTTGTGCCGCGCCAATGCAGATTTTGCGAAAGCCTCGTGCAGGGTAGCGTACAGAGATTTTCACAAAATTTCCATGTGCGACTGAATAGAGTAGACTTGGAAACAGACTGTGGGAGTGTATTCAAACTAGTCGGTATTCGAAATAATTAGGCAAACTAGATAGATTATGTTGTAGAAATTTAGATTTTTCGGTTTGCTATAGTAAATGCTTTGGATGCTTTTGTGTTTGAAATTCTTCTAGGATTAATCTGCTAGCATCTTGAAAAACTGATCTAACTATATCGATGCAGCTTCATGTAGTCGACCATACAGATGAGGTTCGGTGTATTTCTATGGTGTATTTTCCTGCAGCAATTCTTGGGGCCAAACAAAGTACTACTTTGCCACAAATCTCATCAGGTAACGCGGCCTGCCAACTTGCTTACGGTCTCAAACATCAATGGCCTCCTTGAACAGCAACACCTCGCTGAATTTCATCCCATTAACCTCATCATCGCCTAGCTTCAACTCGTCCATTAAGGTCTCCTTGTCCTGATCGAATCTCTGGTCCTTATTAGCCACCAAAATCAAACCTTGGGACCGGACACTCTTGATCAACTCCGGAGACAGCTTCAGCAGCCTTTCGGACACAACAATACCAAGTAAATTGTTTGCCGTTGCGAAATTCACTGCCATCTTCACCGACCTAGTCAATTTATCCTGGTTGACTAGCTCAGAGGTAAAAGAAGTTGAATGCTTATTGATAGAGTCAATATTGTCAATTGTCATTGAAAATTGCGACTCTTCAGGCTCTCCGGACTCAAGTTTGTGCTCAACTTCAAACCCATTTGTTGTACAGGCCTTGAACAAGTGAGTATCGTTCTCAAATCTGATACCGTTCAGGTTGTAAAATACAGGGTAATTAGGCTGTTTCCAGTTTAAAATTGAGCAAACGCTAGAGTTGTTAGAGGAAAGGACCATAGGTCTATTCCCTTTAGAGACACGCAAAGCTCTAACATGACTAAACACGTCAAAAAGGGTTAAGTCAATGAAATTGTTCAAGATGTTGTCTGTTAAAGGAGACAGTCCTTTCGATTCTAGGCTTTCGCACAGATTGAAGCTGCTAGAAGGTAAAGACAATTTCAAAGCGTTGCAGTACTCGGCTTCATAAACTAGAGGGTAAAAAATCTCAAGGTTTAGAGGGATCTCAATAGGTAGAATCTCAAGAAACTGTGACAGTGAAATGTACAATCTCGACATAATCGACGAAAGCTTTTCACACGAGTTCTGGGAGAGGTCGCGGACTTGCCTAAGCTCAGAACACAGTTGACCAAATTCTCCGGGGCTGTAAACTAGGTTCTGTATCTCCTCCAGTGTAAAAGAGCTGACAGGGAGGTTTACCTTGGATATGGCATCAGAACTTGTGGTATTTCCAATTTTTATCTGCCAATCGGGAACCACTGCTGGAGTGCCGTCCGTCAGCAAGCACACATTGACACGAAAGTATTTGCCATTCAAAGACGAGGATGTGACGAAAGTGACGACAGATTTGCCATTGTGAGCGGTTGTTCCAGAACCTAAATCACCGGTCCCTCCAAGTCCACCCAAACTTCCAGGTTCATTGGCAGAGCTCTTCCAGTAAGTATCATACATCGATATCTCTAGTGGAACTCCAGAGTAAGGGAACACCACTTCGTAGTTGAAGCGCAAATCACCAATATTTTTCAGTCTTTGATCGTACAATGGCACCTGAATGTCACCGTTGAGTTTAGTTCCCATTCCAGGGTAAGTAAATCTGAGCAAAAAACTAGAAAGCGTTGCCTTTGCAATCAAACGTGTACCAAAAGCTGGAAATAACTCAAAATCGATCAGCACATCATCGAGTGAGTCCATTTGAAAAATAATGGATTTGTCGTTGTCGAGCACAGGCAAGAGCAGGTTACGCGGTATTAGGTCATTCTTGTCACATGATATGGTGATTCTACCAGGAATTGACGAAAGAAAAGTGTTTTCATGCAGTTTGATGGAGTTGCGATTCGTATAAAACGACAGCTTGAGAAAGATTTTGCGCTCCAAGAAGTTATGACCGTATTTGCGCAGTGGAATAATGGGTGGAGGCAGAGCAAGGTCAGGAATTGATTCGGACAGTGAAATGGTTGATGGAAGAGCCGCTCTTTTAGACAAAATTTGGATGGGCGGTGGGCCTAATTGGGTGCTTCCAGTGGTAACCTCGTTTAGTTGTGAGTCGTCCATTTTGCTTTCTGTTTCCGCATTAGCTGCTAACAGAACATTTAGCACAGGAACGTTTCCTTCCCAAATTGCATAGTAGAGCGCATTGTGGCCATCTTCATCTTTAGTTTCAAAATTTGCACCGTATTCAATCAGCTTTGAGGTCGTTTCTACGTCGCCTTTCGTTACACTGTAAAAAATAGGCGACCATTTATTAAGCTTATCAAGCTGGTTTACGTCAGCCCCGTGAGCTAACAAGATGGGTATTAAATCAGGATGCTTCGATGAGGCTACTATGTGCAAAGGCAGCAGCCCCTCGGCGTTACATTGGCTCTTGTTGGTGAGCAGATTGGTGTCTTCATCGTTTTTCTTAGCCAAAAGCAGCTCGACTGCACGCAAATTACCAAACTTACAAGCTGTGTTCAAAGGAAGGTACCGGGGGTTGAGCTCATCCTGTGGAGGAAAAGGGTTGGCTCCGTAGTCCAGTAGTATTTTCATTATAGTAGTGTGATTTTTCATGATAGACATCAATAGAGGAGTGATTGACTCATTGTCCATAGCGTCCAGTAAGCTAGTACGGAATGACTCGTCTTTGTGGTTAATGGAAAAGAGCACGATGTCGAGCAGATCCTCCCGTCCATTTTCTGTGATGTAATGAATGCAGTTCCTGCCGCTGAAATCACGCTTTGAGGGGTCCACCGGGCTTGCAGGACTTATGGAGTGTTTAGAGTCTATACCGTCTGCCGTAGTTGTGTTTGCGCTCTCTACCGAGGACACCGCAGGATCCAGTAGAAGCCTAATGATGGAGTTACGGAATTTGCTACAACGAGCAGCCTCGTGAAGACATGTTCGACCGTTCAGCTCGTCCACAATGGAGAGGTCTATGTAGAAACGGAAAAACTGGTAGTACTGAAGCAAGTAATCGTCTAAAAGGGTCTCATTTGAGATCAGAAGCATGAATATTTTTGATAATGTAGTCCTTTTTGATGCCTCAGACAGCTTGGCAATGATCTGTTGCGACCATTCGTTGAAGCTAGACATCTGCTGAGCATGCGAAGACGAACTCGACTGGATAAGGATCTCATAAAAGTCTGTATACAGTTCGGAGTCTGAGGCATCTAGGTTCGACTGCGCAAAACTGCCATCCCTAGCAGCACCATAATCACTGTTGGCCCCACTTAGGCTATTCACACTCGCTCTTCGCACGGGCCTGGAATCAGAAATGTCGGAAGAATAGTCCATCTGGGTCTCGAGATCGAGAATATTGCTATAAACCAAGTCACTTAGCTCAATAATTGAGTCTCCGTGGAAAACTGGTTGAACGGTAACGGCTGTAGACAGGTAGAGTTCCTTGGTGGTGGATTTCGAACGCTTATCCCACTTTTTCAACACCTTAGTAAAGCCAGTCTCGTTCAAATTGATAAACTGTTGCAGTCTGTCGAGGTCCTTGGCAAACTTCTTGAACCCGTCATACACAGAGAGGAAGTTGATGCTGTTGTGCAGAGAGCCATTAGTACTGTTGGTGTTGTTCGAAGAACGAGGGTTATTGCTGCTACTACTAGCATTGGAATTGCCGGTACCGCTATAGCCGCCCCCAACATAAGAACCGCCCTTGAGTTTGTTCTTCTTGCTTATCAGGATATCTAGTCTCAGCTTGAGCTCGGCCTCCTTGGCCATATAGAACTGGTTCACTTTCTCTAGTTCACGCTCGAGACGAAAGAAAAATGCACCCTTCTTGTCCTGGATGTCATTGTCACTATCAGCCAACAAGGCATTGATCAGCTTCTTGAGGGCCTTATAGTTGATGAAATAGCCCGAGTACTCGGGGAGTTCCAGCTGTCTTGCAGCTAGATACTTGCCGAATTTCATTCAAGGTTGAAAAGAAGACTCAATGAATCAAAAGAATCAACCAGACTGAGTGAAATGTAAGCTGAGAATTTCAATGAGTGAAAAATATGTTCGACAACTGGCACACACAACTGCGACGAGATGCAGACGAGTCAATCTAAGATTGGAATAGTGTCAAACTGGCGCGTGGGGATGAGCACGTGCACCGATTTTTGGTGGACGGGTGTTTTGTGGTGGACGGATGTAATACTTTCGACAGAAGTCACGACATGGGAAATCTGATACGACATTAGTTTATGAGAACAAAAAATAATTTTCAAATAATTGTCTCACGAACCTTTGGAATAAGGTGTATAATAAGAAGGAATCTACAGTAGAATGGAACAGCTACTCGTACACTTCAGAGTCTAGAGTATTGGCGATGCTCACTAAACCCTTGCTCAGTAAGCTTTAACAAGCTTAATCTGTGCTCAGTTGCTCTACATTTCATACCTATCTACTTATCATCTATCCCTAGAAAAATCTTTACACGACGTATTTAACTCCAGCAAACCAGACACAAGCAAAATGTAAGCCGGCTTCAAAGCCCGATTGTAGTTTGCTACAAGCTCGTATAAGTAGACAAAACGCATATGTAGACACAATAGCGCTGAGCCGAGACGGCTATTTGGCGTTCAAACGTGGGGTACTGCCCCTTCTGCTATCATCACCTTATTGTGTGTCCCGGGCTATGTATTATTTAAGAGTCAGGCGATTTAAGGTACAAACGCGAAAAGTCATGTCGGCAGAAAAACCGGACTTACCCGAGACAGGCCGTATATACGCTTTGGCAACAGTAGTAGTTGTGTAGGAGTTCGGGGTTTGCAAGGGCAATGGTTGCAGGACACGGTGTTAATACTAGTTAGTTGCGGTGTAACGAATACACTCGGTCTGCAGGACCAAAACACCCTGTACACATGACGCTGCAGTGCTGCAGCCCTTGATGCTAAAACGGCTAAAAATAAAAAAATAAAAAATCCGGAAACCACGGGGTGCAGATGATTCATACGATCCGGGTGCGGTTTTCGATTGAGATAATTTTGAGTCCCTTACCCAAATTGACTGGGTAAAATATAATGTGGGTCAAAATTTCTTTTCCTTAGAAAGCCTTAGCACCTCAGGATAAGTATGTATAACTCCCTTGGAGTAAAAGCTAGCCCGAATCTGCAGTAGGTGGCCCTCTATGCCCTATAAGGCTTACAACAATCGCTAGGGATCTTGTTATTCTATCCCACACTCACACCCCCCAGAGCACCCCCTTTTCGCGAAAAAATGTCCCGTGTTTCTCCATAGGCCCGTTTGCAAACCGAGTCACTTTTTTTGCCGAGACTTGAGCGTATTGCTATTGGGCAAAACTCACTAAACTGTGACAAGAAGCATCGGATCACTCATTCATTCGAAAGCAGCTTTCCCTATCTCTCTAGCGCATCTCAGTCCCGAGAAATAAAACCACGCAACCCCGGAAAAAGGCCTCAGAACAGCTTTGAATCTGCTTACGTTTTCCTGCATTTTTCTGCGTTTCTTCGAGAACGACTTTTCTGCGAAATAGCACAGTTTTGGCACTAAGCGGTAAAGCAGTTGCAGTTAATGGGCTGTTGGTTGTTCTTCAAAAAATTTACACTTTCATTAGACTAATTTAGACTTTACTCTTGACGACCCACGGATTCTGCTATATACAGACTGGATCAGCTTCATTCTCTCCTTTGCTTGTTCCTGTGATACGTCTTTCCGTGTGTCTTATTTGTTTTTTTTGCAGAGCTACCGAACAACTTGTTGCATATTACGCTGTTTCAACGACTAATTTCTTCACGTCTTGCTACTCCCGATCCAATGATATGCATATAGTAAAGCAAGATGAACCCCCATACTGAATCGACCAATCTGGCTCTGCCTTCCAATCAGAAACATTGCTCGGTTTCAGTTGCAGCTAGCGTGGCTAGCATACCCGGTGTGGCCGCCATAGTGAGCGAGGCGAATGGTGGGCCTGTTAATTCCCCCAAGGCGAGTCTTGCCTCTGTAGGCATGACTGCGACCGCTGCCGCTCATTCCATCAATGCCAATACCAACGCTACGCCCATAAAGATAAAAACATCAAAGAAGTGGGTCCTTCCTCCGAGGCCCAAGCCCGGGCGTAAGCCTAGCCCCGGCAACAAGGGCAATACGATAAGTAACGGTGTTTCCAAAATCGATACCAAGTGCGAGACCAAGTCCGGGGCATCCGCACTTTTGACTTCGGCCTCTGCAGTGGCACCATGTGCTTCGACCTCGGGCTCTGCTACTGCCACCCCAACTCGTTCGCCGACACGCTCACCGACACGTTCGCCAATCCGGTCACCAGCTCTCTCTGTCTCTCCCGGTACGCAGAGTCAATCTTTGGGCCCCAATCAGCAAGCACAGCAACCGGTTCCCCGGGCAAATGGCGGCGTGATCACGAGCGCAATAAAAGACCCAAGCCCCACGGCAACGAGCCCTCCTATTAACGCCTCGGTTATGCCTCATACACAGAAAAAGAAACAGAAACAGCGCAAAAGTCTTTCAAAAGACTGTAAAGATCAGAGCCAACGCGCAGGTCCCGGCCAAAGCCAGCATAAACACAACCAGAGGAGTAGTCAACCATCACATCAAAGCCACGTGACAGATCCTTGGGACGAGGAGTCCATCCTAAAAGACCCCGTCAAACAGCAGATCCTTCGCATCAACGAGGAGAACTACTATTTAAAACTTCAAGTCATTCGCCTAGTCTCTGATCTCAAGGACCTCAAAGCATTCTTTGAGCTGGACAAGGAACGAAAGCGCAAGGAAGAAGAAGAAAGGCGCCGCAAGCTTTGCGTAAAGGACACCGAAATGGACGATTTAATCACGTCGCTAGTCGATTTGAACCACTTGGAAGACGACAGTGAAGGTGGAGTCGAAATTGACGCAATAGCCACAGCGGAGAAACGTGACACGTCGGTAGATCCTATCGACGCTATCGACGTTGCCGACTTGGGCGACTCTCCAGTCTCGGTAGACCACGAATATCACCCACACACCATGCTGTCGCTCACCAAGACCAACGAGACCACAGAGACGGTATTATCAAACTCATCGACGCTCGTAGGCAGTGAACACTCCCCCCTCTTCAAGACCATTGAAGAGGAAAACACAGTTGATATTCGCTTGCTTGATATTCCCACTTTTGAGTCACGTGACGCTCGTGAGGTGCCCTTTGGGCTTAACATGTTTGATGCATCTATTGGTGTCATAGACGAGTCGGTGGATGATCTCACGCCTAGGTCGGCCCGTTCCGACTCGGTAGCCACCGATATGACCCTGATAGACTCTACTAGTACTTCGATGACAAGCCTTTCCAAGGCTGTTTCGAAGAAGCGTCCACGGGACCCAGAAACTGAGCTTTTGCTGGAAAGAGAGCGTTCGGCGATCCTTTTCGGCGACCAGCTGCTTTACGACAACGATTATTATGGTTTTGGTAATAATGATGAAGTCGAGGTTGAGTTTGAGAAATTTATTAATGGGGAGAATAGTTAAGTCGAGCTGGAAAGCAAGAAAGGCTATAAATTGACACCCTACTGGAACAGACCTCTACGTACAACACAACATGACATGACACAACGCAACCATCGAAGGTGCCCGCATTTTCTTTCATCACCGCTGATCCATCCTTACATACACTCTTTCTATTTATATATTTATGCTTTATGATTTAGCACGTTCCTGCTTTTGTTGTACCTAATATAGTACCACTTTCATTGTAATTCATTTTGTGTCTCTGCTAAGCCTTACGACTTCATCAAGTCAAACAGATCCAAGCCGGGCTTTGCTTCCTTCTTTGCACTCAACATCTTGGCCAATGAGCTCTGTTTCCGCTTCTTTTGGCGCTGTCGTGATTTGCCGCTGCTATTTATGGCATGCACTTTCTCTATAAACTCAGATTCAGCGCTCGACTCCGATTCAGAGGGAGGTGCCAATTTGGGCACATCGACTTTGAATTTCATTTCATTACCACAGGCCAAACAGATATATCGCAGTTCGTTACCCTCCAATCTGACGCTCACATTGTACCCAGGAACGAGGACCACATTGCAAAACTTGCAGAAAAAGCCACCTTCTTCTGCCTCGGAAACCAAGCGCTTCTTGTGTCGGCTTATTTTACCGCTTTTGATACTGAGAGAAGGCGGTAGGTTGATGCCATACTGTTCAGCGTGTCTCAAAGTGCGCTTGACCAACTTTCTTTGAAGCGGCACCAGTGCCGGTAATGTAGTGGCATGACTCAAATTGTAGAGCTGCGTTGTTTTAACGTGTTTCACTGGGTCATTCATACAAAAAAGGAGGCGATTAGATGTGATATGAATGGCTTCCATGGCATAGTAAAAATAATTCGAAATAAATAATTTATGCGAGATAGCGATGGCATTTTTTTGGGGATTTTCATCAACAGTTTCTAGCGGTGGAGCTGGAGATGTCCACGGTGGTTGTGTTATGCTGAGAGACATGAGGTGATTTGACGATGAGGGCCTGTTTGTGATAAGAGGTCACATGTAAAGCTATTTTTTTTTTGGTTAGTGTGGCTATAAATTTTTTGAGTACGGCGCTTAGTATATCACTCTATTTTACTACTTCTTTACGTCTTTGACAAATGTCTACACCGTCTAGCAGCTAAAGAAATTGATACTTCTCTTTTCCTACAACTCGCTATTGTAAGTTAAAAAATAAGCCCTACACACAGAACTTAAGCCAGAAGTGACTCAGTTTAACATACTCCACCTAATTAAAACTACGTATTCTCTTGACGGTAGGCGTTGAATAATTAGATGGCCGCCTCATCAATAAAGGACTACCAGCGACGGCACGCGGACTACCGGGACCAGCCAGTTTACGCGGACTTCTTGGGCTTGCAGAACATACATTCTTTGCAAGTATTGCTCCAGTATGGGGTCTTTTGCACCCTAGCTTGATATCAGCGTCAGTTCCAGTTTCCTTAAGCTCAAATAATTTGGGAAGTTTCGATCGCACATAGTCGCACCAGTCATCGCAATCACAAATAATCTGAACATCTAAATATTTGTCCCAGGCACTACTGACCTCACTGTTGTTCACAAACACTACAATGCCTCCGTTTTCATGTACCTTTTTGGATACAGCCTTTACCATCTTCTTTACACCGTCAACTTTCAACGAGGTGCCGAAAATGAGAAACAGATTTGGATTTCTATTCAAGTCGTGGTAAAAACCTTTCGCTATCAGCTCAGCGTGTGGATGGTACTCTCCGTACAGCACTATATCCGGTCTTAGATTTCCCACCTGGTGATAATTCACTCTCTTACCTAGCTCTATCTTTTTATCCATCTTATGGAGACAATTGGGGCACTCGGGCAGCTCGCCTGATTTTAAAAGCTCAATATTTTCGCCGTTCCAGTCGAATTTTGAGTAGCATGTTGTACATGAAAGCTTGTGCACATCACCGTGTAGTTGCACAACGTCTAACTTCGACCAATGAAGTTTCTTCTCTCCAATCACTATCCCAGTATTCAATCCGCATTTTCTTTCCAGCCCGTCAATATTTTGAGTATAGCATTTGATCATCTTGCGTTTAGCGTGCAGGCATTTCAAGAACTCGTGGCATTTCGTTGGCTTAGCATTGCTCATCTCAACGTATAGGTTCTGCATAAACTTGCAAAAGATCTCAATGGTGACATCGTCTCGGAAGAGCGAAATGTCAAAGAGATCTTTCCCCTTAACCACAGCATTGCTACGTTGTGTGTCTCTGTGGTAAAGACCAGAGGAGCTGCGGAAGTCGGGTATTCCAGCGTTACAAGAGATGCCTGCTCCTGTCAGGGTAAGGATTCTCCTGCTTTTGGCAACGGCTTGCACCACCACCTTCAGCTCCTGTTCGTACTCTGGATCGAGCGTAATTACTTTCATTGGAATATTGTGGAAGCAAAAGAGCCGGTGCTTCTTAGGTGGGCCAGTTGTTACACCTCATCGGTCTTCAACTACTTCACTTTTACTCTTAGACTAGGAGCACTTGCATGACAATTATTTCCGAATCGGGAAAGGTATAAACACAAGGCGGTTTGACTTTTTCCAAGGCGCCATGCGGCTTCTATGTGGTGCAAAGAAGTATAGCAAACTGATAGAACACCCGTGCACCGCAATGCACTGCCCTGTTGCGTGGCCTCGACCTGGAGTGCTCCATGTGCATGTGATTATTACACAAGTTCGGATTGATTTACCTGTTTTCTAGGCAAACGGTTTGACTTGTTGTGATTGAGAAGGACATTACTGGAAAGGTTTACAACTAGGTGGTTGCTAATAACTGTCCGTTCACTCTCAGTGTTCCATAGCCCGTGAAATAGGCAGTAGGAACAAGTCCGGCTTAGCCCGTAGGAAATAGACACAGAAACAGAACAGTTACAGACACACACATCGGGATAGACCATAGTCAATCGCTTATCATTTATTATACCAAGAACAATAGAAACAACATGGAGACTGTTGTAAATAACCTCCTGTCCTCATGGGACTCAATCGCCAGAGATTCACAGGCCAATGTGTCTGCTTGGGCTGGTCTAGGTGGAGCAAGTGGGGTAGCGAATAGTGACAGCAACGAGAGCGATGACACTGGCATTGAAAGCGATAACAACGACAAGGAATTCGCCGTCATGACGAATGCAGAAGACCGCCTCAACGAAATAAACGACAGAGACCAACGGAACAAGGCAAACGAGAACCAGTCAAACCCAACCGGGTCCCACGGTAAATCTACAAAACAGAAAAAGGGCAAAGACAAGGACAAGACGAAATCAACTGGCGGTGCAAAAATATCAGGACTTGGCTCGTTCAGTGGAGGGCTGGCCAGTCTGGCCTTTTCTAGCTTACCAAACGACGCACAGGCTCCCACCGCACAATCACAAGCTCCCACTACCACAGCCTCGAACTTGACTTCTCTTTTCGGGGCCACCGATTATGCCTCACCACAGCTAGCAGACAAGCTCTTCGAAAGACTCATCTCGATGGCGTTGCCTCCATCAACTAATTCAGAACAGGGCTATGAGAACATCAAGGAGCGTATTGAGTATGGGAAAACCCGTCCACCATTCAGCGTGCCGGTGATGTCCCGCAACTTCATGTTGTTCAACTCACGGCTCTCGTTTCCCTTTGAGGTAATTGATGCAGTGATACGTGTGTTACAATGGAAGAGCCCGACCTGTACGCTGAGCATTGCCACCATTGCGACAATCCTCGTGCTTAGGCCGCTCGTGTTAGCGAGCGCTCCATTTTTATACCTAGTCGTTGGCGTGATGGTACCTGCGTATTTGCAACGCCACCCGCCAACGAAACTGATGCAGACATCTGGCAGTCAAGTCATGCGAAACCCCGCCCCTAGCGACGGGCCTGCCCTTCGGAACGTGACACTTCCCCAGCCAGTACCGGAGCTCTCCCGAGAGTTTGTGCTCAACTTAACGGATCTACAGAACCACATGCTACTCTATGTGGTTTTGTATGATGTAATCAACAAGTTCGTTGTGCGCTACTGTTACTTCCAGGATGAGGTCCTCACTGGCTTTGTGTATGTGGTCTGCTGCTTGACAGCACTCAGCACTTTAGTGTTTGGCGATCAGTTTTTTTCACACGCACTTCCTTTGGTGAAATTGTTTCTAGTGGCTTTCATCTGGTGTTTCTTTATATTGTTGCACCCCCGGTACCATAATCTGTTACTGGAATTCCTCTATAGCGAGGAGACCAGGCTGAAGATTGTCACCCTTAGTAACAGACTGGAGGAAAAGGTGGGTGCAGAGATGTCTCCCCAGAGAGAGCAGCGCGAGATTCGTGAACTAGAAGTCTTTGAACTTCAGGCTGTACACCCGGAGACCCGTAATTGGCAGCCTATTTGTTTTACAAATGAGATTTACTCAGTGAATTGCGAAGCAAGGGCTTCGAAAAAACCAATCCTAGGGGCAGCATCTCTAGAAGCAATTTCTCCGCCTCAGGACTGGCGATTTTGCACTCCCAATGGCGGAAAAGTCAGTGGATCACGCAGTCAAACTCAATCACGTGACGCCCCTTCACTTACAAAGAACCCAACCGGCTGGTCTCTAGACCTTGCTCCTTTCGAATGGGTTGCTACGAACAATCTGCGCGATCTCCTAGAGATCGACGAGGATGAAAAGTGGTGCTACGATGTGATCCCAATGTATGGGTTTGCTAATAACGCTGGCTTGCCACTAGGTGGTAAAGTCCGGGGCGATTTCCGTAGACGAAGATGGATTCGTGCCTGCACGCGCGCATATGCAGATGATGAAGAAAATAGTGCGGGCGATCCAGATACGAGCGCCAATCCCAACCTTGGTGCTGTCTCTGTAGCGGGCGCAGTCGCTAGTGCTGCTGCAGAGGAGGCCGATGATTCTTCCTTTAATCACAAGCACCGCCGTTTTCTGCATCGCAAAAAGCACCAGTCGAACAGTTCGCTGTCGTCGTTGAAGTTGTTTCAGCGTGAGCGTCCTAGTGTGAGTAGTGACACGTCGATCGACGCAAACGAGTCGGATGTTGACGTTGACACGACGGACGCAATTGACGAGGGAAGGGGCGCTAGTAGGCGAGACTCTCATGATTCTGACATAAACTCACTGGAACAAGACTAGAATGGACTGCTTATTATTTAGAACATAACCGCATCTGAACGCATATACTTAACGATTTATGATTATAATACTTGATTGCCCGAAAACGGAAAGGTTTGCAAGCCTATGAGGCGCCAATAGCTCAACTCCATATTAGGCCCCTAGCCAAGGCTTCCGGGATATTTCCACTAGCCCTTGTCGACTTTAGGCACCGCCTACTGCGGTCTGCAAGAGTCGCTATACATAATAGAAGTTTACTCTCACGTCGATCGTCGCTCCACGAAACGCATACAGACGCGTAATACTTTTTAGTCTGTATAGTGAGTAGCGTTCTAATGAAGAGCAGTTTGCATTTTTTAATTACACCCAATTTCTGCCACAGCCGCCATGTCAATAACGACATTACGTTCGCCGTCGGACGATGTTATTACATCTCTGCAATTCAACGGTTCCCGAACAGGGAATGATAATATGCTTCTATGCACGTCATTTGACGGTCGGGTAACTCTATACGATACAGACTCAACACAGATCAAGGACCAGACTCAGTTCGAACAGCCCGTCTTGAGCAGCACATGGAGCGAGGAGATTGCTGTTTTGGGACTAACCAATGGCGATTTGCGGCTCATCAACTATACCACTGCACACATTGAAAGTATAGCGACGGAAATGTCGCTAGGGATTTCCTGCTTACGTCATTACGACGAGCATACGGTGGTGTGTTCGTCGTGGGACGGTTCGATTGGCCTGTTTGACTTGCGGTCTAATAGTCAGATAATGAATAAACCTGCCGCTAAGATATACAACTTTGACATATGTCGTGACCGAGTAGTGATAAATGCCAGTAATAGAGACATTCTTTTTTTTGATATACGAGATCTGGGCACGCCCTTGGAGAAGAGGGAGAACGGATTCAAGTATCAAACAAAGTGCGTGAAATGTCTTCCTGACGGTTCTGGCTACGTCCAAGGCTCAGTTGATGGTCGTGTAAATGTCGAGTATTTTGACAGAGCCAGCGAGCACTTAAATTTCGCTTTTAAATCGCACAGGTCTAAATATGACGATGTAACGGACACAGTATCATCGGTAAACTGTGTAGATTTCCACCCAAAACTCGGGACACTTTTCACAGGAGGCGGTGATGGCCACGTGTGTGTATGGGACTATCATGCGAAGCGCAGGCTGAAGCAATACCCTAAACTAAATGCTGTGCATTCTGTGGTTGATCTGTCTTTCCATTCTACTGGTACTATGTTTGCGGTCGGGTACTCTGATGAGAGCTACAAGAGTATTGCTAGTTTAGACGATTACGAGAACTCACGCCCGTCTATACCGTCGCAGGTAGTCCTAAGGACACTATCTACATCCGACGGGCAGCCGAAACGAGAGTGACGAGATTTAAACCGCGCGGATGCTAACAGTGGTCTAGGCTGATGGGCACTGAAGTCCAAGCGCATATCGGTGCCGCAGCTCGCGATAGATTTAGGGAAGCTCAGGAGCTGGCTCCTACGAATGTCACGCTGTAGTCTACATAATTACGTCACATGCACATACCATTACATAAATCAGGCTTGAAGAAGAAAAGAGAGACAATATGAGATCCTCTGCGTTCGTAGACCGATTATTTGAATGAGCTAACACTTCATCTCGAAGTCATGGTCTAGAAAATAGTGCAAACCTTGTGGGCAGGCGTATTCTCGACGTCCGCTCGACTCACAGTTTCGTATACGAGATTTTTAAATTCCCGAGAGAACGAAATATGCACTTAGCAAGTTCCCCTGCGTACTTATGCATGTATATGCGTAAATATGTCCAAATCAGAACGCGTTATATGTTATGTCCTGCAGGTGAAGAAAACAACACCTCGCGCCGCGGAAGGAGCCGCTTTGATGCGTTCTTTTTCTAATTTTGACTGCTTCAGCGCAGAGAGCGGAGAGGACAAGAGAAAGCCAAGACAATCATAGTTGCCCTGCCTCTTTCTTCAGCAAGCACGCCTTTTGACCGAGTATTATCAGGAGCAACGTGCTTATCACGTGAGCACGAGAAGGAAGAAAGAAACATAAAGCGGAACTGTCTTTGCGGGCTTAACTTGACCGAAATTATCAGGGAGGACAACAGGGGAATTTTTATTAGACTTGATCGCGTTTATCAATTACCACGCTATTCAACAAGATATCATCGTGGGTTGACAACGATCTAGGAGTTTCCCAACCAAGAAGTTCATTCGCTTACTTAAAAACCACGCTATAGTGATAACAACCTGGTAAAGGCAAGCGAGCTAGGCGCAAGCTAGGCGCAAGCTTTTTGGAGCAGACTCAAATTCAAGAAAGCCAGTAAGGCTAAGTGCCACAACTCGGGCGCCGATATAGATGATCCCTTGAGCCTTTAGAAAACGAATTAATAGGAGGTCAAAAAACAAGACTGAACAAGTTAACTAAACAAGAGGGCCAAGTGGCAGATCGTCAAAGATTGAAAAGATTGTTTCTGACCTCACGGAACGAGTTGACATACCAAAAACATACGCTGCTTGCCAAAAGGGACCAAAGCAGAACGACCCAACAAACAATTAGTCAACACCTCAGCATTACAACTAATAAATTAGTGGCCAAGCCTCACTTTGGATAACGCACCCTTTAGACATAACCTAACCCGTCAAATTGAAAAGCTCAATGAAAACAAATATACCGCTGTTCAGCATCTTCTCGCTTTTACTTATTACTGAACTGTCTTTTGCAGCCTTTCTCAAGTCCACTTCCTGTCTAACAGAGAATGGCAAGCCCAGCAACAACTCCCTTTTCACCAATTTTCTCACTAATGCCTCCTTCCACGAAGACGAAGAGCTGCTAACGGTGCAGTTACGTGGCTTCTCACTGGCCAATATCACTGACGTCAACGCCACTACGAACACATATACCACAGTGCACGTTGTATTACGTTATGTGGATGAGATCGTTGCCGAAGAATACCTCCGACTATGCGATTGGGTGCAGGTAGATCATAGCACGCACTATAGGCTTCCTCATGGCGTGTTTTCAGCAAATGGAATGCCTTTTTTTGCCGCGCCTCCTCCTCCTACGGATCCTGAGGTACCTTCGAATGCCAGCTCTTTGGCTTCTAGTGGTATATTCGGAACCGTAGTCGCATCCAGCCTATCGCAAGCCCCTTCGACTATCGACCTGCTTGATGTCTCTGCTTCGCTAAAAACAGCTCCTTTACCCAGCTCTTTATCTTTCGCAACACCTTTACCAATTCTCCCACCAGATATGCACTCTTTCACGTCACATCCACATCCTTCTGCATCAAGGCGGCCACAGCTCTCTTCCTCCAGGTGGGGAAATGACAAAACGGCTACTCGCTCCGCATACACCAAAATCAAAACATCTCGTTCGTCATCTACTGCCCATGCTCGAAAGACGAACGATGATGCTCTGCTGCCTTTTGGTATTTCAAAGAGGGATGGATGGGGAAAGGTGTGGAAGCTTTTGAGACGTTCGAACGAAAAAGACATTGTAATATCGCCTAATATTGTCGCTATCCACGACACAGGCCTTCCTTCTCTTCCGTCTGATACTGCAACCCCTTCTCCAACGGATGCAGTTACGCCTGATGACGGGAAGTGCCCCATTTATGAAAACAATGAGATCACTATAACTCTTCCTTTCCATGTGACCCCTCGAAGTATCTTCGGATCTTACCATTTACACGTCTCAATCATAGCTCCGGACACTAATCACACAACAATTGCTTGTACAGAGTCCTGGATCACCGCAAAGCAGCCTTTCTCGTTACCGCTAGGTATAACCATTGGCCTGAGTGTAATGCTGTTTCTCAACATTTTCAGCGCTTTGCTCACGCTCGTGTTTTCCCCCTATCAGGATTCGAAAAACGTGTTTTTATTATCGGCAGCGGCCATCTGCAATGCTCCACTGTTGAACCAATTGACTCCCGACTTTTTTGACCTGATCCAGTATTTGCAGTACATTTTTTACATGGCTGCTCTAAATTTACAATACCCTGCATTTTTCCCGCCCTTGATGGCATCTTTGCGCTGGACTGCTTTGATGGGATTACAGGGAGGACTGCTCTCTACCAGTGCTGATGGTGTATACCAAACAATATACACAGGTGGACTCAGAGTGCTGACCAATTCCAGCGTTTTCCAAGATGCACCAACTAATAATTGGAAATCTTTTTTGATAAATAGTGCCACGGTCTTTGGTGCAGCAGTAGCGTTTGCCATTCTGTTCTTGGCAGCAGTAATGTTTGCAAAAAAGCAAATGAACATGATACGGTTTCCCGCTTTTGCGAAATCTGCCGCTAAAACTATTGTAGGAGTGTTCCACTTGTTTGCCTTGAGGATTGTAGCAATTCCGTTACTTGTTACAATATTTTACCTGCTGACTACCCTGAAAACAGCTCCTTATGGTGGTCCAAATGGGCAAGCAACTTTCCATGCGTGGTCCGTAAGTACGGCCTCTATCGGATTGATGATCTTCACGCTTATGCAGTGTTTTTTTATTGGCATTTTCATATTCTCCAGAAGCGGTCGCCAGAAACTGTACAAATCGTTCAACGTGATGATTTTTTGGATGTTTTTCTACCTCGTGTTCAAGCCCGCAATGGTATGGTTTTACCTTATTGACGTAGCAGAAATGGTTCTGTTTACTGTGTCTGTCGGGTGCTTGCAAGGTAGTGGAACTGCTCAGATCACTCTTATTCTAGTGTCTCAAGTGATCTATTTCCTCTTTGTTGTCTATTTCAAACCTTATTATTCAATGACACGCATGAATAGAAACAAAATTGGTCTCAGTATCAGCAAAATAGTTACGAACGCTCTGCACCTTCCATTCATAACTTCCTTTGGTATCTCTGAGACAAACAGGACACGACTCATTTGGGTAGTTTTAATTATTCACATGTTGGTTCTTTTGGCTCTTTTTCTGTTCCCCACTCTACGCAATATGTACTTGCTGGCAAGACAACTGAAGCAAGTATACTATGATAAGGAGACTGGTGATATTGCTGGTTACAACACTGCAAAAGATACTGTGGCTCTTCCTTTTGACGAAGCGGACAATGCAAGTTTCGGGGCGTTTAGCTTGGCCCAGAAAAGGCAAAGGGAGTCCAAATTGTCCATTTCTCAAGGGTCTCCTACGTTTGATGAAACCACCCAAAGTCCTGAGTCTGAGTTTGGATTTTCGGGAGACAACTCGCCTGAAAAACCTTATATGCGACATCATTCCTCTGTATTTTCCCTCAATTCCAGCGAGATTGTACTAACAGACCGCAGAATTTTGCCTGCCATGTCAGTCACTAATACTTTTCTGCCATCATCCTCTTTTATCTCCCACAACAAAAATCCAAAGGATTGGGCAACGAGGGAAATCGATATATACTACAATGCGCACCGTCTTCTTGAGCCGGATGAGGCTGTGAAAGAATTATGGGAGGAGAGAGGTAAACGTATAGACAACGCTAAATCTGAGAGTCACCATAACACCCGACCTACAGACAAGTCAAACGCTTTGCAAAACAAATTGATATTCAAGTTATTCAAAAAGAAACAGAAACCCGTGGAAGAGAAGGGTTTTTCTGTGATGAGACCTAGAAATTTGGTTGTCCATGATTCACCAAGTAACCAATCTGCGAAAGATCACTCAACCACGGACTCTGTTTCCGCTGCTGGACCAATATTTTTTGAGGGCGCGTCTACTATCTCAAAAAACCCTACCTTTTACGACGAGGAGGAGTTGAACGATACAACGGATTGCAATATCGACACAATGAGTGACCACAGAAGGTCTCTTAGGGTGGTGAACAATGATAGCTCTAGTTTTTCAGTACAAGAGGATTTGCCAACCGATGACGACTCAAGCGATGAGCTGAGTTTCTATAGTGTCTCTGGTAGCCAGTTGACCAATCGTTTGAGTGATTGAGCCACCTAGTTTGTTCGTCATTCCTTCAGCATAACCTCGTAATTAATTAATACATAATGATACAAATAATGTCCGTTTACCTCTTTGCTCTCTTTGAAGACTTTTCATCTTCCTCTAGCTTGCGCTTTAACACGTTCTTAAGCAGCTTGGCATCGTCGATCTTCTCCAATTTGTCGACCGCCTTTTCGCTACAGGCTTTCAGAGCTCTATACTCACATGCAATGGCCACTTTAGCCATCTGTTCTCTCGTAAGAAAATTAGGATTGTCAAAAGCCACAGCATCCATGCCCTCAGGGTATTCCTTTATCCTCAGCTCTATTATACCTTTGAGGTTGTCCATGCTTTTGAAAGTACTCTTCTTCGTATCCAGCAGCTGGTAGCACTTCGAGCTAACTCTATCAATGAAGTGCTCCATTTCGTTTCCCTTAGCGCCAGGACCGCGCTTAGACAGCCTGAGCAGTCGCTTAAACCATTTCTGATCGGTCCCAAAACTCTCGAACAGCATAGTCAAGATGGTCGTCAACAGAGCAAATTCGTTGAGCACATCGCCGTCAGAGAAGCACTCATAAGAAGGGTACACTATTCCGTTTTCTCCTCCCTCATCATCCTCAAACGTATGCTCTAAAAACTCCGAGTATCTCACACCGTTGACTATGCGCTCCACAATGTCCCTTTCAAATTCATATCTTTGGGTAAAAAAGTCCTTGACATTGTCTAGGGTCACCTCTCCAAACTCAAACTTCGAACTGGGCAACTCAACGTAACCATACCTACGTAAAATCTCAGAGTTGGGCTGCTCAGCATAGATATTGTAAATTTGTTCGCCCTTTTTTATAGGTTTCGTGGCCTTCATCACTAAGGTGAACTCCTGGTAGTTCAAAGTGGCGTTGAACTTGTTCGTATCAGAATTCAGAGTATCAGCCAGAGGAACCATGGACTTAAAATAGGTGTCATACTTGATCGATTCGTACTCGTCGTCGTCTATTCCATCTCCTTCATACTTATCCTCGTCGTCCTCCTCGTCACCGTTCTCATCGTTGTCTTCCTTCTCCATGTCAGCAATGTATTCGGGAGTAAAGACATCAAAGGAATACGACATAATCAAACTGGCTACACGATGAAACCTTTTCAAGGTGAGGAACTCTTTCAATTCGGGAACACCTAGCTGGTCTATCCTCACATTTATCAGCTTCTCGTAAAGCTTTTCCGCCTCATCTTTTCCCACTCTAGTTACCACCAGTGAAGGATTCAATTCTTCCAGCTCTTTGTCATCCCAGAACATCAACGTGTTGAGCTGATCAGGCAAGACTTGGAAGTAAGTGTACCACTTACTCTTCTCACCAAGACTCAGCTCGTAAGCAAAGCATAGAATAAGAGCTTCCCATTGCGTCATAGCAACCAGTTTCCACTTGTTCTGGCCATCCTGAAGCTCTCCCAAAGATCCAGTGGCAATGTTCAATATGAATTCACGATTCAGCTCAAATAGCACCTCTCCTTCTTCTATATCGTCTACTGCTACTAGACCTCGACCCTGGTTATCGGATCTGAGATCAGCAATCTCAAACTTTGGCGACACCACGTCAAAGTTGGACTGAACCCATTCCTTGTACTTCTGTGTTTGCTGTGCAAATGTGGCCATTATTGGGTAGAAAGCAAAGGCACTTAGCTGAGCTTCAGTGGATGAACTTAGTGCACTACATACAAAAATTTAAGTGAAAAATAATTTAGTATGAGAACAAGTGAAAAATAAAAAAAATTATCTGGGAAAGTTCATATCTGAAAAATTAAGATAAGTAAGAAAAATTGGGAAATTCACAATCATATGAAAACATAGGCGACGAGAGACTCTGACTCAACATATTCTCAAGCATACATAAATGTGGTTATTTCGTAAAAAGAGGGACATGCACGTAATCTACTCTCCCTCCTTCTCAACCTCCTCTCTTCTCTCTTCATTTCAACGTCAGCTTCTATCACCAACCCAGACTCGTTATATGGACTGGTGCACAGATGTTCAAATGTTCTCGAAAAATCTCCGCGCTCTCTCGCAGCTTTCGCGCAAAATTCCTGGGGTTATAAATAAGCAGACACTGGCACCTGATTTTCCCTCTTGTTAGAGGCTGCGTTAACACAGTGAATATTGCTAGAAACCCCGTAATATACAAGAAAAACCATGTCAGCCGACGAGTTTAAAGCACAGGGAAATGCGGCTTTTGCTGCCAAACAATACAAAGAGGCAATTGAGCTTTTTTCCAAGGCGATCGACGCATCGCCAGAGCCCAATCATGTGCTCTTCTCCAATAGATCGGCCGCATACGCTTCCGTTTATGACTACGATGCCGCTCTCAAAGACGCTAATCAATGTGTGGAGATCAACCCTACCTGGGCCAAGGGTTACAACAGAGTTGCCGCCGCTGAGTTTGGACTTGGTCACTATGACGAATCTAAGAAGGCCTACCAAAAGGCTCTCGAGATAGATCCTGCTAACTCAATGGCCAAAAGCGGACTGGAGTCGGTAGAGAACGCTGTCAACGCTCCTTCCCCCGACATGGGTATGGCCCAGATGTTTTCTGACCCTAACATGATTGAAAACCTGAAAAAGAACCCCAAAGTGGCAGAGCTGATGAAGGACCCTGAGCTCGTTGCTAAGGTGCAAAGATTGCAGGCGAACCCTTCTTCGATGACCCAAGAGCTGTTCAGTGATCCAAGGCTGATGACAGTCGTGGGAGCATTGCTAGGGATTGACCTTAATGGTATACCTGGTGCTGCTGGTGCTGCTGGATCTGCTGCGCAAGCGGCTTCTGAGCCAGCTTCGTCCAAGCCAGAGCCTGCTGAATCGACTAAGGCTCCTGAACCAAAGTCAGAGCCAACCGAGCCTACTAAGCCTGCTGAAACTGACCCAGCTGCCGCCGCTAAGGCCGAGGCTGACTCCTATAAAGCTGAGGCAAATGCCCTTTACAAGAAACGCCAGTTCGATGAGGCCATTGCTCTTTACGATAAAGCTTGGGAGACTTGCAAAGACATTACGTATCTCAACAATAGGGCCGCTGCTGAGTACGAAAAAGATGATTACGATGCTGCCATTGAAACATGTTTGAAGGCTGTCTCTGAGGGTAGAGAAATGCGTGCCGACTACAAGCTGGTTGCTAAGTCGTTTGGTAGACTGGGTAACTGCTATCTCAAGAAGAACGACGAGAAGAAGGCTATTGAGTACTTTGAAAAGTCGCTTACCGAGCACCGTACACCAGATGTGCTGAACAAGCTGAGAGCAACAGAGAAAGAGCTGAAACGTAAGGAAAGCGAGGCCTACTACGACAAGGACAAGGCTGAAGAGGCGAGATTAGAGGGTAAGGATTACTTCACCAAGGGCGACTGGCCTAACGCTGTTAAGGCTTACACCGAAATGATTAAGCGCGATCCTAGTGATGTCAGAGGATACTCTAACAGAGCGGCTGCGCTTGCTAAGTTGATGTCTTTCCCTGATGCTGTGCGTGACTGTCAGGAGGCTATCAAACTTGATCCCAAGTTCATTAGAGCTTACATCCGCAAGGCCAATGCTGAGATTGCTATCAAGGACTACAAGTCTGCTATTGATACGTTGACGAAGGCCAGAGAGGTCGAGTTGAACGGCGCTAACAACTTCCAACAGCTGCAGGAGATTGACCAGCTGACGCAGAAGGCCTATTCTCTTAGATTTGCACCTTTGGATGGCGAAACGCAGGAGCAGACTCTTCAAAGAGCATCGCAGGATCCCGAGGTGATTGAGACTATTCAAGACCCAGTGATGAACTCTATCTTGCAGCAGGCACAGAACAATCCTGCTGCCTTGCAGGAGCACATGAAGAATCCTGAAGTGTACAAGAAGGTGACATTGTTGATGGCTGCGGGAATTATTAGGACCAGGTAGTCCACGAGCGAAACAACCAGTCAGTTATAATATAATAAGATTAGCAGAGCCAATTTGTATGTCATTAGCTAAGCTTATGTGTTCTGTTAGTATAATTTTACGTAGATTAGCGAGTTATGACGAATATTGAAAAACGTATAACGGATCCCAAGACTTCTCTATTTTTACAACTAGCGTGCAGTAACGCTATCGTACACTCTGATTCATAGGCCATGCCCCAGCACAGTTGCCGGAGCTGTCTGTTCCCACTCCGACAGCACTGGAAAAAATGTCCGATGACATAATCACTCTGTTCCCCTCAATCGCGCCGGGTAACGTGCAGGAACAAGTGACAATTTCGCAGCAGTTGATGAACAGACGGGGTTTAGCGAACGCAGTGACTCCGAAGAAACAATTGTGTGACAAGTTCAATCAAGCACAATGTCGGAGTATAGTGGTGCTGATCAAAAGCATCAGCAACATATCCAACAAATACAACAAAATCCTCAGCAAGCGCAGCAAAATGGGCTGCAACAGCAACAACAAGTTCAATATCAACAGCAGCAACAATACCAGCAACAGCAACAACAACAGCCACAGCCAGCCCAATCAAACTACAGCGGTCATTCACACGGACACGGACATTCTCACTCCAACAGAATTGGTAAATACCAGATAGTCAAGACGCTGGGAGAGGGCTCCTTTGGTAAGGTGAAACTCGCCTACCATACTACAACAGGCCAGCGTGTTGCGCTCAAAATCATCAACAGGAAGACCCTTGCAAAGTCGGACATGCAGGGCAGAGTAGAGAGGGAAATTTCCTATCTGAGGCTGCTACGTCATCCACATATCATCAAGCTGTACGATGTGATCAAGTCGAAAGAGGAGATTATTATGGTGATCGAGTATGCTGGCAATGAGCTGTTTGACTACATTATTCAGCACGGTAAAATGCGTGAGGAAGAAGCCAGGAGGTTCTTCCAGCAGATAATTGCAGCGGTGGACTATTGCCATAGCCATAAGATTGTCCATCGTGATTTGAAGCCCGAGAATTTATTATTGGACGACCAGCTGAACGTTAAGATTGCCGATTTTGGACTTAGTAATATCATGACAGATGGTAATTTCCTCAAGACAAGTTGTGGGTCACCTAACTACGCTGCTCCTGAGGTCATATCCGGGAAACTGTATGCGGGACCAGAGGTGGATGTTTGGTCATGTGGAGTTATACTTTATGTGATGCTGTGCGGAAGGCTGCCTTTTGACGATGAGCTCATTCCTGCTCTATTCAAGAAGATCAGCAACGGAGTTTACACGATTCCCCACGACTTGTCGCCCGGAGCCAAGAATCTGCTCACCAAGATGCTTGTTGTCAATCCACTGAACAGAATAACTATACATGAGATTATGGAAGACGAGTGGTTCAAGGTCGGGTTCCCTGATTACTTGCTTGCTGAGAGTGGAAGGGCGAAAAAGGATACCCAAATAGGCGAGCTGGACGACGATGTCGTAGCTGCTTTGACTACGACCATGGGATATAGCAGGGCAGACGTTGTTGAGGCTATCAAACTAGGTAGACGGCCTGAAACAGAGGAGATCCTCGATGCCTATGAGCTGATGAAGGATAACAGGGGTTTAGTGGAGGAAATAAGAAACAGTTCAGGCGGAGCAAACCAGCAGAGCGTGGGTACTGTTGGCGATAGCACTGACGCAAGTGGCATTAACTATGGCATAAACAGCGTTAATGGTGTTTCTGGTGCCAACGCAGGCGTTAGCAGCCCCGCAAATGCAAACCCTCCAGACTGGAGAACACCTTTGGGAATTGAGCCTAGCAACACATCGTCACACATTGCTCACCCAGCTGCCCATCAGCCCAACAAGCCCGCGTCTACGATAGCTATCTTACCATCTTCTTTGCCTCAAATACACCGAGCTTATATGGTACAGAGCAACCCAGAGCTGGCGTACGTGCAGCCAATCTCGAACAAAAAGAGTAAGACTCGCTGGCATTTTGGTATCAGGTCGAGGTCGTATCCTTTAGATGTTATGGGAGAAATTTACAGAGCATTGAAGAATCTGGGAGCAGAGTGGGTGAGGCCGTCTGAGGAGGAGCTTTGGATTATCAAGGTGAGATGGAAGTATTCCAGCAGTAACACCTCTGGTGGCGAGGCAGCAGCAGCCGCTGCTGCTGCCGCTGCCGCTGGGTCGAACCAAACAATGGAAAGCACAAACGAAGGAGCCAACAGTGAGACCAAGAACGAGTCAGAATCATCAGGACAGCCAACTTTGCCAACAGAAGGCACGTCTGATCTGATGAAAATGCAGATTCAGTTGTTCCAGTTGGAGCCAAATAATTACCTTGTGGACTTTAAATTTGATGGATGGGAGAGTACTGATCCAGGTAATGATGATAGGAGCTCGCCTAGTGGGCTGGGTGAAGACGCTGACGAGATTAGCTCCTTTTCGGCCTATCCATTTTTGCATCTGGCTACGAGGCTGATTATGGAGTTGGCTGTGAATAGCCAGTAGGGCGGTCCTTGTGTTTAAATTACTTCTGGTATTTGATGCAGTATGATTAGCATGAATACTATAGCGTGAAGCAAAGAGGTTTGACTTTCTTACGTTGTTTTGGGACGTCACAGAGCAAGTTTTTGTCTTTTTCTTAGCTGCAATGGCCACCGCCTTATGAGCTGCATGAAAAGTTACCTATCAGGAAATCTCTGGCAATTATTGACTTTTACATAGTGCTAAGCGGGTAATCTAGGACTTGCTAAGAGATTGTACCAATGCTGAAATACTTGATATTCACGACTTTACGTTCATAACCTATAGATACATAGTATAACGAGTGATAACAATGCCCATAGTAATGTGGTGCATGGATGTATTTTGTCGTGTATGCATTTACGGCATATGCAGACCAGAAAAGGAGCCGATACGTTTTGCGGCAGGCTTGACCTTCTTCTTCCTGTTTAAAAGCAAGTAGGAGGGAAAATCGGAGAGAACCCGGAAGAATTTGTGATCAACGGGGCGTTGATTTGCAGTACTTAGCGTATTTCAAAGCAATTGAACGCATAAGTGGCTGTTTGGAAGGTGTCGTAAATACTCCGAGATTTCACGTTATAGATCTGCGGGTGAATCCTATTGAAGGTTCAAAGGAAAGACATAGCGAAAAGAAGAGGCAATAGGTAGAAAGGAGAAAAGAATCAATAGAAGTCAAACAAACAAGATAGTAGTTAGTGAGAGCATTCGTTCGTATTATTTTGTCATATCGGTGGCATTTCTGATATCAGACAATACTAGCAATCATCACTACATCTCTGACTCCTTGTATCATCAGGTTTTGATCCAAGGATTCGTCACTGTTCTTTTTTGCCTTTCAAGTATTTGCAAAATCACCAACTCAACCAAGCCCAGCATTCTATTATTGAGTCTATATTATTAGGGAATTTCAACTACAAGCAGCTGTTATCCCAACGTACTATTATACAATCACTGAGATCTTCACAGCAAACGACGGATAGGCACTGTAATGAATCACCAACCGCAGCAGAAACCGAAGCTGGGACGAAGTAAGACAGAGAGTGACTTGGAATTGGCTCGTCTGACTATAAACGGTAATGGCACAGGAGGCAAACACGGCCAGTCGTACAGCTCCAATGCCAAAAGTAATAACGAACGCCACGAAAATGAGGATGGACTTCAAGCGTACACGGGACTTGACGGAAAAGACAGAAGTAGACCTTTACGATCACGTGATACGAAAGTGAACTCACCGACAACAAGCGTTTTCAGCGAACGTAGGCGGCTGAAGCATTCGCCCCACGTTGAGCAGCTTGAGACGCTCTCAAAAACGCTGACGCATGGTGGAATTGGGCATCACGAACAGGGACCAGAGCTCAGGCCAGCGTACCAGGTTGTACGTTTTGAATGGCCGAGCGAAGCAACAGACGAGCAATTTAAATTGCAGCAAGAGACAAAGGATGAGTCCAACGGCTCAACTGCTCAACTTACACAGAGTCAGGAACTCAATCAGTTAGAGGAAGCGAAGTTGGTTAAAGAAGCATCGGAGAAAAGGCAGCTGCCCGATCCAAATGAGTCCAACAGACCTAGTCGTTCGGTTCACTCGGATCAGCAAACACGGCCTCCCCTTTCCGCTCGCTCTTCCACACCCATCGCACACCTCCAATCAAAGATGGCCAACTACAAAACCCGCGTTAGCTTTGACACCGTCAATCTGGAGTTCTGTGGCGAGGAGTTTTCTGAAGCCCAAAGGGAGGCACGTGATCCATGGCTTGCCGGTGGAGGTTGGGGCCCTGTTGCCGGTGGAGCGGAACTCTCACCTAGTGGATATGTTCATGGGAGTGCTAGCAACTCTCGAGGTAGAGAGTCACGTGCATCACGTGATCTCTCCCCACTGACAAGCCCCCTGCGCGGTAACGGACTTGAGCGCAGCTTATCACCGCTAAAATCAGGTTCTAGCTTGCGGATGCTGTCCCCCACTCGCGGTAGCTCGTATAGCTCCCGTGGTAACACTGGTTTCTCAAACTTCTCTACCTCCTCGGCCGCGGCGGAGCGAATATATCCCACTACTCCAATCATAACTCATGATGCGTGCACTTTGACGAAGACTCACAAAGACTTTGACAGGCTGTATGCAGGGGAACTGAAACCCAAGATGCCGAAGCTGCCGCGGAGGACCATAATGTGTTACATTTCTGGCCGGAAGCACACTTGGGTGGCTTTAGACTGGTGTTGCAATCGCCTGCTAGAAGATGGAGACGTGCTTATAGTAATTGCAGCTATTGACCCAACGGTAGCGAACCAAATGTCCGCTGCAATGGCTAGTTCCCGCAGAACTTCTCGCACAGAAAAGTCCGAAGGGGAGAGAGCCCGCGCTCGCAGTGCGATGCGTACTGGTGACCGTAACAATCCCGCTACGTCTCGAAACTCGCATGACTCCCGTGAATCACACGACTCGAAGACACGGGGGAGATCGGCGTCTCCACGAGGTAGATCTGCATCGCTTCATGGTAAGCCTTTATCAGGGTCTCTTTCCGCCGTTCGTCTCCGTCATGGCTCATCTCGCTCTGCTAAAGATGTAGCCGAAAATATTATGGAATACATCTTAGCTGTAATCAATCCTGACAAAATCATCAAAATCACTATTGAACTTGGAGTCGGCAACACAAAAGACGTACTGAAGGACATGTATAGCCTTTACTTACCATCTATGGTAGTCACCTCCGCCAAACCAACAAAAGCTGTCTCGACTCGTTCGTGGTGCACGTCTAGAATTACGGATAGGCTTGTGAAGAACTTTCCTGTTCCTGTCATTGTAGTACCAGCATTGAACATGAATTTATTTGAGGTAAAATTGTTTGAGTTGTTGAATGCGCGAGTGAGAGAAGCATTAGGCACAGGTACAGATAGCAATAGAACTGGTGTTGGGAGTACTGCTGTCAACTCTGATGATATTCCCCATTATGGCTTTCTCTCATCATACGCGGCCGACTACGATGAAGAAGAGTTTTTCAACGTTGCAGACGATCAGCTTGTGCGTGGTGTCGCGGATGAAGAGCCCAAGATCGACTCTTCCAATGAAGACAGCGTAGACTCAGAGCTATATGGAAGCGATGTGTCGAGCATAGACAGCGTAGAGAGTTTTACGGCCGATGTGAAATCAACAGATACCACCGGCAGCATCTTAAAAATCCGCGAGGCCACGCAAAGTGCTAACGCTAAGCTGTACAAGGAGCTTCACGAGATCAAAAAGCGACCACTAGACAAATCAACATTCAAGGATGCTTTGGATGCGATATCTACTGCTGGCTACACTGTGGGAATAAAAATGGCAGATACTGCGCTTTCAGGAGGACAGGGTGCACAGCTGGTTCGTAGTCTTACCGGTGCTCCAGATCCCATATATGGGCGTAAGAAGTCGATGCTTCTGGATTATAGCGATGATAGGGACGAAAAGAAGGAGAAAAATACGCTGTCTAGAGTGAGCACATCCCGCTCTGTGCCTTTGATTCAGGTTGAAAGAGCCGACAGTGGCAGTCCCGCTTCGTCTGCCTTTTTCGCTGAGTCGTACAAAGGAGTCTCTTCTGCTCCGAGATCTACATCGCTTAAGTTCCAGGACGATGCACCGCGCGTGAGAACTAGCACCAGTACTGGAGGCAGTAGCAGCGGCATTGATGAAATGCTTTCTACAAATTCTAAGAGAATGAGCGGAGGGTCAGACCTTATGGCTGTCAAATCTGCGCCACAGATAGAACCCTCCAGGTCCTATAATGGGGCCGAGAAGAAGAAGAAGCGGGGCTTCTTCAAATTTTTTGGTAAGAAGTAAGAAGATGAGCGTTAAAGCATATTATTTTGGGAGATAAGAATACGAGATGAGATATATATATATATATATATATTTATTAGAATCATACAGGTTTCAAAAAGTGTCGACATTTTGGTACGCTGCTCTGAATTTGTGTTTTTGTTGTCATTGTTATAGCAATGTTAGACAACTTTATTCGCAAAGTTGTTTAATTCTCCCATAACGAAAAAGGTAGAGAGAGATTCGCGCCATATCAGATAAGTTTGATAGCAATCTTCCGTGGTGTCGCGCGCTTTCACTTTATATATATTTTGTGACAATTTCCATCTTGTTTTCGTTATTGCTAGTAGAGTACAAAACGCTAACAAAGCGGTAATGGGATGGATTGACAATGTTCTGAGTTGGATATATCCCCAAGTGGTAAGTGTACGAACTGGAAACAAATACAAGTCTTCGGATTAAAATGAAGTCAATTTCAAACTAACATGATTTTGTATAGTTGTATCAATTGGATGTGATAGTCTTGGGGCTCGTGGGGGCAGGCAAGAGCACTTTCCTTGAAAGACTAAAAAATGGTGGCGCCAATCCTATGGGTTCTGTGACTGAGTGGCAAAATTCACTTCCCACGGTAGAGTACGATGTTCGCGAGTTTGACCTGAGCAGTTGTGATTTTGTTGGCAGTGGCACCGCGGGGACAGTAAATGGCACAGTGAAAAGTTCCTTGGGAAACGTGTCAAGTCCTACATTAAGCTCCGATGATTCAGTGATAGACTCAAATGCTGGGGCTGTCGCAGCTGATTTGGTATCGCCCCGTAAGCTCCACCTGCGATGCTTTGACATGAGTGGACAGCAGCGCTTTCACACGCTATGGACAAGCATACTCAAAAGAGAGCCAATCAGGTTAATAATATTCGTGCTAGATGTCTCAGATGAGTTAAATCTAGCAGAGGCACAGAAGCAACTTCTTAAAGTTCTACATCTGAATAATGAAGAGGGCAGAAAACTTCCTGTATTGTTAATAGGTAGTAAAATGGACCTAGTGATAGAACGAGGTTATCCATATCTTGGAGGATTTACTTTCAAGGACAAGAAAGACGAAAAGCAAAAACTTTTGAAGAGCCAGGGCAAACAAAGCGCACAGGGGATTAATCTGTACCATTATAAGTTGCTGAGTAAATCTCAAATTCTTCAGCAATTCCTCGGCATAGAATTGGGTGAAGAAGGAGAAACAAGACTTGAGGGAGAAATTTTGGACTATGATTTGGGTATTTTTATGCTGAGCTCTTTGCAGAATGATCTAAGTGGACGTTACGACAGCATTGATGATGTGCGAAAGTGGATTTTTGGTTTGTAAGGGTGCATTTCGGATTTCCAAATGGTTGATGCAGTTGCATCTGATTGGCGTATTGGCTTGGTAATAAGAATAATTGGGAATTCGTCAGAAATGCTTCGTACAGCGTGGTTGGTTCACCAATATCGAGTGAGAAATTGGAGTACTCTGTCGGTGCAAACCTAAGCTACTATTTGCACGAACTTGAATGATTAATCGGCTAATTGGCGATAAATGCACTAAGTCAATTCTTTGTTTACCAATCATAACTCGCTTAATATGCATCGCCTATTCGATTATTATCTCGAGAACAATATGTCTTGCAGTTCGAACACGCACATCTCCGAGAAGATGTTGATTATTTTTTCGATGCAGGTCTCTTGGAGAAAAGATAAGCTGCTCTAAACGTTTAGGGAAATCTGAAACTAATCGCAACAACGTGACTAAAGGTCTGTCAAGAAGACTCCTCTCTGCCATTGAGTGTAACCCATTTATCTTTTACTCTTCAGTTTCTTTTGTTTCCACCTTTGGACCCTAAGAATTTATTGCCCAGTCATGGCCGAGCGCTTATCAGTTGATGGTGACGCATGCAAGTTTTCTTTTTCCTTTTCTGGAATACTGTCTCCATTATTGATCGAGTCGTAGTTGAATAATTTTCCACCCAGTTTAGTGTCGAGCATCTCTAACTACAAAGCACTAAAGCGCAATCATCGCATTAATATCAGAGGGTTGCAATCCATATCCTTTGTTTTGTTCTCTCAAGGCTATTCCTTCACCTTCAGCTCTCCTTATCTATTGGCAGAGAAGAGAAATTACTGCAAGTTGCTGCAAAACGCGCCTCGCATCAACAGCGAAAATCTCAAAAATTATCTTGGTACTTATATATACACTGCATTTCCCGCGGTGACTTGCCTCTCCCTTTTGTTGATGGGACTTGCTAGTACGTTTACACCTTTGAAGCCCGTGCCTTTATTACCTCAAGGTTTTACTGAAACCCCGCATATTGCCCTGCATCTGCTTTTGAGCATCGCACATTACACTCTCTAGTATGTATTTCTTTGAGACCCCATATAAAAAGAGACTAGTGCAGGTTGCATGTGCCATTGTGTGGTGCCTCTTTTCTGGGGGCCCAATTTTTGGGTTTGCCGCTCTGAAACCGCTTCTTATTGACCAGCACGTGTACGAAGAGGCATGTAACTTGAGTCCCGCGGGAGATGTCGGGTATTCCAGCTATTTCCTGGAACTGGTTGCTGCGTACTCACCTTCGCTCTCCCAAGACTCTGTACCTTTAGTTGCAAAATGTACTCCTCAGGATTTGAAATTGAATATGATGTTCATAGTAGGAGCCGTTGTCACAAACGTCTCGGCCTTATTTATAGGTACCACGTTAGACTTTTACGGACCAAGAGTATGCGGTTTGATTGGCGCTTGCTTGCTGTTCGTAGCGTGTTATATCTTCATTCATGCTCATGATATTGTAGCATTTGACCCATATCTTTTGGGGTACGCTTCCATGGCGTTGGGCGGGCCTTTTGCATACATTTCGTCATTTCAGCTCTCCAATGCATTTCCAGAAAAATCAGGGCTTGTATTAGCCCTACTCACCGGTGCCTTTGACGCCAGCTCTGCTATATTTTTACTATACCAGGTTGCCTATAAACATCTCAGTGCTAGTTTCACATTGGGCCAATTTTTCAAATTGTATCTCATAGTGCCTGTTTTTATGACTGTTGTACAGTTTGCGATAATGCCCAATGAGTCATATCTTACTCCACCCCCTGACTTGATTCCTGACCCTAATAGTGAGGCCCATGCTGTAGCTGTAGCTGCTGTGCAGGAGACTGCTGCTCATGCTACGGAGACAGACCCTTTATTATTCGAGTCGGATGATTTTGCGCCTCCTCCACGTCCCTCTGGACGTAGATCTTCGCTGGGAGATGCATTTAAAACCGTCTACGCTGAGGAAGAGATCATGCAGAGGCAGTCTGCGTCCCAATCTCTGTCTATCTTCGGGATTTTGCACGGCTTTTCTGCTGCCTACCAATTCAAAACTTGGTGGTTTGTGCTGATTAGCGCATTTGCCATGATTCAGATGCTACGTCTGAATTACTATGTTGCAACCATAAACTCACAGTACACTTACTTGCTTGGATCTGTAGCCAAGGCCGAGATTCTTAATAAGTTCTTTGATATTGCACTTCCTCTTGGAGGAGTTATTTCCGTTCCCTTTGTGGGTATATTCCTTGACAATTGCGCGACTTACGTTGTGCTTGCTGGTTTGTTTGGTGTTTCGCTGATAATTGGGCTGTTGGGGGTGATACCTAGCACTGTAGCTGGTTTTATACACGTGATTTTCTTCGTGACGTACAGGCCCTTTTTTTACACATCGATCTCTGATTTTTGCGCCAAGGTGTTTGGATTTGAGACGTTTGGCACGGTTTATGGTTGCATTATGACATTATCGGGGGTTTTTAATTTTCTCCAAAGTCAGTTAGATGCTGCTACTCACACAACATTCAAAATGAACCCTATTCCTTTGAATTTAGCTCTTCTCTTGCTGACAGTAGTGATCGGTACCGCTACAATGGTGTACGTCTACGTCCAAAGTCTAAGGTATTCAAAGAATAAGGTAAGGCGTTCATCTTAGTAGCATTGATAGCTGATGCTAGCGTTTAGTTTTGCAGTATTTGGTTAGCATATCAATCGAACTGCCGTAATGAAAATGGTCAGCTGTTACAGAACAGTGGTAAAAGTTTCATTTTTTAATTGGCCAACTCACATAGCAACCCAATTTACCAAATTTGTCAATGGGTACGTATTCCTCTTTGGCCTACATATCTCCGTTTGAGTTTACAAGCTGAAGTGACGTGGTAGCTTTTTATATCCTTCGTCATGATTACGATATATAAATTAACGACGTGATGCTGGAATTTCAATCGGAATATTTCAGACACATAATTGCTTACTTACCACTCTAATAATAGTCTACACCCTGGCCCTATAGCCTCTTACGAGCTCACCTATATAGTATCATTACCTCGTCAATCTCACCAGCAACTTGAATCAAACCAATAGCAGGTTGACAATCACACCTCACACCAATACCGACCTTCCGAAAAATGAAGGCCCCCGTAAGCGAAGGCAGACAGTGTTCGACAGAAACCGAGCGCAGCTGCGGCGTCTCTCAACTCCTCTCCAGCTTCTCTCGAATCCTTTCAAATATATATAGCTCGTTTCTGTTATTTCGAGCCAATCGCAGCAGAAGGTGAACAACTGCTCGCTTGACATATCCAATTTTATACATCCGGACACCAGCAAGACCCTAATAGAGTCGGCCGGAAGAAAAGCGCCTTACATTTTACTCCACTTTGGCCTCGACAAATTACCGTTCCATCCCATTGCACTCCCCCAAAATGCTAGCAAGACAAGTGCCCTTGACCTTCAGAAGACTCAATTCCACCACTGTGGTGCCCAATGTGAAGAAGACGAGCAGTTTCAGGGGTACTCTCGTTGGATTTCTTTCGGGAGTCACTCTCACTGGAGGAGCTGCTTACTTCTACCTGATGGACGAGTACAATGCTGCTTCGAAGTCGATCAACTCTGACGTTTTGCTATTAAACAAGTCGATCAGAAAGCTGGAGGGCCGCATCAGAAGCTTGGAAGACAGGGCCACTAAATAAGTTACACGTGTTTCTGTTGCTTAATTGTTAGGTTGGCTGTGTGTGTTTACTGATTCAGGCAGAGGTCAGGCTGTCTGCGTTATATTTGGTGACTAAATGAAGTCACGTGATAGTGATAAGCTATATTATATTCATATCGTTAAGTGTAGTTTACTCGTGTGAGCTAAGCGAAAGAGTGAAACGATGACCTATCTAGATACATATGCCATGTAAAATTACTAAACGTTTAAATGTGGGGATCCTTGCCTGATATTGGAGAGGCGATGAGCGCGCTTGTATTGGTCAGATGACTCAGGATGTAGCTGCTGAGGTGCCGTAGATTCCTGATGCTACAATGATCAAGATCACCAGAATTTTGTAGCATTGGACCGCCTATGGCTTGCTCAATATTGCTTTCATCTGCTTTAATGCGCACGCACTTGCACACCTTGGAATTATTGATTTTTTTTTATCTGAGATCTAATTTTTCAGAGTCCTTGAAAGTCTCTTGTGATGTTAATATCTACTGCCACAGGTATGCCAGAGAAGCGAGGGTTGGAGGAGCAGATAACTCCCACTGAGGGCTCTACTGTGGGCTTTTCAGCTTCCAAATGGGGTCAACAGAAGAAGAAAAAACCTAGCAAATGCAGGTTTTGGATTTTGACGCAAGGCAGAAAGTGTAATGTGATAGTAGAAGATGGAGCAAAGTTCTGCAAAGACCACATGAATGGGACACCAACGGAGACGGATGGCTTGGTTTCTGTGAAAGATGGCACTAGGATGAAAGACGGCATGCCTATTAAGCGCGTTCCCTGCCCGCTAGACCCTTCGCATACGGTCTATGAAGACAAGCTGGAGAAACACCTTACACAATGTCATGTGTATAAAAAGCAAAAAGAGCTGGAAGAGCTTCATAAAGAACACAGCTGGTTTGGCCATAATCACAACGTACATGACACGGCCGACTGCAAAGATGACGCTGTTGATGGAAATGAGGAAGAGTTCAAGGCTTTCGTTAAGCTTGTAGATGATAAATATGATGAGTTTTTCACGGAAGAGCTACCATCAATAATACCCAAGCCCGTAGCGGGCTTGGAGTCCCGGTTTGATGAAGTAATCAACACAAAACACATAGCACAGCAATCCTCCCTCATTGGGCATCTCAAGCGCAACGATCTGTTTGATCCCAACTACGTCTATACAGAGTTTGGGTGTGGTAGAGCTGAATTTAGCCGATATCTGAACAGGGCATTGATACAGCAGGAGATTGACACGAGTAGCACTTTTTTGCAGAAAAAATATTTGTTGATAGACCGAGCGTCGCCTAAGCTCAAATATGATACAAAAATTCAGAAGGATGCCTTAGAGATTCAGGCAGACGTACCTGCTCCAATAGTCAGTAGGCTCAAGGTGGACATTAAGGACTTAAAGTTGGATGAGGCTTTTTCAGCGTTTCCTGTAAAGGAGTACGTGGGTATCTCGAAACATCTTTGTGGCGTAGCTACAGATCTGACTTTGAGATGTATCTTGAACACAGAAGATCCGACCAATTTCAAAGGGCTAATTGTGGCCATGTGTTGCAGGCATTGCTGCTATTATAAATGGCTTCTACCCGAGTCGAAAGAGTACCTGCTACGAAATTTCGGGATTACGGAGCCGCAGTTTACGAACTACCTCATCAAGATGGTATCATGGGCTACTAACGGTGTTCATCCTAGCGTCGACGTCAATGACAGAACTACACATTTCACAGGATTGTCTTACTTAGAGAGAGAGGCTTTAGGGTTGAAAGCAAGAAGGATTATTGACGAGTCACGTGCTTATGCTTTGCGGTGCAAGGGCATTAATGCGGAAGTAGTGAGATATGTGGAGAGGTCAACGAGTCCAGAAAACAACCTACTCCTCGTACGACATCTGGGAGAACTAGATACAGAAAAGCGCAGAGTGTCTTCTGCGACATCTCACTGAGTTGTACCTACATGATTATATAATCTCTGTACTTTTTAGCGATAAGGATGTACGAAGTACGAGACTATCTCTTTTCTAAACAAACTAGTATCTTCTTGGCCGCTAGCAATTCCACAATGGTATGGACAGGAGGCTCTTTGGGTCATGCAATCGTGACTGGAGGATCTCGAGGTATTGGATGGGCGATAGCAAGGCGCTTAAGTATGGAAAACTGTAAAGTGACGCTTATAGCCAGAGACGAAGAGGCTTTGAAGCACAACAGGATTGTTTGTAACAAACTCAATGGACTTCATAACGAGTACCACACATTGGAAATGACAGATACCGAGGCTATCAATACGCTGGCGCGTTCTGGTGCGTTCAACGGAGTCAATATCTTGGTCAACTGTGCCGGGATCTCCCAAACATCCCTACTCCAGAGAACGACAGAGGCTGCTATTGGCCAGATTATTAGCACTAATCTGACTTCGCAGATTATTTTAACTAAGCATGTCGCTAAGGCTATGCTATCACATGCTAAGTCACATCCCGAATTGCCCTTCCATATTTTGAATGTCTCCTCAGCTCTAGCTGAACACCCTATAGCTGGATCTACGGTGTACTCAGCTGCCAAGGCTGGAATTGTTGGCTTCACTAAAGCTTTAGCGGTTGAACTGGCACCGAGAAACGTGCGGTGCAATGCTGTTCTTCCCGGTCTGGTTCCGTCTACGGCGATGGGAAAGCAAGCAAACGGTGTTGCAATTGGTGAGAAGGAGCTGCTCAAGGATTGCGAAATGACGCCGGATGACATCGCCGACACATGCCTATTTTTGATCCGCAATAATCTGCTAACTGGTCAGTCCATTTCTGTGGATAAGGGCTTGCAATAGAATACGTGTCAACGAGGTTTACACCGAATGTGAAACTAGGTAGATACCTCCATCATAGTGTGACAAATGCTATTGTCGTAATTAGGCCGGGTAAACGCAATTGGTCTTAGAAAAAAAAATTTTTAGTCTCACCTCTTTTTTTTATGTGCACCGGTGTGAAAAATTTCGAGAGAAACACCGTGATAAAGCTGTTCTTGTTCAAAACGCACTAATTAATTATTCACCAACCATCACACACACAAGATGAAGATTTTCAAGGACGTTATCTCCGGCGATGAGCTGCTTTCTGACGCTTACGATGTTAAGCTGATTGACGGTGCTGTTTACGAGGCCGACTGCCAGATGCTCCAGGTCAAGGAGGGTGCTGATGTCGACATTGGAGCCAACCCATCTGCCGAAGATGGAGGTGACGATGTTGAGGACGGTGTCACCACAGTCAACAATGTTGTGTACTCCTTCCGTCTGCAGCAGACCCAGTTTGACAAGAAGTCCTTCTTGGTGTACATCAAGGGCTACATGAAGAGAGTCAAGGCCTACCTTGCTGAGAACGCTCCCGACCAGGTTGAGGCTTTCGAGAAGGGTGCCACTGCCTACGTCAAGAAGGTTGTTTCATCTTTCGGTGACTGGGACTTCTACACTGGTGAGTCCATGGACCCTGATGGAATGATTGTGCTGCTAAACTACAGAGAGGACGGTGTCACTCCTTTCGTTGCCATCTGGAAGCATGGTGTGAAGGAGGAGAAGATCTAAGTACTCTACTTAGATAGCTCTGATATTGCGCTGGCATTGCACTGAGATTTGATCTGATGAGCGGTGACCAAATTAGTTACGTATGTGAATTAAGTTAGTTATTTAGTTAAGTCGGTTACTTCGAGGTTGAAAGCATGTTTGGCTAAGTGTTTATACTAGTGGCCTATTCGCTTGGAATGTCTGTTACTTAGTTAACTTGGTAGTGGCGCTGCACAATGTACTGACCGAATCAACTTTTGCTCCACTACGTCAAAGAACTGCTCAGTCCCCTGACAGAGATGCATAGATCACTATGACAGGTAACACACAAATACGTTTACTTTCTATATTAAGTAGCTATTTACATTATCGTAACATTATCCTTGCCATTGCACCACTATGTCAGGTAATTTTTTATATACTCAACCATCTCGTCTTTCGAAATGTCTGGGTTATTGAGCTGGTGCTCTAAAATCGCGTCGTTAACTGTCTTCATCCAAGGCCCGGGCTTCTTGTTAAGGATTTGGGAGACTTGCGTTCCATCCACTATGCGTTTCTCCCGGTATGAGTCTTGAAGGTTTAGGTCATAAATATGGGAGTGGAGCTCACTGTACTTTTTGACGGCAGAGGAAATACGTGTCTTGTCGGGGGCGGCAGAAACGCAAGTCTGTTCATCGGTGTCATCAAAGTCACCATAGCCGTCGACAAGCAAACGCACCAATAGGTTCACTTCCCAAAGCTCGCCATAAGGAATGACGTACGTAAGAGCTATAGAAGCGCGTGTGGCGTCCTGGGGAACGTCATTCTTTAGCCGACTAACTATCAGCGCAACGCCCTCCGCTACCTTCATCGGCAACTTGAGACTCTCTAAGACAATGACCAGCGCGGCCAACTTGAGTTTTGGAGTCTTGACCTTGTGGTCGCCCCAGTGATGAAGAATCAGCGAAATTATAAAAATGAGCTGTTTGTCTTCATCTATTTTCGGGTCTGGCAATACTGACTTCAGAGGAAGAGGGAGGGACTCGATAGTCTGGGGAGCAATAGCAGTGAGGCATTGAAGGGAATGGAGCAACGCTGTTGAAGTGGAAGATTCAGCATCCTCTGAGGGTAGCGAAAAGACCGCATCACCAAACCCAGTCTCCAACAGTAGCCCCAACCCGTAAAAGGGATTCACTCCTACCAACATCTTTCTGATCTCTATCCCTACTCTCTCTCTACTAACCTTACACCTAGCGGCCTGCTTGACCTCCTCATTGCTCATCATTTGTTTGGTCTCGTCCTCCAAGGTAAACCCGTAATTACTGGCAAAGCGAATCAATCGCAGACATCTAAGAGGGTCGTCAAGAAACGTCTTCTTGGGCGGTAGTGGCGTTCGCAAAATGCCATCACGAAGATCGGCAAGGCCCTTTCCAGTGAAGTCCTCTACTTCTTTCGTTGTCAAATTGTAAAAAAGAGCATTTAGAGTAGCATCTCGACGCAAGGCATCTTCCTCTGGGGTGCCCAAGTTGATCTCCGGGATGCGGCTTTGCTCCGTATAAGTCTCGGAGCGTAGGTTTACAAAATCGATATCAGCGTTATAAATACGAGCAGTGCAGGTCTCCAAATGCTTACTTTTGTCCGGGTTCTTCTCTATCTTGTATATACTACCGGAAAAGGCGCCGGGAAACTCTGAACTGTGTTGTGCAACATACTGGGTAAGGCCTTCGGCAAACTCGACACCAGAAAGATGGTCAATGGCAATGTCAATGTCATGCGAGACTTTCCCCAACAACTTATCACGGACCCACCCGCCGGTAATTCGAAGGCAAATTGGCTGTTTATGCAAATGAAGGGCTTTTGTGTTATACTCTTGGGTGTAAGCTGCAAGCAGGTTTATAATTTGGGACTCATTCGGCAGCAGAGATATTTGAGGAGTGCCAACGGTGGGGAAGGCTGCCATTTTGTAAGGTTTGGTGATAGGGAGTAAAGAATGAAATGATCTGGTAAGGTGGATGAAGCTAGAGGGTATGTGTCGCCTGAAGGAGAGCAAGAGCATTGAGCTGAGAGAAACAGGTGGAGCCGTTAAGAAGAATTTTATGCTAATGTTAGCGAGAATAGCGGGAACGCTAGAGGGAGTAGAGAATTTCGCGATTTTTTGGAGAGGCAGAAGGTGCCATTTTACACCTAATGGACGGATGGTGTAGTCAAAGCTCTGGTCTGTATATGAGTAGCTGAAGCTCACATAAATGGATTGATCTTGTAATTAGTGTTAATTTAAGGAAAAGTTTGTATTCTATAATTTACATATGAGGATATAGACCATTGGCAAATATGTCCTTTAATCTGTTAATTCAATGATGAGCTGAGATGATAGGTGAACTGCTACCTAGAGTTAGCGTCACTGGTGTTGCCAGCGGTCCTGATTTAATATCGAAATCAAACCGGTTGGAAGATAAAGGATGAAAACTAAGAGAAACCAGATGGAGTCGACGAGGCTACACACCACGACATACGAATCTCATATAAACAGACTAGTAGACTACCTAGCCTCGTTGTCTCTTTGAGCTCCTCGGTATGCCAACACCAGTTTGAGTATCGATATTAGAGTGAACGAATGCTCGTTCTTTTGATATGCGTAATGCAACTACTTGTAATACTCAGTCCAGAATTTCCCCAAATCTTTGTTTTTCAGTATTTCGCGTTAGGATGAGTAGCCTCTTACCTGCTGCGTGTTGTTGCATAGTGATGACAACAAGCTGCGCCCAATCACCTATCCAACAGATTTATCGTACATTTGTTTTATTACAAGCGCAAAAAGAAGCTTGTAATTACTCTTACTTGCTAATTTTACAGTTTGCTAGCTTATTATGCTATTATGCTAATCTACATTACTACGTATTGTCCCAGTGGCTCAAGCCGTGCTTGGAGGTCGATCCATAAATCGGGAGAACCATCAAATTTCAGGAAACGATGAACATCGAAAAAGTCATATCCCACCCAAGGAAAGTATTTTGAACTTGAGCTCCCTAGGCTAATCGAAGACAACCTTCTTTCCCTGGAATTTGACTCTCTTAGCCGCCTCTTCAGCCTGCTTCTTTGCTACCCAAGATGGATGGAGCGTTCCTTCGTCACCCTCTGCCTTTCTTTTACCTTTCATCTCATTGGCGTGTGCCTCTTTCTCCGTGACAAGTTTTGCCTTCTCTGCACGCTTACGTTGTCTCTGTTCAAACTCTAAACGCTGCTGCTCACGTTCTGAGCGTTCACGTTCACGCTCCTTTTCCACGTGTTTTGCTTTAGTGCCGTACTTTTTCTCCCAAATCTTTTGTCTAGCACGTTGACCTCTTCTGTTTTTACGCTCTTTTGTGACAGCCTTCACAACAGGATCGTTGTCAATCTCCGAGTCCGAACCACCTGAAAAGTAACCGTTGGCTAAAGCAGGCAACGTCATTCTGGAAGATTCCTTTTTGTCCTTCTTGCTTATCTCTTTCTTCCGGAGCCCCACATCTAAGTCATCACTCTTGAAAAAATCGTCATCAGACAGCGATTTTGTCTTCGCCGAAGCGTAATCCACTTCAATGTCGGATTCTGCGCTAGGCTCTTCATCAGTTACCTCACTGTAATTCACGTCTGGCTTCAAAAAAACACCTTCTGATTCATCTTCTTCGTCCGAGGACGCTATCAATAAATGCTTATACTGTTCATATTTCTCTTCATCAAATTCCTCTTCATCAGCATCAGCTCTACCAGCGTCTTCAGACTCACTTTCGTCTCTTTCGTCACTCTCATCGTCACCTTCAGTTTCACTGTCAGTGTGCTCCTCGCTTTCTTCATCATTTTCATCTACATCAACGTTCTCGCGCTCTTTAACCTTTTCAACAGCGCCCAAAACAAGCTTAAAACTCCCTTCAATCACATCAATTTCGGCTTTCACATCTTTGTGGTTCATGATACGAGAGATGAAATTATTCACCTCATTACTGTTGGCCTTGTACTGATGCTTAGGACTGTACTTAGACGTTGCGTCGCTGATTCCCTCTCTACACCAGTCCGGCAAAAATGAAGGGGGCTGCGCCTTGGCTTCTTTAGTCTTACAATATACACCCTCAGCTATTTTCACAATCTTTGCACGGACAACATCATCAACTTGTAACTTCTCTGCAATCTCTTTACTGTTTGATCCTTTTCTCTTAATGTCTCCCTGTTCAGCACGCTTGAAAGCTCTTCTCAGTCTTACAATGGCAGCATGTGCCTTTCTCTGTGTCAGTTCTATCTTCAGGTTCTCAATTAGCTTTTTGGCATCCTCCTCTGACGTATTAAGCAACAAATTGTTTAACTTCTTGGGCCATTTGTGTCTATTTTTCACGTTCAATATCTGTTTTGTGCGTGCGAACCGAGGCTTGCTTTTGAGAAAATGGGCTTCTAGCAAATCAAGCTGCCAAGCCACATTGTCTTTCTTCTCGGGCATTGTCAAATTGAAACCTGAACGATCAGCTATCACGTATTACTTACCACTTCTCTCCTCAGCTGTTCCTGCCTGCACTTTCTATCTCTTGAATTTTTTTTAATTTTTCAAAGGAAAAAATCCAAAATTATGTAATCTCATATATCACTGACTGATAAGTCGATCGACGCGGGGCTTTAGGGTATCAAGACGTTTGTGATAAGACTGGATTGTCTTGATGATAGCCTTACGCTGAGACCTAAGCTCAGTCTGCTCTGAATCAATATCAATCGAGTCCAATCTCATCAGCAGCTTCAGTAGGCTTTCGTTATAGTACCGCAATTTGTAATCGTAACTCTCGGTGTATTTCTCACTCTGCGCTCCTTTTTTCGCTGCCTTATCCTCGGGCTCGTTGTCCAGGGCTTCGATCTTACTGACAAGCGTGTTGATTTCAGGCACTTCCTTCTCTAAGTCAATCTGCACAGCAGCCAGCTCGTATTTAGCACGTTCGAGCGGGTCGGTGGGTACTACAGAAACGGATCTCTTGCTCTTCTTGCCCGCACGTGACTTTTTCTTGCCTTTACTCCCAGTCTTGGAGTTTCCAGTCCCATGCGAAAGCACTTTAGAGATAAGACCCATGGCAAACACAGTGGTAACAGAGTAGAGCAGATAATGATTTGGGTCGTAGGTCTCGACCACTTTTTTCAGATGATCCCACTGCTGCTGTGCCGATGTAATAATGGTACTGTAATAATCGCTGGCCGACTGGGGCATTTCGCTTTCCGTGGTATGAAGTGGCTGTGAATTGGTAAGTGCCGATCTCGCTACACTTTATGTCAAACTTATTGGTAAGCAGAGTCGAAAAGTACAGAGACATGAGAAACCAACAATTTTGTATGGAGAGCATGTGGCACATAAACTTCCGCCGCCGCGTCGATTGACGCGAAAAAATAAAATCTCAAGTATGCGCAAAAGATTTCCTACTTCATTTCCCAGTCTACCACCTCGAAAGACTTATCTGAGCTCCGCCCAGTCACTCCAAACCATGAACGTGACAGACAGAAGGAGAAATTTAGGTCCTTCCAATGTGCGAGTACTTAATTTTGACTTGCCAACCCTACAAAGTCAACCGAAAACGGAGAAATCTGAGCCTTCTGAGATCAATGAGAGCGCCAAAAAGTTTATCAAGACTGGTCTTATTGCAGGTTCATCCGGCTCTTGCTACACAGAACATGACAACAGCGTAATTCAGGCTTCAGTTTATGGGCCTAGACCGATCACAAAGACACATGTGTTTACCAACAGGGCCGAATTGGGCATCAATGTCAAATTTTCTCCCTACTGTGACCTTTCCACTTTGGCGAGTGTGAGCAGTAGCTCCGAGGTTTTCACCAAAGAGCAGATAGAAACAAAAATGTCCATGTTTCTGTCCACGTGTTTGTCAAATGTTATTCTGTTAGACAAGTATCCAAAATGTTCAATTGAAGTGTTTGTCAATCTCGTCACATTGAACCTGTCTCACTCCTTGTCGCAGATCATCTCACAGGTGCTAGACTGTGTATCTCTTTCTGTTGTGGACTCAAACTTAGAGGTAATTGATATGGTTACTGCCGGAATAGTGGAAAACAAAGAGGCTGACATCGTTGTGGGTGTTATTGGCTCTTCTCTTGGTGAAGTTAACGAAAAGATTGTAGGCCTTTATTGCGACCGCAAACATTGTACAGACGAGCAGTTTGTCCAGTTGCTGGACCAAAGCATAGAAAAGTCAAGGGTTTTGAGAAAGGAGTACAATGCTTATTTTCTGAGGCTTCTTTCTTCAAACTAAGGTGGTTTGAAAAAGCTATAAAAACTGCTTGCAGTCAAAGATATTCGATATTACTTTTATATGCTCGTCATTCCACTTACTCTCATTGCGCAATATCCATTTATAAAATAGGTGGCATTATGTGACTTCTCATATCTCCTGCACTATGCCACCCGCCTGTATACTATTTATTCAAATCGTTGAAAATGTTGCTAATCCTAACTATTTTCACTGCGAGGTGCAAACAACTCGTTTCTCCTATAATCGCTTTAAGCTTCAACCCCAAGTGAGTGGACTCATTTAACAGATTTGCAAATACTTTTAGTTTTTTACTAGCACTGGGGCTTGTGAGAACGGGGAGCCAGTTGTCTGTGGTCTTGATCTCGCCAAAAAGGGGACTGACGAAATACTCGTTGATTTGGTCGGCCAAGGCAAGGACTCTGTCATCTTTGCACAAATCGGCATTGGCATTGTCCACTACTGGAATCTCAATTGGTCTCGCCTTGAGCTCAAAAGCTTCCGAAATAGACACAACTTCGTGTCCATAATTGAGATAAAGTCTAAATTCATACACCCCTGGCTCCCAGTAACTTAGATCACCCGAAAATGTTAATCTGCCACTAGTCTCGTTGTCTTCAATAACATTCTGATACTGTTTTAACCTCGAAACATAGTCGGAAGATTGAGGGTGCAAGTGTATAGGTGACCAATGGTCTCTTGAGCTAATAAGGGTCTGAAACTTTGAGGACGAAACTTGAACCAAATTATACAAACCAATCCATGAATCGACTGTTGTGGCAGTGCATTGCCATTCTAGTTCGATAGACTCTCCGATATAAAAATAAGTGCCTCTGGTTTCAGGGTCTACTTTCTTATTCTTTATGGTAATTACACCCGGTGTTTCCTCGACAATGGCGTCATCATTGGTCTTTTTCTGTTGGCTTCTAAGGAACTTTGCGATAGTTTGTTTCTCTGCTTCGGAGTAATGCTGTGAGCTCTTTCTTCTGTCTCTTTGAACTTTGATATATTTGTCGATTTTGGTGCTTGAGGTACTGATGAAGTTGTCAATGGAACCCGAGAATTTGTATATAGAGCCTTGGATCTGTTGGGGTAGGAAAAGTTGACCAACACTACGCTCTATGCCTGACAGGTGTTTCACATCGTTTTCGCCGTAGATTGAAATCATGTGAGGCTTCTCTATAAAGTTGAGCAAAATAAAATTGTTCAGGGTCCAGATAACGGCGATTACAGTAAAACTGCGGTTTGTAATGAAAAGTAAGCTCAGTGCCCACACAGTCATAACTGTGCTGAATCTCTCAGGGTTGTTAAGGTATCTGTATATTCCTGAACGTGTCAGAGTCTGGACGTATCTCTCCTTCGAATCCTTCAGAACCATGAAAAAATCACCATACAACCATCCAAACGTTCCAATTGAGTCTATGATCTGTGAGTTGATAACGTACTGGAACGCTATCAGTATCACAGCAATCGTGAGACGTAGCAGGTACCAATGCTCATAAGAAACGCCAACGTATATTATCTCACGCAGAGCAAGCATTGCTAGGGCCGAGTAATTCAAAACGGTAGAATTGTTGTACAAAATTGCCCAGTTCTTGAAGGTGCTCAACTCAATTCTCCGGATGTTATCCATGACGTTCATATTTTCGTTCGACGTGCTCATCATGTGTCTAGTCCAAGATTTGAACCTACTCTGTGTGTAGAGTACAAAATCGACTATAGCAGACGTGACCAGTTTTGTAGATATAACAAAAGCAAGCAAAAGAGCATTCCAAGTATTCGTGTTGGGCAAAAGCAAGGGAAGTACTCCAGAGAAGAGAGCTAAAACGAATGGAAGGTAGTCTACAACTCTCAGTCTACAGAAGTTTTGAAACATCACCATCGGTGGTATTCCCTCTTCCTTAAACAACTCACGATCGCGCATTTTTACGTTCACAGAGGTTCTGTCGGTGCCATATATCTTTTCAATGTGTGGGGTCTCTACAATGTGTAGAAACAAAATTTGAAGAATGTGGCCAAGCAAAGACATAAGCAAAACGGTATAGCTTTTGCTCATCAGGGCAAATCCGTAGTAGCCAACGTACCCAATTGAGTACATGGGGTGAGGGGCGAGGTCAAAGACACCATCAAAGATCAGCTCTTCATTATTATGCAGACGAAAAAAGAAGTCTCCCCAATACCAGGCATAGTCCTTCACTATTTTATGTGCATCCAACTTGACTACCAAATTGAATAAAAAGAGAACCGTTCCTAAACAAAAACGGAGGGCTACCAAGGGCCATATCTGGTCAAAAGCGTGCTGGCTACAAGATAGGACTAGCAGCCCATAGTTTAGGAAATCGCTCATTAGAATCAAGTTGACTACAGCACGGAAAATGATCCAAGTCTGAAACTCTTCAGGGACTTCTTCAAGCTGGGAACTTGACAGTCTTCCTTTCAGCTCGGCATTTATGAATTTTGAAACTAATTTCCCCAAAAAAGTTTTGTCACTGGTTTTCAAGCGCTTAAATAAAGTGCAAAGATAACCGTATTCAGACTGTGCACGTAGCATCACTCCGATACCAACATTGTAAGCAAGCCTCCAGAATAGATACAGAACAATGAACAGGGCACGTCTGAAATTTGCAGGCACTGCAAAGAAGAGCATTAGGTTTGCAGCTAGGGTAAGCAGGATTATGTAATCTGATACCGACTTGCGGATCTTAGGGTCCAACAAAGAGTTCAGCATGTCATGGGTCTCCGGCACCTTAAACAACTGGTCACTCGCTGTTTTACCAAGCGAGTATTTGTCGACATCCTTCACGTTATAAGACGGATTTCGAGTTGATTTTGACATGGAGCCTCGATGGATCAAGGATTTTGGGTATGATTGGGTAGAAATCCGGGGAAATTGAGTGCCCTCAGCGAATTGTAATGAAGCTGACGGATTTCAGGAAGGGAAAGCAAACAGGTAAACGTCTTTAGCAGTTGAAATTGACGTTGACAAAAAGTTGACTAAGTTCCAAGTCAGCGAAGACAGGGCTCGATAAATAGTTCAAGGTAGGCGGTTGAATCGGTTGAACAATAGCGACACTTTAGGGACAAGTCCACTTTAGGAGTTGAATCAGCTAGTTTTCAGTAACTGTTGGTGGATCGCACAATTGTAATCAATATTTCAGAGAATTGTGTCCAAAAGCCTTGGAGTCAAAGGAAAGAGAGACTATCCCTACTCACACGAGCCTACGGAGTTTATGAGGGATTTATACAATCTTGGAACCCGCCGCATGCGGGGGGTGCGAGGGTGACGCGCGATTGCATGTTGGGTTCCCTGTGAAAAGTTCATGTGATTTTGTAATGAAATTATATGCACATAGGAAAGCGATCACCGCGCGCGCGAAGAACGCTACCAACAGCGACAAGAAATTTGAAATTTGCGACGATTTCCCCCGTTCTGGCATTGATCCAAATTCTGGCGACCTCAAGTCTCTCGGACAATGCTAGCCGTTCTCGGAAGGGAGTGCGAGGATATAATTCGCTTTGGCTCTAAAGTTATAGTAGTGGTTTTTGAACCGTTTGCTTCGAAGGCAATGCCAAAACAAATACTAGTGCGTTCCTATCTCATACGTCCATATATTTGCTTAAACCAATTGTTCTTTTTTTTCAAAAAAAAATGATCTTTCATAAAAAAACCATATAACAGAAAGTTGGGGGCTATAGTTATAAACCATTCATCTAATTTTTCTCTTCTCTTAAAAAGTCGACGGATCAGTCAGGCAGTAACAACGTAATGAATATTACCAAACGGAAAACAAAAAAAACATAGAAGACAGATGACGGCATCCACCTCCTTCTGCTTTGACAAGTGAATTTCAAGTAATTCCATCTGTGTCTAAGCCCTAAGAACAGAATTTTACCTGGCGTTGGCAAACTCTGATGCCAAAGTATTGCTCTTTATATGCTGACATGATCAACTCAATAAAACTAGTGCTTTGACCATAACAGTTTCCCACTTCTAATCATCAAATTTTAGCTAAATGGTATTTGAACCTAACTATCTATAAAAACCAGAAATGTAAGAATTCGAAGCAACTTCCAGAATGTAAGTGATTCCCGGCTTCAGACTCTCGTTGTCAACTATGAGACTGTTAGTTCAAGACAAGCGAGAGCAAAATTTGGATTGTGCCACTTTACAATAAAACAGATTTTACGAACTTGCATCAAAATGTTTCTCCATAGAAGTTCTGCTACTGAACTCATAAAAAGTTATACTTATGAGCACACTCCATCAATAACAAAATTTGGGATTATACACAGGCATCCTCTTCGTCATTTGCGGGAAATCTCAGGCAGATAAGATTCCAAAATAACTGTTGTACTTTTTGAGGACTAAACATTATCAATTGTGTGGTTTGTTGTAAAAATGCATTTTTATCTCACAGTGGTATCGATTCATAACTAGAGGCTTGCATACAATATAACACCTACCGTATGTGTGTGTTTTTTCTCTTTGGTGGACAGTAATGTTTGAATTCCTTCTTGAGCGCTTGGTTTTTGATCCGGCGGAAAACTTCCAGCAGAACTCAAACATGTTAAAGATCTCTTCGCCTGCAACTAAGCCTGATCTACATTCTGCGGTTTCCCATCTCTGAACGTTCCCTTTAGGCCTGAAAAGCTAAGATAAATGTAAACAAGTCGTTCTTTGAGTTATCGCCTAGACGACATTTGCAATTGCTTTACAATACAGACACAATTCAAAATAATGGAGAGATCTTGAGGTCTGCACTGACTGGTGTTTGTTAGAAAACTTATTATTAATTGGTCTTTTAAGAGTTTCTGTAAAAACAAAGATTCAATTGTTCGGACTAAGGCTGTATTGGGGTCGCCTGAGCCAGTAAGCCGTTAGCCAAGACAATGAAAACATTAATTAGGACAAGATCGGAGGGACAGCAAGTCCCAGTCATTGGTGAAGGCTGGTTGTTAAGTTTGGGTCGAGACTGCAGTTTATTTTTTCGTTATAGTAGACACTCAATGTCATGCCTAATAACTTCGTTGTTCGTGAAACTGCGAAGGGGATGAGACTCTCCAACTGAGCTAAATAATATACCGAAAGCAGTGAGTAATGTCAATTCAGGAAGAAATAGCATAACTTGCGAATTTGCGTCTATTTACTAGCTAAAGTTCCACAACACTATATCTAGAGTAACTGGCTATCAATCATTTATCAAAAAAAAACTAAAGGAGGGTTAAATTGAAACCCATAGCATTTGATTTGCTTTTATTGCATTAAATTGTGCAACATATGCTCCTCAAGGTTTTGGCACCTTTTCAACAAATCGTAATCCCTTGCCGCACAATATGCACTTGGTAATCGTTCCTCATTCTCCGTCATATGTTAATAGCCTACGTTTCATTGTTATATAATCATTGCGTAAGTATATATTGCGGGTTGTAAAACCGATACGATTTGCCCTTATCCTTCTCTTTATCCTTGTCCCGTTCTTTATCTCTGTCCTTACGCTTATTATTGTGCTGCGCAATGGTAGAGGCAGAGACTCGAGGCTCCAGCTTCAACGAAATTTCGTACATCGTATCCTCATCAGGACATGAATCAAATGCTTCCTGCAAAAACTCCTGAATCTCAGGAATACGCTCAAAATTGTAAGGCCTCTGCATGAAATTCAAAGCATCTTTAATTGTAGAGGCAATTAGCAACCGCTTATAAATGTTCACCAGGCTCCTGTTGCCATGAAGGAAGTCTGGATTTCCATCTGCCATGAACCGCAGATCAGAAAGATAGATTCCTAAAAATGGCAGACAAGGTATATTGTCATTGACCACAAAGCGTAAAATGTGACGATACTCGGTGTAGTTTTTGCCTATAGACATCAGCGAATCCATTTTCTTGAAAATCTCGATGATGTGCTGTGGAATAAGTGCCCATGTCCTCTTCAATCTCGCTATCTGTGTAGACGCAAGTCCGGAAATGATAGCTGTCATCGAACTAAAGTTTTTAAGCTTCAATAGCTTTTCAGCCAATAGAATAAAATATTTGATTAGTTCTGCACGCTGCCGCACCTCTTTTTTACGGAGGATCATGTAGCCAGTAAAATGCGTAAGCTTATTACAGTGTGCTACGAAAGCAGTGATTCCAGGTGTAAAGCCTATAGGGCCGTATTTCTTAACGTTCCACGACCGGGCCAAGAGCTCAAACTGAGTTATTTTGCAATACCGCTCAAATTGATCAAGAGATATCTGTCTCGCAAGCTCCAAAGAATCAATATCCTTGAGAGTAAGTTTTCCTTTACGCAAGGTTTTCCCCACAGTTAAAGGAACAGGTGTGCGTGCTGTTGGGGTTTCTGTTGATGGATTATTAGTGCCACATAAAGCATAAATTTGCTCCTGTGACGTCATAGTAAGTAATTTGTTGGCTGTCTTCACGATTTGAGCATCCATCGACTTAGTATCAAGAGTTGAGCTTCCATTTTCATCGGTTTTTAAGATTGTTTCGGACGACCTACTTGCAGGTGCGTTATCACTTACGAGTGTGCTGCGACTCGTACTACTACTTTCTTCCGTACTCTCGATGCAGTTAGACTTGCGACAATTACCGACGAATTCCATCCACCTCTGCTGCAACTCCGGACTGTTGTAGTGCACATTCCAAAACCTCCCAAACAGCAAACCCATAATCTCAACAACCTTGCGCTGCATCGGGCGCATCTTTTCCTCAAGCCAGCGTCCGTATTCATCATATGAGAGCGCTTCGGGCATTGCTGTATTGTACTTGTCGATCAACGCATCCACTAATTCGTACGCTGTCATGAAGCTGCGGAAGGTGAGCAAAAAACCATGAACATACTCAGGCTCGACATGTGCTGGATTGACCAATTTACTAATCAGCCCTTCAATTGTACCACCTTTAATACCGTTAGCGTCAAATATCAGGGCCTTTTCAGCATCATCAATGTCTAGATACCACGGCAATGGGCCACCATTTGAATCTGTTGAAGAAGAACGTCTCACTTTTGGTACATTGCGCACTCCCTCGTATGAGAATTCGCTGGCACTCAACGAAGATGCCATTGTATTGTGCCTTTCCGCCATAAAAAGGGAGGCTATCGCAAAATCAGTGTTCATCAAGCGGGAACAATAATTCAGGATTGACTGGCGCTGCTCCTTGAGCTGCGAAACAGTGTACATAGTAAGGTCTAGCGTTTCGAATACCTGCTTAATGGTGCTCTTGAGCTTCAAAATCGTATCGTACAACGTGATTTCTTGCTCAAGACCAAATGTCTCATCCTCTAAAAGCATTCTAGCAACGAGTCGCTGAGCATACTGTTCGCTGGGAAGCTTCTCCACGGTTTTATCATACACAATCGTCTCATCCTCCTTCATACCTATAAATACCTCGGGGTCGTCCACAGTTAGGTTTTGTGCATCAATAACAAGTTCTGAAAATACAGAGTGGAGCTGCTGTTTTGCCTCAAGAAATTCAGACATTGCCGACTTAACAATCTTTGAAGTGGCTTGGTAGAACGAATTGTCATTATCAGAGTAGGTTGGCGTAGCTTTATCGCTGGAATCCACTTCATTGCCGGAATGAAGTGCAGTACCGCTTCCCTCATCATCAACTACAGCCGAATCAACTTGCGCATATGGGGCACTGCTTACAAGCTGGTCACCAACTAATGCACCAGTCTTAGTATAAGTAAAATCGTCCGAGTCGGCATTGACCCCATCATCTTTGTGAGGAGAGTTACCACCATCCTTTAGCTTGTTGATCATACCAAACACCACAAAATCAATGCTCTCCAAAGTATCGATCAACTTATTACAAATGGGCACGCAATGGTACACCAAGGTCAGGACGTTCAGATTCATGTCCTCAATATGAGATTCTATTTCCACTTCCCGCGGTACGGGAGTGTTAAGCACGTCTAGAACGTTATTCAAAATGTTCACAATTTCGATTCTCTTGCGATCCAGTAGAGTAGTAACCTCATCGTCCAGTAGCAACTTTGCTCTATGTTTACGCTCGTGAACAAATTCGGCAACCGCAGTATTGAAATTGCTCTCAATATCTAGTGGATTAGTCCAATTGCCTCCCTCATAGGTGTCCCTAAGGAATCTTGGAAAAACCAAAGGCAGGTCTCGTGAATTTTGGTTTTCGTTCAATTTCAGGCTGGTGAAGACGTTGCGCAACTGCTCTAGTCGCCTAATTAGCTTGAACCCGTCTTTTTCTGCCTGGCGCAAATACATTTCGCTGGAAAGACTTGATCCACTTCGAATACTCCGGCCGCTACGAGAAGAAGGTGTTACCGAACGTGGAGTTAAAGTTGAGGTGAACGTAGAGGGAGCAAAAGCGCTCTTATATCTGCCCCTCTCAAATGACTTGGACGCATGGAAGCCCGGTCTGGGAGTATGCGTAGGCGTTGCTGTAGGTGTCGACATCGCAGTGATGTTATTATTGCTAGCGCTAGTCGAAGAACCATTGCTTGGGTTGAGGATGGCACCTGGAGAGATTGCACCAGAAGAGAAATCTGACTCAAGTGACGTACCTAGGGGCTGATGAGGTATTTCTATGAACGAGGGCTTGAACATCTTTGATCCAGGGCCAGAGTAGAGTGTAGACCCCCCTTCTGAGGTCCGGGAGTCAGTATTATTACTTATCTTAGTGTCTTCTGGAGCTTTCCTCGCCTCTTTCTCTTCTTCTCTGTCGCTTTGGTCACTCAGTTCAGCCTCTTCACTGCTATCCAATCCACCCAGATAATTAGGGGCCTCTGGATCACCCACGAGATGCAAATTACCATTTATGGTGAGCTGAATCAGCGCTGCAGATATCTTTCGCAGTAGCCTGCCCACAAGTAGTTCAGTACCGTTCTTTTTCAGATCACCCATCATCAGTCTAGACGCCAACTGTGTGATAACGACGAGCTTCGAGATATTGTTGAGATGAACGGAAAAAAGCTGCTTCGAGTATTTTGTCAAAGCGTCCAACGACATTCTGACCAGAAACTGGAATGTCTTCGTGAGCTGATCCCAGTTTGTGATGTCTGTTGGGTCATAATAGAACAAATCAGGATTGTAAAGTAAATTGTGTTTCTGTTTATGAGCGCTCTGAAACTGCACGTCACCTGAAATGTGTACTCCGGCATGCCCGGGTGCCACACGTGGACCGCTGGAATCCGCCCTGCTTTCCTCATCAACACGGGCACCAGCTGCATTAGCCCCTCCAGATGTGGAACTTGCTTTTGCAGCACTATCTGCAACGTCAGTCGATTTCTTAGCTCCTTCCTCTTTGCCGATCTTGACGGGTATCGTTTCAATGCCATTCACATCTTTACCCAAGGGAAGCTCTACAGACGCCCTGCGATCCAGCACAGGGTATGAAATCATTGGCAGTTCACTAGAGTACACGTTCAACTTTGGGTTGTGATACACAAAGTGGTCATCTTCAGTGACGCGAGGAATCCACACAGGCACAAAGCTAAAAGCCGGGTGTACATTCTGGTGCGGATTAAAGTACTGTTCCACCTCTCCTACGTCTATTACAGATGCGCTCACTGACGAGGATTCGGTGGCATTAAGCCCTTGGTATCCGCCAAAAGAGGCGTTCACATGGTCGCTGGAACGTCCACCAGTTGAGCTAGTCCCTCCAGAGCCAATCGAGTAGCTGGTAGTAACGGAGCTTTTGTGTTTTGCAGGGGAGACAACTGCAAAGTTTGCAGTGGCCGGCAGTGCAGCGTTAGACGTGTGGGGGCCAGCCTGTCCACTTTGCTGTGACTGCAGTTGGTGTTGTTGCTTCTCCTGTAACCCATAAACATAGGGCTTGGTATACGATGGCGGAAACCAGCCCCTCGTTGCATTCCCGATCGGGTCAACAATAATACCGTCCCACCAGTCGGCCCTCGGCTTAGAAAGCACATGCACCACATCGTCAACCAAAAGATTCAGACAGCTTGGATGCTTTGCATTGAAATATTTTGTTACTACCACAGTGGCTACTGGCGTTATCGTTGTGTGGCCGCTCGCAGTTGCCTCCTGGTTCGCTATAGGAGGCGTTATCGAAGATCTCCTATGCGTCACGTGACTTGGATTGGCCAGGAAAAGCGGGTCTTCTTCTTCTCTGCTCATGGCTGATCTATGCACAGTCCAAAAGGTTCAAAGCAGGACAGGTAATAGCGCAAGGTGTGATGAATGAGATGCAGCTCTTCTGTGACTTGTTGTTCAAATGCCAAAATGGGTAGAGGTGGGGCCTCTTCTTTGAGAAAGTAAAGATCTGAGATTTAATGAATTGCAGTTCTGCAGACTAACAATCAAGCTCTGTTTGAGAGCTGTACTAGTTCTCTTTGACCAATGAGTTGAAAAGGCACTCAAAATGGGCGGTAATTGGGGGATTGACAGGCTATTAGAAATAAGAGAACACATCCAGAGTGTGGTGCCAGCTATGACGGTTATTTTTTTGACTGCCCAGATTTTGGTATGCACGGGTGTTTTGTTAGTGAAGGAAATATATACGAGGATTAAGCGATGGGGTTGACATGGACCACTATGATGCTCCGCTTGATGCCCTGGTGGTACTTGCGGAGAGTTTTTGCTCTGCTCATCTTATAAAACGTTTGTGTACGTAGTGCTATACAAACTCAGTAATGTGAAAAAAAGGAACTAGTGTTCACCTTACAACACTTTATTTTGTCGCATTGATATCACATTAATCTACACACTCTACTCATCATTTTCACTGAAGTCGCCCTCGTTGACGTTGCCATCCAGGCCGTTGTAGCTGTCGCCATCCTTCACGATAAATTTGCGGTCCAGCTCGTTCTGCTCCTGAGCAACAGCCTCGCAGGCATCCACCCAGTCACTGTAAATGTCGACCGGCTGAGATAGCGAGTTGATGGGAGCTTGAAACGACTGGCCACAGACTTTACAAGTGAGCACGCCAACGTTGAGCTTCCTGTTCATTGTGCATGTGACCGACTTTTCATGGTTACAGAAAAGGCATGTGAACTGCGTGTCAAGTTTCTGCTTGACCTTTTTCACTGGTCCTCTTGAGCTCTTCTTTCTTTTACCCTGGGAGAGTTAGTATGGCCTGAAGGAAATGGAGGAAAAAAGTAACTAAGAGAAGTCAAGAGGGTGGCTGAAGGTCCCTTGTGATTCTATGCAACTTTCTCTGAACAATTTGCGACAATACTCACCATTTTGCCCTGTTATGTGGTACCAGAAGCCGACACTAGAAGGAAGGGTTACAGCAAGTAGAACGCCTTTTTTAAATATCACTACTTTTTTGCTTTTCTGTTGAGATAAGTTCTCGGTGCACGGGTGTAGTATTGACTAACTTGGATCTTCTGGACCTCTGCACTTCTGGACTCCTTGATTGTGGTGACATCGTTTTTTGGGGCGATCATAGTGGAAGTTTATTTGCTGTCTCAAGCTGGCAAAGCAGGTAAATAATTTACAGCAGCTCTGTGCGCGATTCTCAGCTAAGGAGGTCAGAATCTTTAACAGCATTGCAAGTTACGATGAGTGAATAAGACCGTTCACACAGCAATTCTTTATTCCTACCTCTCAACATCAATTCTGCTAACATGCTTATAGCTTAGTCGTGAGTTATGCGACAAACTAGCGACCAAACCCTGATGATACCCCACACATACACTCACTACAAACGAAATGATACCTCCAACAATCCCCACGCGACATTATACATGTCGTAACTCTTGTATGCAGCACTGCCGCATTTCGCGATAAAAAAATATTGAGGCTCTAAAAAATTTTATCAAAGTACAGTGAAAATTATGCGTACACTTAGGCCTCAACTATAGAGAGAAATATCCATATAGCTCAATAATGCCGGCCAAAAGGAATTCCAAAACTATGCCAGCAGCTAGTACTGCCACAAAGTCATCTAAATCTGCTAACTCTGTGCAATCAAAGGGGTCTCAGTCGCCAAAAGCCGCAAAAACCAATAAAAAAGTTACTCAGGATGCCAAATCAGCGAAGGTCACTGCTGCCAGAACAGCCAAAGCCAGGAAGGGCAAGGTCGTGCAAGGAGCCGTCACTGATATCAACGAAAATGACAATGAAGAAGCGAACACCTCTGCCAATTTCGCCGAAGCCAGTGGTGTTGTTATCAAAGACGCTGCTGTCAAGAAAGCCATCTCTGAGCTTGCCAAATTTGATGCAAGCAACAATACAAGCACAAAGTCACAGCTGATTGAAGACGATGCAGCAGATTTGTATCTCCAGATATCAAGTGTAAAATTTTTCAGCAAGAGCCAGTGCCTCAAGGCAAAAGGAATTGCTGTTCCACATCCAGTTCTAAACTTAGAGGAGCTCAAGGTGTGTTTGTTTGTGAAAGACGATGTGGTCACGCCAGAGCTTCTCGGTGAGATCGAAGAGGCGGAGATTCCACATTTATCCAAGATTATTGCTGCTAAAGAGCTAAAGGGAGAGTATCGTTCTTACGAGGCTAGACGTAAGCTAGCTGCTAGCTATGATCTATTTCTCAGTGATGACGCCCTGATTACGACTCTTCCCAAGCTTTTGGGTAAAATATTTTATGCCAACCCTGCTAAGGTTCCCGTTGGTGTCAAGACAAGAGCTACCGGCACCACATTTTCAGTGACTACCGTGAGGAACCAGCTGTCTAAAGTAGTAAACCAGGTATTTTACGTACCTCCCATGGGCGTTAACGTGAGCATCAAGGTCGGAAACTTGTCGCAGATGGTTCCTAGACTACAAGAGAATATACGTGCTGTTGTAGACCATTTCACAGATATCCCCTTGCGGGTTGTCCAGTTGAAACTGAGAGACTCGCCCTCTTTGCCCATTTACATCGCAGAGCAGCTCCACAGTGAGCAAGATGTGCTAGAGAATGCAAAGGACAGTCAGAAAGAAGCTTCAAAGGACAAGCCTGTTGTCAAACTTACTCAATTCGAGAAAGGTTTGGTTGAGTTGGCTCTCGATGACGACCAGGTCAACCAGATCGTGGGTAGAAAAACCGCTATTGTTGAAAAGCTGAAGAAGAAAGATTCTAAGAAGGAAAAGAAGGGAAAATTGGTCGATGGAAAAGCAAGAGTCACAAAGCCGTTAAAAGGCAGTAGGGCTACCAAAAAGAATTAGATCCATTTGTAACATTAGAGTTAATACGAATTTAGACTTATAGGCCTATAGGTAGATTGCATATAACGTTAAATTCTCTTCGCATCAGTTCACCACGTGATATGTGCGTAAACATCCGTTCACCGCATTTGTATTGTTACTGTGCCTGAAGCCTCGATATGGACGATTTGTGGGGCGGTGCTAAGCTGCTTTGGCTTGGTCCAAACCCATGCCTGATGGCAGCTGCATGTCTTACACCACCAAAGACATGAATACTTCACATGACACCTACGAAATTCTCGAATCGATCCCTGAAAACGCTACAAATTCCATCATTATCACCGATGACGATCTGCTTCTGTCTGAAAATAGCGGTATCCTCGAAGAGCTTTTGAGTAATATCGAGCACATTTTAATCCCCAAAGAGGAAAAGGTGATGATTGTTAGGCTGAAGAAGTTTGGGCGGGTGATTCTGACCTTTGAAAATAGGATGGCCTCTTCTCGCATCTACAAAATCCTACGGGGCCACAAGATACGGTGTGGCTTTAGTGCAAGAGATTTTCAGTTTGAGAGCACGTCTCTGGGAATCCCAACCAATGAAGGGAAGTCACAAGCTGAAGAAAGACTTCCTGAAATCTATTTGCATGTGCCCGAGCAAGAAGTCCAGCTGCAATCGCCGCCGGCTTCTCCTTACTTGGGCTTCCAATTACATCAGCCCGAAGATCCTCCAGACGAAATCACTATGACTGATCCGCATTCGTTTGCTCACATACTATACCAACCGACCAAAGACGAATGCTCCAGGGAGAGAGTATTCGATGATATGCCAGAACTGGGCCTGGACGACGTTGGTAGAGAGACCAATCAGATCGTAGATGACTTTGCGCGCGACGACAAAACAGGGGGTGTCAATGTTCCTATCCTCGTTGTTAATCGGGAGACTGCCAAAGAACTGCGCGAACTCCATGAGCGAAAAGTCCACAACGTTAATCGCAAAGGGATTGCAGACTCATGACTAATCTAGCATATTGCTAGATAGTGTTAGTCTGACTTACGAGCATGTCACTCAGATATCACTCATACTAGCTGATTAGACACCTAGTTTTGAGTTTCGAAGTGATGGCGCTTGCTTTGTGGTACTCGTATTGAGATTTGATGGTACACCACAACAGAATCAGTAGTGTTGCTTTGAGGGACAATTAGTTGCGGCATTACCAAGGTCCTATATTTGCCATTTGAAGACCCACATAGAGTGGTATTTTAAGGGCCAAGTAGACAGTAACAACAGTACCACCAGTGGTAGTAACCAAATGTCCAGAAATGGTGGCATCGTATGAGTAAGTAGGGGCAGCAGGTTAGTTCTGGTAGTATTGAGGAGCGGAATGCTGACCGTAGCTTTGACAGCCTCCCCCAAATGTAATGAGTGACGATCTTAAGTTGAGTGAACAATTAGGGGGCACAAAAGTCCAAGATACTATCTATTGATTGCTGTCATGGAAGTCGGGAATGTTATTTGACCTTATGACACGTTAGCCAAGACTAATTTGCCCTTGGAAATCTGAACTAAGGAATCGGCAACGTTCAAAAAAGGTTATATCGAGTGCAGTTGTTCCAAAGCCCGGACCATCTTATCAAGTCTCTTGAACATAATCAAATCTCATGGGGTAAGACAGGTTAGCTTTTGTATATACAAGTCTCCTTCAAAAGGCAGACTTAAAGATGAGGTAGTATGTAGACGATATTCTTCAACATCTTTCCTTGATCATGATTTAACCATAAGAAGACATTGCACCGCCTTTCAAGAGAAATACGGCGTCAATTAATATACTAATCAATAGATTGAATTATAGACACCTGTATTTATCAAACGGGACTATTGGTAAGCAACGTTAAAGTGGTGAACTTGAGCACCAGTTTTTGAGGTTTCAGTAGTCAGGTAATGCCTGGGAGAGTATTTAAGCATAAAGGTGCAGTCAACCCTCCCCCTGCGCGATACTTTCTTCATATGTTTCTCGCATACTGCAAGTGCTAAAAAATATGATTGATAAACAATGCAGCACACCCACAGCACAATTTTCTATTTAGTATACGTTCGGACGTAAATGCTTGTTCTTGGATTGCAATCGGCTTGTATACTGCAAGCGTGCCTTTAATTGAGTATTTTCTTCTTCCTTTTGAGTCTGTTCAGCTTGACATTCTCGCCAAGTATAGCAGTCATTTGGCTGGACTTGAATCTCAAGATTGTCATTTTTGCGTGCAGCTCAATAAGAAGTGTACATGCCGTTGAAGATGATTTGCAATTCTTAGTCTGAGACGGCATCAATAAATAAAGCTTTCTGCACTACTTCTTTTTTCAAATTTCGCTAGCACGCGACAATTTCTGAAGTAGACGAAAAAGGAATCATTCCTGTAATGGTTACCAACGTTGTGGATGTGTTAAGATAGTCAGAAACAAAGACCGTAGATAAAACGATAAAAGTACTACGTACAAAATAACATAAGACCCGTTGAGTTCTGAAAAGAAGTTGATTTTGATTCTGGGCAAAGCAGCAAATTAGAACTACAACGTACGAAAACTTTACTGGAGTTCTATTGAGTATTTTTAAAGGTACTGCTTGGGGGCAACGTGCCTTGTCGTCCAGTAAAGAGTATCAAACAATTATATTCTCCGAAGCAATAAGTTGCCTTCATATCACTTTTATAAATTTAAAGAGTAACAATATCTAGCTAAATATTTTTATGATCATTCAGGATGTTTAAAGTGTATACTAAGAGTAGGCCAATTTTAAGCGGGCACACAACCTCAAAAAGTATTTGAAAAATTCATAGACTAGAGGCAGACTTGCCAGAGCCACTCCATCAACATTAATATCTCAATTGTTCATCCCCTAGTTCTGACTAATTATTCTCCTGTATTTGGTGTGGCAAAGTGAGGTGAAGAGTTTTTAATACCTTAAAATCACTCATTCGCTTTGAATTGAAGCAGAACTAAATTGTTAACGATGGATCGATTTATGCCATGTCATTCAAATGAACAATTTATCGCACTTTCCTGACACGAGCTGAAAAAAAGATGACAGGGGCACATGTCACCCAAGGATATTGTATTATCAATCTCACAATACAAATGTAACATACCTCAGTAAGACGTCCAATCGCTACACACGGTCTCCTTGCTCAAAGACGTCAACTGCCTCATTCGCATCTTGTTTGCGTGTAAGCTGAGGGATGCTTGGCTTTCGGGACGGCGCAGTGGAAGTCATGCGCGACGAAGCAGCGGAAGGTCTTCTTGAGCTCGCGGGGGTGTCACCAGTGCGAAAAGCGCCAGTTTCCGTTATGGTTAAATTCAAAGATGCTACTAGAGTACAAGCCTCCACCGCAAAAACAGTGTAAAAAACTGCACGGGGACTTCTTCCCACTGTTGCCGAGTATACGAACTGAAATAGAAGGGGAGCGAGCAAAGCGGTAGCCGAACGTAACAAGGCAAGGGCACCAAAAAGCTCGCCAACACTAGATGGACTAGAATGTTTTGCTATGGCAGAATGGGCCATTGGAGTGATTATCGAGCCGAAACTAGTAAACAAAATGGCAGACACAAATACACGACTAGATTTCGTCACGCAGACAATGGCCACGCCAATCATTTCGGCAATGACTGCAGCATTAATGTTCATATAATCAATCTGATCAATGCCAGATGAGTTGTGTTTGAAGCGTTTGTTGAGGTAGTGTTGAATCAAAGGGGAAACAAAGAAAAGAAGCATAACCCTGACAGCCATCATGGCACCAATAAAGTAACCAAAGTCTTCGGCATTCCAGTTGAACTGCACCACTGTGTATAAAATCATCACGAAACCAATGCCGGTGGAAGATCCCATTAGAACGACGTCAACCAGTACCATAAGTGCCACGTTACGGCGACCTATATAATCAATTTGGCCCTGCATGTTGTATCGTGTGACCCACAGCTTCTTCAAAGGGGAGATTATCTCCCACATGTGCGCAATGGCTAAACGAATATACTGGCCAGAGAGCAAGGATCGCATTGCTCTCCCAAGGTGAGTTTCTCCGGTGTTTCCATTCTGGACATCTCCTGAGTGCAGATCACGGAGATAACGTAAATCACGGAGCTCAGGTTCGCTGGAACCAGCAGAGCCAGTAGAGGAAGTAGAGCCTCGCTCTCGTGCACATCTTGAGAGACTCCGCGATTTTCTACGCGCGAGCTTGCCCCGTGACTCCGTGAGGAATACGGCAGTGAGGATTAGAGTCAAACCCCCCGCTAGCATGGAGATCGCTAGTATGTTTATTGCCGACAGCCCCAGGCGCTCAATGAGTACAAGAGATCCGAAAGATGGACCTGCGCCAAAGCCCACATAGAAAAAGGCAACCGTTATGCCCAGGGCAGATGCCCGCACCGTGTCGTCAACCACATCGGTCACATAACTGTTCGCTATCGCCAAAAACATGAAGGCCGTTCCTCCTAGGGCTTCAACGATACTGCTAAATATGTAGAGCCAAGCATGAAAAGCGGGCGTGTCTGGTCGAAGGGAGTAGTACTTCATGACTAACGAGATCGTGGTGAGGGTCAGAGTAGTCAGAAGCACAGGCTTACGGCCGTACATGTCGGAAAGCTGGCCTAGTTTCCCAGTCACGAGAATTTTGACAATTCCGCTCGGAAACTCAGCATAATTTTTCAACACAGTGGTCTTTTCTTGGATCGTTTTGCCATTGCACTTGTCGCCTAACTGTTTACAAACGTTCACCATCATAAGCTCGAGCTCCGAGGGAAGCGCCATTGCCAAGGAAAAGGAAAAAAGGCACAGGAAAATCCCGATCATGTATATCGAGGGTCTTTTATACCAGCTGAGCAAGGTGTGATTCAGCCTTTCTTGCCGGAGCCACTTGATGTCATCGTTGTCGTCCTCATTGTTGACATCGGTGATTGCACTTTCGTAGAAATCAATAGCTGCGCTCTCTGCAATCTCATCCGCAAGCAACTGCGTTGTCTCATCCACGGGGTGGGTTCTCTTCTGCGACTTCATCTTGGGAGCAACTTTTCATCAAGCACAATTCTCACCGTGTTGTTGTTTTGTTTCGCCTCCTCTGTGGCACACTGGCAATTGCAAATCCAAGTATCAAATGTGATGCCGCTTCCAAATGTCTCCCCTCTATAGCAAAGGTTGCGATGCTGAACAGTGTCAACCGCCCAATAACTGTCCGTTTCCGTCACCTGCCCACGTTATCAAGGGGAAAAAATGCAAGGATTATTAATAAAAATAATATAGGGAAAGTTTTCCGCGCTATCTTTCTGCATTTGCTTGCATTTGTATGCATTTGCCGTCTTGACGTACGGCTCGTCGCACAAAATTGTGGAGATATGCAAATGATAAAAAAACTGAGTGCAGGAACAAAAAAAATTAAGATTGAGGCAGACAGGAATTGAACCTGCAACCCTTCGATTGCACTGTATTCCAACTGGAGTCGAAAGCTCTACCATTGAGCCACTGCCCCATCCTTAAATCTTTTTCTTCCATAGTTTCTACAGCTGGAATGAGTGTTAAAACGGCATGATAATAGGTATACGTAGTTCATTATTGTTGGTATTACAGAGAGTGATGGCAACACTGGAAATTAGTCCTTCCTTCTAAAATTTTCCAATAGTGCTTTTCAGGCTGGTTCAACTGCCCAAGGCTGAGGTTTTTGTTTCATCCTCTATGCAGTTGGTCGATCAGCCAATAATTCAAGTAATAGAAAAAATATGAACCTCCCTTTATTCCGACAGCAGTGGTCCCTAACAGAAGACCAGAAGGAAATCATTCGTACAAAGAACAAAAACACAACGCTATCTTATCTCATCATGTGTCGTCTATATGACTATGTACAAATTATGAAACAGAAATAGCAGTTCAAAGTGTTCTCATCGCTCTTCGAGACCCATTTATCTCTCGGCGTGAACAAAAAGGCCAGCACACCATGTTTTTTTCAGCAGGCTAAAAAAGTCGCACAGTGAAGAATGTAGCCCATTGAAAGCTACTAACAGCTACTTCGGATATATCATTTAATCGTCATGCTTGCTCTTTTTCTCGTCAGCCTCGATCTTATCGAACTGTTCTTTCCAGAGAGTGTTCGCCTTCTCAGGGTCTACGTTGGAGAAAAGTACCTTAAACACGTCGTCATACCAATCGGCAGGAACAGGAGTAAGACCTTCCTTCACATTTTCAGGCAGTTCATTCCAGTCAGCTAGGTTGTCTTTGGGGAAAATAATGGTGTCGATCCCAGAACGCTTCGCAGCAATCGTCTTTTCCTTTAAGCCACCGATACGCAGCACTTTGCCTGTCAAAGTGATCTCTCCTGTCATCGCCACGGTAGGACTTAATGGAGTGTCTAAAGCGAGAGAAAGTAATGAAGAAGTAATTGTTATGCCAGCAGATGGTCCATCTTTAGGAGTAGCTCCTTCGGGACAGTGTAAATGTATCTGGGCACGTGAGAAAAACTTGTTGTCAGAGTAGTGTTTAGCCAAAAACATCTTAGAGAACGAGTAAGCAATGCGAACTGATTCTTTCATCACGTCACCCAATTGTCCAGTACGCTCCAACTTAGGGGTGGAATCTTTGTCGATAGCCTGCTCAAGCACCGACTCAATGTATAGCGCAGCTCCACCATTTTGAGTCCATGCAAGTCCCATCACTACACCGGCGGGGGTAGTTTCGTATAGACGATCTGCAGTGTAGATGGGAGGACCAACGTAGTTCTTCAAGTCCTCTGGAGCAATTTCAATTTCGTAGGAATCAGGAACCACCAGAGGATTCGCTTTAACATTTGATTCGTCAGCCTCGGATGCAACGTTTTCTGCGGAAGGCTCAGCTGTAGAAGATGACTGCTGTGCAGACTCGCTTTTAGCGTTTTGAATCGTGTCTTTTGGTTCGTTGCCTTCGCTGGCCTTAGTACTGTCAGACGAATCAGCAGACTCAGCTACAACGGAATCAGTGCCAGTTGATGATGCCTGTTTAGACTCACTCTGTTTAGTATCCTTCGAAGTTTCATCCAAAACAATCTCATCCTCACCAATTTCGTTAACCACGTTCAAAGCAGCCTTTCTGTAAATCTTTTCGATGTGCTTCTTCAAATTCCGCACTCCGCTCTCCCTGCAGTAATTTTTGATCAAAGTCTCAATAGTGTCCTCCCTCAAATCGACCTTGACGTTCTCCAAACCTGCTTCTCTCTTCGCATCAGGTGACAAATAGCGCTCAGCGATTTTTATTTTCTCGTCAGCAATGTAACCGGAAATCTCAATAACTTCCATTCTATCTAACAGTGGACCTGGTATCGTGCTTAACCCGTTGGCAGTGCATACAAAAAGCACCTTTGAGAGGTCGATGGGAACGTCCATGTAGTTGTCCAAAAAGGAATTGTTCTGCTCGGGGTCCAGAAGCTCCAGCAAGGCGGCAGCAGGATCTCCACCGTTAACACTGTGGGTGTGCGATACCTTGTCAATTTCGTCAATCAAAATCAAAGGATTTTCCGACTCGGTCTTTTTCAAGGCCTGTACCACACGTCCTGGAATTGCTCCAACATAAGTACGGCGATGACCCTTGATTTCAGCCACATCACTCAACCCTCCGACACTGAAGCGGTAAAATTTTCTGTTCAAAGCTTTGGCGATAGACTTGCCAATTGACGTCTTTCCCACACCGGGAGGCCCAACAAAACAGATAATCTTACCATTGATTTTGTTGAGGAGCTTCCCCACAGCAATAAACTCCAGAATACGATCTTTCACGTCCTTTAAACCATAATGATCTTCATCCAGCACTTGCTTTGCGTGACGGATACTGTACTCATCCTTCGTCTGCTTGCCCCAAGGAATCTGTGTAAGCCAATCTAAATAGTTACGAGTCACTGTAAACTCGGACATTAGGGGTTCCAAAGTCGAAAGCTTGTTGATTTCGTCATCGTAGACTTTCTTCACCTCCTCGGGCATTTTAAGTTGAGCTACACGCTCATTGTACTTGGCAATGAGCTTCTCGCGGCCATCGTCAATGCCAAGCTCCTTCTTAATCCATTTCAATTGCTCGTTCAGGTGGTATTCACGATGACGCTTCGTCATACGCTCCTCAATGTCCTTCTCAATCTTCTTCTGTAACTCCTTGTTCATCAGCTCTTTCTTGAGCACTGTCAATGCCTTTTCAAGACGGTCCTTAATATTGACGCACTCAAGGATTTCTTGCAGATCTCCCTGATTACCTGCGGTGACGGCTGCTGCAAAATCAGCAAGCTTTTCAGGGCAATTGAAAATGTCACTGTGCAGCGAGGCACTGAAAGTCGCAAGCTGGTCACTGAAAGACTTGTTCAAAGCAGACATTTCTTTCAACACCTCCAAGATAGCAGCAGTCAGTGAGCTAATAATTGGGTCATTCTTTTCGTAGGGCAGATCATCGACGTTCGAAACATTCACTAAGGTGATTGGATACTTGCGCAGGAAAGTCGTGGGGTTTTCGTCATCTTCGACAACTTCGCCAACAGATACCAAAGAGGATGCATCAGTGGAGACAGTGGAGTTTGAGGAATTGACAGAGTCTGTCGAGCTAGAAGCGCTGCTGCTACTCACTTCATCGCTAGCATCATCGGTACCGTCTACTGCTTTACGTGGGAGATCTCCCTCTTTCTCGCCAGTAATGCCTTTGATAATGTTCTTCTTGGGCACGAAGGAAGCGCCAGCATCGGAAACATTCGCCTTCGCAACTCCGTCTTTCGATGGAGGGAAAAGCTCATCAATACGAATACGCTTATGTGGGTAAAGCACGGTAGTCAGCGTCTCAACACCAGTCTCATTGTCCTTCGTATAAACGTTCGAAGTAATTTGAGCAAGCACACCTGTTTCGTACACCTGGTCTTTATTCTCTATGATGTCGCTCTCCATGTTCTCGTCCTTGAACAAAAAGCATCCAATGAAAGGGTACTCTCTGTCTAGCGATTCCTTGATAGCCTTAATCACATTCACGTCGGAAATGATGACTGCCTTGTAGAACCCGGGGAAAAGAGGGCGTCTAGATATTGGCAGAGCCACTATTTGGGGGTACACTTCTGGCAACTCAAACGTTGAGCCTTTCTTGGGGCCGCTTGATGAGCCATTAGAACCATTGGCTCCCGAATTGTCGCCGCTGGAGCCACTAGAACTGGCATTGGCACCTCCTGCAGCGCCAGCCCTCTCACTCTGGCCATCTTCAGTGCTCTTCACTTCCGCATCGGGCGTCTTGTCTTTCTGTCCTTCTTCCTGCTTCTCAATTTCTGTTTCAGTTTCGGTTTCTTTATCTACTTCCTTGTCATTCTGCTTCTCTGACTCGGCCTTGTCGCCGCCGCCTGTGCCGGTACCCGTCTCCTCCTTACGTGATACATCTGGCTTCTTCTTGCCATCACTCGATCTCAAAACCATCTCTAATGGTACAGCTGATGGTACTGAAAGAAGGCGGTGGCTGCCATTGCTACTTATATCAGAGCGTCCGCCACTAATGGCGGGGTTTCCGCTGTTTAACCGCTGCAACTTGTCCAGCACAGAGACAGGCTTATCGTAATGCTCGTCCTCCAACTGGTCTGTTGCCCTCACACGTCTCACATGTGGACGCGCCATTAAGTTTTTAATCTCCTGCTCATATGACTTCTGTACAATGGCATTTGCTTGTAGCTTGCTGATCTGGCTTGCCATTCTATTCATCCCAATAGGCTTTGTTAGCTTAATAAGCCTCAGTGCCTGTAAGTTCCCTGCTGCGGAGATAGCGGTGACCCGGCTGCGACACGCATGCACTCTTGCCGAAGATAACATGCTGAAAAGACACAGGTGGCAATGACTTTTGCGTGGCCGTAGCTTCGTTAATATAAACAAGACAGCTTTGCGAAAGAGTCGTAGACAAGAAGAGTTTGGAGTTTCAATTCACTTTCATTTTGCACGCTTGGTCTTTTGCCGCTCACCAATTTCGCGGCGGCCGCGATGGCGGCGTGTAATATTGTGGTGCACGGGTGTTTAAATGTGGAATGTTGTAGCCATGAAATGTCATGACTGGCGACATTTGTCGTGCTAGTAGGTGTTATGACTACGTGGCGCCGCTAGACTTATTTGCTTCGCACGATGTTTCCTCTCTTTTTATTCTAGTTATTTTGTTATGAAAAAAATGTACTTTTTATGTTCACCTTCCCAGATTGTATTTTCCAAAAATGATTGGAATACAGTCTAAACTAATTAATTTCAGACTGAGACCGATTGCATGTTTTAAGAATTTGTTATAGAGATTTTTGTATTGTTCGTTTTCAAAAGATTTTCTCTTCAGATCTGATTAGTTTCAACTAAGTGACGGTCTTTGAATTTTGCCGCCGACACCGTAGTGGTGAACAGCAAGAGTATTATTTATAATGCCGATTACCCAAAAAATTAGTTTGGGAGATGCGATCAGGTACTTTCCAACGACGATTGAGCCAGCCTCTTGATAGTGGCTGTGATAAAATCATTTGTTTCTTTCCAAACGACATTCAATAACTACAGTAATGATCGCGCTCACATTTAGTTTTTAGAAGACAATTTTTCTTTAATTAGTAGGTTTGTTTTTAATTCTCATGATGCAACTCCAAAGATAGGAAAATCAATTGATAAGAAGTCCAGAGTGTCATCTTTTTCTACTTATGTTCCTCTACAGTTGTTCCTGCCCTCATTGACGTTGCCGTTTGAGAATTTCTCCATGAATACTAGTAGAATGTTATTTTCTTCGTGTAATTATCATTTATTTGAAGTGGTCCATTTTTAATATATTACAAACGGCTACTCCGAGTTACGCTACATATATGAATTTTCAGCATAGCTGATTCAATACTTTTCAAAAACTTTCAAAACATATGCCGCAAGATATTGGGGTATACCTGAATGTAAATTCTTTTGGTCACGATATCACAGAACTTCTATATAGCATTTCTGTCTCACTCTTCTGAAAGGGCAAATCCAAAAACCATTGAAACTAGGTTTCAATACTTCTAAAAAAGTCATGTATTAACTAATCCTACAAATTGTAACACTCCTCCTTGGCGGCAATTTCAGTACGTATAAGGTCGAGCAGTAAAGCATTGTATTCTGCCACAATTTTGCGCAACTCTTCTTTAAACCAATCGTGAAATTCATTCAATTCCTCCATAACGCATCGGTCCAGGCGAGCGTTCTCTGTAGACACAATCTCGCGCTGGCGTTGGAGCTGGCGGATAGTAATGCGCAGCTCATAGTGCTTGTTTTTGCGTGTCGTTTCTGGATGCGAATCGGTGATGGTATTGACAAAATTGTTCAGACGCGCAATGCCGGGTATCCTACCTATCTCAAGCAGCGACTTTTGTGAACGCAAATACAACGCCGACTGCAGTTCTGCATCGTTTATCTGAGGATCGTAAGAAGTACTCTGTACATCATCTGAAGTATCCTGATTACCATTTTGGGAGCCAGCCCCGTTGTCTTTACTGAGAGATCCTTTACTCATTGGAGTCGCTCGAGGATTGCCTGAAGTAGCCTTTCGAGCCAACGCATCAATCTTGCGAATGTTCTGCTCCTGCCTGTCATACTCTGCTCCCTTCACCAATTGTGCTTGCAGTGCTTTTTCTATCATCGCCAGCTGTATTATCTTGTTTGAGTTATACTCAATCAGCTCCTTCACCGTCCTGCTGAAGTTTTTGAGCTCCATGAGCCTATCGGAAAACTTAAGGTTCACCCTCTCGGCAAAAGAGTTGCTGTGGTCAAACACCTCTACGTAGTAATTGCCTGCCTCGTCGATATAGTTTGATTGCTCCAGCAGCGAGAGTCTCTTGAAATGCGCACCAAGGTCTGCTAGCTCGGGGGCTAATTCGCCGTAGCCCTTGAGTAGTCGTTTGTTCACTTTGCTGATCGCTGAGAGTACAGACTCGTATCGCAGAAACTTGTTCTGGTACCTCTGCAGCTCAGCCAAGCGCGGACTTGTCTCTTCGCTTAATACACCCGATACTGGCTTCGGAAGCGTAAGGTATAGTTGGTCCTCAAGGTGTTTCATGGGCTCAAACGGCGAAAGACGGTATATCGACGTTTTGAGCAGTTTGGCGTTGAGGTCAGCTTGCAAAAACTCCTGGAAATTCACTTCTGGGTCAAGGAAACTGATAAAAAAGTCGCTCATACGCAATTTTATAATCCTGAGACACCTGTTGAGAAACACTGCCAGCATTCGCTTGCGGTATTCCACATAATTGGCTGTGCTAGCAGCTGCAGAAGAGAGTGCGGCATTGCTGCCATTGGCGCTCATGCCAGCGCTCTCCCTTAGCCCCTTTGCATAACCTGTAGACGTCTTGATGTTTGAACTCAATGACTGCTTTTCTGGGATCGGTGGGATGATGACCGTGGGATAACATTTGACAAGGGCCTTTCTCAAAGCTTCAAACTCGCTATAGCGTCTCTTTACTATGTGGTCATCGGCCAGCTTGATCGAGTAAAGTATGTAACTCAAGTGTCCGTGTGCTTCTGCAGACTTGGCAGCATCCGTTATGACAACATTGACGTCAGAGCCACCCCCTTCGCCGCTTGTCTCGCTCAAGAGTCGCCTGACCCTAGATGCATATATTACTTCCTTAGGAGGGAAAGATGAGCTACTGGTATTACGACGAGCAAGAGTGTTCTTGCCACGTGACGCGGATTGGGGTGTATCGGTTATCTGTTCTGACGTGTCCACTACGTCAGTCATTTCTATGGATGTAGGAATTCGTGGCAATAAATGGGAATGTAGCTGGGGGAAGCCGTATAGATAGATAGTCTGTGAAAGGAAGTGGGGGCGTCAATGGTGTCCGGATGTCAAAATGTCATTATGTGGTGTTCGGGTTTGTCGTGTGGATGTTGCAGGAAGTAGGGTGCACAGCCGTTTGATAGGCATCTACTTTTGGACTCGTTCTAGTGAGGTGAGACAAATTTATGCACTAGGAAATAAGATAAAGAACACGGTGTTTTCCTGGTGAAATGCGTTTTCTTGTTTTAGCATAATATTTTAACAAAGCTGGTATTTTTGTTCCTTACGGTTGAATTTTAATTTTCAAAAATTGCTTAGCACAGATCTGAGTAAGTTAGCAGTAAGTTGGCTTAGAAGACCGTAACATAATCCAGGAGCAAATGTATAGCCCAACTAAAAGTAGGTAATTATAACTGTACACCATCCTCACCATTGAACCCTACACATCTATAACATACTCAACGTTATAAAGTTACGCTCTGCAACAAACTAAATGTCGTAGAGAAAAGTACACCTCCCACCACCATTGTTGATGAATCGATTTCCGAGTCGGTCCCCGGTCGCTCTCACTTTGGCGGTGACTCTGAATATTTCCGCGGTAAAAAGGAATCTTCGCGGTAACGCTGCAGCTAATTAGCGCGACGCTTACAGGCAGGGCTCGCGCGGCATGCCTCAAAGGGTCACGGTCTATATAAACCACTAGGCACCTCGAAAAATTCACTTCGATCTCTGAACCTGAGCACATTTCCCCACACCCAATTCCTCCTATACAATGCTGTCAGCCAGAACACACGCTCTAAAGATGACATCTAAGGCCTTTTCAACCTCTGCTACCGCATTACGTGTTGAAAAAGACGCTTTTGGCGACATTGAGGTCGCCAATGAGAAGTACTGGGGAGCCCAGACTCAGAGAAGTCTCCAAAACTTCAAGATCGGAGGTCCCAGAGAACGCATGCCCGAACCTGTGGTGCGCGCTTTCGGTGTACTGAAGAAAGCTGCTGCCAGGGTTAACACGGAATTGGGTGCTTTAGATCCCAAGGTGTCTGAGGCGATCCAGACTGCCGCCACAGAGGTAGCCGAGGGTAAGTTAGTTGACCACTTCCCATTGGTTGTTTTCCAGACGGGATCCGGTACACAGTCTAACATGAATGCCAATGAGGTGATCTCCAACCGCGCTATCGAGCTGCTCGGCGGTGAGTTGGGCTCGAAAAAACCCGTGCACCCTAATGATCACGTGAACATGTCCCAGTCCTCAAACGACACTTTCCCTACCGTGATGCATATAGCTGCTGTTACGGAAATTTCAAACCACCTGCTGCCTGAGCTGAAGCAACTGCGCGACGCGCTGCAGGCCAAATCCGATGAGTTCAAGGACATCATCAAGATCGGAAGAACTCACTTGCAGGACGCTACCCCACTAACCTTGGGACAGGAGTTCTCTGGTTACGTGCAGCAGCTCACCAACGGCGTGCGTCGTGTTGAGACCTCTTTGGAGTCGCTCCGTTTCCTGGCACAGGGTGGTACTGCCGTTGGCACAGGTTTGAACACTCGTAAGGGCTTTGCTGAAAAAATCGCGAAAGAAGTCACCGCGCTTACCGGGCTGGAGTTTCACACTGCTCCAAACAAATTCGAGGCCCTCGCGGCCCACGACGCTGTCGTGGAAGCCTCCGGTGCTCTCAACACTGTTGCTACATCTTTGTTTAAGATTGCTAACGATATTCGTTACCTCGGGTCCGGTCCTCGTTGCGGTTACGGTGAGCTCTCGCTGCCCGAGAACGAGCCAGGCTCCTCTATCATGCCCGGTAAGGTGAACCCCACCCAAAATGAGGCCATGACGATGGTATGCACACAGGTGTTTGGTAACCATTCTTGCATCACCTTTGCCGGCGCTTCCGGTCAGTTTGAACTGAACGTGTTTAAACCCGTGATGATCTCAAACCTTTTGTCTTCTGTCAGACTACTGGCTGACGCTTCCTTCTCTTTTCGCGTTCACTGTGTCGAGGGCATTGTTGCGAACACTGACAAGATTGATAAGCTGCTACACGAATCTCTGATGCTCGTCACCGCTCTTAACCCAAAGATTGGTTACGATGCAGCCTCGAAGGTCGCTAAGAATGCTCACAAGAAGGGTCTCACTTTGAAAGAGTCTGCATTGGAACTCGGCGTTTTGACTGAGGAAGAATTTTACCAGTGGGTTAAGCCAGAGAACATGATCGGCCCTAAATAAGCCTTATGTATAACGGAGTATACTTTTGCCAAATGAAAAACTAAAAACTTGAAATTGGGGGCCCCTCAGATTAAGTGATTATTCTCACAATCTCCTGTCTCAGGATCCTAGCCATATTGCTTACAGTGCGAACCTTTCAACAAATCGATTTCGGTTCCGATGAAGTACTCTTAACAGAATGTAAATTAAAAATACTTGAATCCAGAAAACATTTGACAACACTTGGCTACTATAAGTATGTAACGAGATGGTTTCATGAACTGGGAACAACTGATACGACATGTCTACTTCTTGAAATCAAGAGTCTACAAACTCTGCTAAACTAAAAATTAACGAACTATATTGTTTTTCAAAAAGAACAAAGGGCCAAAAAAGAAGAAAACTCCTTTTAGAAAGCAAACCCTAACAACATCAGGATGAACACCCCGAAAAGATGAGACCTATTTCTTGATCCATTGCCTTCGTACTCTGTTTCATTAGGTAGGGACAAAGTTGAAAGGAAACTCCTTGAAGGGCTCTCTTGAATTGTTGGCAAAGGTTGAGGAGTTGATAGCTGATTAGCTAGTTTGTCTGACTGATGTAGCTTGTTCGAACTACCTAATGGTTCATCTTCGCTCAATGGTAATGCTGTCGTAGAGCATTCAGTGGTCATGGTGATGACAACGCCTCTACTAATGACGGTATATGTCGTGTACTCTTTGTCCGAAGGGTTTCCTACCTCTAAAGGAGTCTCTGGGGATGAAGGTGCTGGAGTCGGTGTAATAAAAAATGGGAGAGATGTAGTACTGGGATTCAATGTAATCTCGATTCCCGAGCTTAAGCGGGCACTTGACGAATTCCAGTACCGGGCCGTAGGCGTAATCACAACAACCTCGGTAGTTGGGAAGGTTGAAGAACCGCTGGTGGTGGTGAAGACACTAGTGAAGGTACTTGATGAAGGACCTGGAATAGTGGTTGTTTGAATTGGTTCAGTAGGAGTAACTACAACAACCTCGGTAGTTGGGAAGGTTGAAGAACCGCTGGTGGTGGTGAAGACACTAGTGAAAGTACTTGGTTTAGGACCTGGGATAGTGGTGGTGTCAAGGGAATTGGTTGGAGTAACTACCACAACCTCAGTAGTTGGGAAGGTTGAAGAACCGCTGGTGGTGGTGAAGACACTAGTGAA
>PPKS02000012.1:0-36180 GCA_003706235.2 Wenyingozyma naganishii | reverse complement strand
GTACTTGATGAAGGACCTGGAATAGTGGTTGTTTGAATTGGTTCAGTAGGAGTAACTACAACAACCTCGGTAGTTGGGAAGGTTGAAGATCCGCTGGTGGTGGTGAAGACACTAGTGTAAGTACTTGATGAAGGACCTGGAATAGTGGTTGTTTGAATTGGTTCAGTAGGAGTAACTACAACAACCTCGGTAGTTGGGAAGGTTGAAGATCCGCTGGTGGTGGTGAAGACACTAGTGTAAGTACTTGATGAAGGACCTGGAATAGTGGTTGTTTGAATTGGTTCAGTAGGAGTAACTACAACAACCTCGGTAGTTGGGAAGGTTGAAGATCCGCTGGTGGTGGTGAAGACACTAGTGTAAGTACTTGATGAAGGACCTGGAATAGTGGTTGTTTGAATTGGTTCAGTAGGAGTAACTACAACAACCTCGGTAGTTGGGAAGGTTGAAGATCCGCTGGTGGTGGTGAAGACACTAGTGTAAGTACTTGATGAAGGACCTGGGATAGTGGTTGTTTGAATTGGTTTAGTAGGAGTAACTACAACAACCTCATTAGTTGTTATGGGTATTGATCCTGACGTCGAAACTAACTCGGATGTAAAAGTAGAGCTCGAAGGTCCTGGGATTGTAATTGTATGTGTTGGTGGTAACTGGACAGTAGATGGAGAGCAGGCCAAAGACGAAACGTTAGATTGTGGTTCAGGAAACTGGATGACGTGATGTGCAAAATTTGTGATAGTTTCATCATATGGGGTTATTATCGCTATATCAAGTAGTCTATCAGCAGCTTGTTGAGCGTATACTAGTCGCATTGGATAGTATAGACCTTTCTCCAAATAAACGTAGCCTTCAGTGGACGTCGGGTTTTTCACGCTTCCTATGATATAGATAGCAAAATCGCCGCTATCACCATTGACAACATGAGTGTCGCAGCAAGAAAATGCTCCATTTCCTAAGAAAATAATAACACCGTCATCAATACCATTGACTTGAACTGTATATATTCCAGTCTCTGCAGCATAGAAGTATCCAGTGAGTTCCATTACAAAGTGATAAACCTCAACTTCGACTCCAAAGAAATCCTCCACATATGCCTCTTGCAAATCGGCGTCCGTATTGGGGGCCGAGAAATAAGGATATGTGATGCCCGTCTGCGTTGTCATCAACTCGTTGTGGGTATAAGCTGAAGCCAAATAAGAGAGTGTATAATAATAATTAGCACCCCAAGGATGGCTGAAAATTTTCATATTAAAGCCTGTATAGGTTTCAACTGCACCATTTGAGGTAATTACGCATCCTGTAGCTGAATTCTGGGAGTGCGTGTCAGCAGTGACTATCCCTAGCGTGAAAGAAAACAGCACAAAAGCCCAATTAAATTCGAAAAACATATTTTGGCTGCTATGCTTATGATGCTACTAATATTGTGTCATTTTGTAGGGAAAACAGATGGTTTATATGCTGTTGGGAATATCAGTGACTTGCTCATATTTTTTTCACAACACATCATCGATTTGTCCCACAATCTCAAATTATTGGTACTGTCATTTGATCACGGTACTAAAAGGTCAATTATATGAAGTGATTTCAGAGAACAAATATAAACTGGTGATGCTAACATTCCATTTAAGTTGGTACCTTTTGGGCGGTATTAAATGTGAGTACTTAGTGCATAGCTGCCAAGAAAACTTATTTTTTAGAATGCAATAAAGTTGATTGTTATCTATTGTTTGGTGAACCTAGTCGGTACAAATTTGAAGCTTTTTCAGCTTGTCTTTAAAAAAGATAAGCGGTATCAATATTAAGAATAATATACTAAGCCATTTTGAGTATCTGGGCAATAAAGGCTAAGATCTAAATAAAAATCACCGTATTAGGTAATATGCAAATTGAGAGACGTGGCACAGTAATGGGGGTGAAAACATGACAGGCAGACAAACAGACAAGGAGATGGTGTGTATTGAATTTATCATAATACTAGTTAGGTGTTGCCCGTTTGTCACGAAGTACGATGAAGCTTGCAGGCGTAATAATAATCAGAAGTTATTAACCGCGTCGAGAAAAAAAATAACTTCACTACAAGGTTGTATATTTTTCTTCATAAGAATAAAAGCTTCAAGGCCCACCCAAAGTGTGAGACACTATTGTATAAAAGAGAATGCGTTATACACCATATTACCGGCCTAGGAATTGCCACAGCTGAACAACAGTGAGGGTGATTCAATCGCTATATAATGCTTATTGCAGAGCGCTCCACCCACTAATTACTCATAAACTTACATATAGTTATAACCTAATTCTGTTGCCTGTTTACGTCTCCAAGTATTTGAAGCATCTTCTTGTTAGTTTTGTTTTGGTTTCTAAGAGTTAGTTGTTCTTTCACTAATAGACAAACTTGACTTGGTGTCTTCAAAAACTATAAAGCACCTGAGAGCTTACAAAAAGCCAACCCAACTCTTTGTTGGCCGTTATATCATTTTACACATTGATCAAGGAAAGGCAAGATATTATTAGATGATCAAGAAATTCTCACTGTTGGATGTGTTTCTTATATTTGATGAAAGGACTAAATAAAGCTCGCGCTTTTTGCATCGACGTTATCCTCTTCGAGCCACTATTTTTACCATTGTCCAAAATGTCGTTAGCAATTCTAGTTACTTAATTCAATAGATTTCGGCAGTCTGGCCCCTCTAAATAAATTGGTCTGAAGCTGCCAATTCCCGTTTTAGTTCCTGCAAATTACGATATTTTTTGGTACTGTGTAAGGGTGGGGACGAAATTTCAATTTTTAATTTTCTTGTTTTGTCCGGTACTAAAGGTAACAATCCCATAATTTATAATTGGTCCGTGGCGAGTATCACAATACGTCATTAGCGAGTTCTGAATGAATTTCAATCGATATAGGGAACAAAGCTTAGTGGTCACGTAATCTGCATTAAAATAACCATTTTTTCAGCTATGCTGCTTTTTTAGCTTCTTCAAAAGTTCATGTAATTCTTATTACTTTTGCATTTTAACTTTCGATAGCTATGGCTATCAGCCAATTGTATACTCGATTACAACGGACTGAATTTTTTTAAAAGAATGGTAATTAAAAACAAAAATGCACTTTAAGACTATATTTTTCATCAATGAAACTGTACCTTTTTATTATGAAAACCGAGCCAACCATTATAATCACCCATCAACAGTGATTGTGAGCAGGATACAAGTTATATTTTTTCAATGCGGCACTTTTGGACAATAGAGTGATCTGACTGTCAATGGCCATTACATTTGAAACATGTCAGTAAAAATGTTTCTTTACTGTTACAACGGTTTCTGTTTTGAATAAAGAAATATAATAATAAAAAACCTTCAATGTGTGCCACAGACAACCGATTTTCATAAGTGTATGAAGGAAATGGGGCGAAGGGAGAGTGTGAAAAACCTAAACACGATCTAGATGCATGTAAATAGTGTGCTATTTTAGTTGGCTTAGCATTCTTTCAGATGTTGGCAAATGAGAGTAGCTTTTGTAAAATAGCTTTGGTTCATAGCATGATAAATGTACTCCCATAACTTGTTGTCACCTGATAACCAAACTAAGTTATAGTGTCAATGTAGGTCTCCTTGCCTTATAGCGATCGCACAGTTTACGATATCATACATTGTGTTTGTGTTCATTAGCGGTAGACACTATTTGCATATACAGACTACTTCCTTGGCGCACCAGAAGCACCGCTTGCGTTGCTGTTCCTTTGGTTCCTGTGATTGTACTGATACGGCATGCCAGCGGTCGTTCCGGTACCAGCATTTCCACTATCCGCACCTACTGGTATGGAAGAGGGCATCATATTGCCAGTGGACATCTGCATCCCAGACGCCATCTGCATACCCAATGGCGCTTGCATTCCTAACGGGAGCGGCATGTTCGGGGCCATCTGCATCTGCATTCCTTGAATTCCCATTGGCATTTGCATTCCCATTGGCATTTGCATACCTATCACTGGCATGGCAGGTGGGCTTATGGGGATCATACCAGGTGTTGCACTTTGTGAATTCATTGCACCAGACCCAAACTGTGGTACAAAAGGAGCTTGCGGGGAGTTGCTAGCGCTGCCACCAACATGTGAATAAGAACCACTTTCCATGCCTGAAGGTATCATCATCTGAGGAGGCATTCCCATCAATGGCTGACCTGGGTAACCGTAGGCGTAGTAGCCATGATGGTTATTTCCTAAATTGTTGTGGTGATTGCCGTAATTGTTGTGCTTGATTTGATTGCCATGGTAGGAGTGACCGAGGTACATTTTTGTCCTGTTTTGCGGAGGCACATACTCAGGCGAGGAAGAGAATCTTGACGTGTACGAGAACTCAGTGTCGTCTGAGCTGGACCATGTGGGTGGAGTAACAAAAGGTTTCTCAATGTTAACTATATCCATGTTTTTACCTTCTACTGCTGGCTCTTCAAGAGTATGCAGCCACTCCCTTTTAGCACTGAGCAAAATGTTGAATTCTGTGTCAAAAGAATCCGGCTTAGGAGCCACGCCAGTAGGAACTTTCGTAGGACCATAGAAGAATTGTGCAGTCTTTCTGCTCATTCTAGGTGAATGAACAGACGAAGAAGCAGAGCCAGAGACAGATGTTGAGAGAGAAGAGGTTGATGGGTTGAGAGGAGGCCTGAATGTCGAAGGGGCCTGAGGATGCGCAGTTGCCGAGTGGCTTGACGGATTTACCATGTTAGAGCTCACAGCCATAGGCGAGGTCTTGATGGCAAAGCTAGATGGAGTAAAAGAGGCTGAGTTTGGGTTCATCTTAAATGTGTGAACCTTGCGAAGATCCTGCTTCTTCTTGGAAACCAGTGGTGATGGCGTAGATGTAATGCTGAAATTGACATCAGCGTTCATATTGGCAGATCTGGGGGCTTCTGATGGCTCGGATCCTGCTAACTTTTCACTCTTTAGTGTGCCGGACACAGAAGCCAATGACGCAGCAGAAGTAGCAGATGAAGAGGCACTTGCTGAGGAAGCAGCAGCTTCCTTCTCGGCCTTTGCCGCAATTTGCTTTTGCCTCGCCTTGTCCTTAGCCAGGATGGGCAGCAGGTCGTCTGGTATTTTTTGGGGCACTTTGAGTTTCAAAGAAAACTCCTTAAAGGAGTTGATCTGATCCTGTTTATCAATTTTCTCAGATATGCTTCTCTCTGGCGAGGGCCTATTGTGAAGGGTAGTCTGCTTAGCTTTTTTTGTTGGCTGCGAAGAAGGCAATGGTTGAGCTGGCTCAGTTGTATGAACCAATTCTGTACCATGATTTGAATCAAAAGATTGGCTAATCTCGGCTGACTCAGTCTGAGCAACCTGAGAATCTCCATCTTGAGTGACATGCTTCTTCCCCACCGCAGAACTGGCAAGGATTGCAGGGTCCTTATGGAAATTGGCCGCACGGAGTTTGGGAGGAACATACGCGCCTTCTGAGTACTGCTTCAGCTCGTTATTTTTATGCTTCGCGTTCGACTTAAGCATTCCCATGAGGAGATCATCGCCAGCATTCGAAATAGCCGTAAAAGTACCGGCAACAGCGCCGACAGTGCCAGAACCATTCACAGACTTCAGCCCTCTTTCGTCCCGCATAACACCAGAATATTTGTCCTCTTCGTCTGCCTCGGAATCGTCAACAGCTAGACCCCTCTCTTCCGCCAAGTGCATGCTACCGCTATGGCCCTGAGTCTCAATTTCTCTGGCAAGCTTTTCAGCCTCTTGCAGCCGCTTCTCGTAATCTGGAGAATCGCGTGAGATCTGAGTAGTGTAAAGCGACTCGTCGTACGACGAGGTCACACCAAATTTGCGCTCATTGACCTCAAACTGGTCCCATTGGCTAGGCCCCTTGGCGGTAGACTTAGCTGACTCTTCCAGAGACAGACCGAAAGTGTCATTGCCATCAGGTACCCACTTTTGCAACTCTCTTCCGCGGCCACCAGTAGACGTACCGCGGCCGGAGATGTCACTATCGGTCTTGAACGTCTTTTTGGCATTTGATGCTGGTGCTCCCCGTGAGGCATCCTCAATAACAGCCGCCTCAATACTGAAATCAACGCTTTCCACCTCCAGAGCCATCATATCCTGGCCATAAATTACCATCACCTCTTCCAAATTGTTGAAATCAAAGTTGTCGTTGTTCTTTTCGGTGAACTTAACCACTTTCGGATACTTCAGTACTACAGACAACCCTTGAGGGGACAGCTCGTCACTGGTGTACAAGTTACCTCTTACTTTCGTCCCCGAGTTCAGGGTGACAACCGCTTCGTATCCGATCGAACGAACTAGTCCATAGAGAAGAGAATCATTCATTGAGCGCTCGTTTGGTGGCGTAGGCGACCGTGCTTTGTCGGTGGCGGTGTTGGCAGCGGCAGAAGCAAACTGGTTTGGCGTCGAAGAAGCAGGCTGTCCAGAGCCAGCAGCGTTAGCCCAGTTCTTTGAACCGGTACGACGGTGTCCGTGGCCAAACTTGGCTTGTGAAGTCATCAAATCGGGAATCAAACAACACTTAGTGTGCTTAACACAATAGGTGTTCAGACAAGCTTGTCTACTGAGCTCTTGATAGGAATTATCAGGGTTTATCAAGACGCACTGGTTCACGTAGGTCACGCAAACGAACACCTTAAAAACAAGCTCACAGAGGCAAAGTACACACGGGCTCTAGTAAAAGACCCAGTAAACGCTGCAATTGATCGGCCAGGTTAGGGGCAATTGCTTGGCTAATTAAGAAGTTGGGGCTCCGCTGTTCTGTTACGCTGAGACGATTTGATTGAAATCCTTTCAGTTTCCATCCTTGCACCATAAATATTTGCATGTGTGTGTGTATATGCGCGCCATTTGTTGACTAGAAGAATGGGTTGGTATATCAAGATTCGAGGTGTACGGATGTAACTAGCACATTTAGACAGCACATTGTTTCCACCCTTAAAGCTGCGCAGGGGACACTCCCAAAAAACCCTGATTTGTCCGAGCTACGGCTAGACATGGTTTGACAAAACATGGCCAATGGCCGCCAACCTCATCCATCTCCCGAACTCTCTGCCACCTGCCCATATTGTCTAGATCTCAGTTTCGTGGCCTGTGATTGGTCAATGCGTTCTGCCATTTTCAGACCGGGCAAAAAACGAGCCTAAAAAAAACTGACGAGAACATAAGCGCACGGTTGGTCTCTACACATCTTTGTTGTGTAGCGTCTAAGATAAAGCACAGTAATACATACAGAAATGAGACCAACTTTTCCAGCATTTGCTCAAGCTGTAAGTGACGTTTAATTCTGAGCTGTTTTTGCCAGGGTGACATATCAGAGGAGGTGATATAACGAGGTCAATTCGTATCTATGGGGCAACTAATTGGACCTGGCTTGAGCCAGGTTGAACCGACCAAGGCTACGTGCAATTGGCTTCAGCCAGCTATCACCAAATTTAGCTCGGTAGTTTGTAGAGTCCCACTGTTTTGGACTCTCCCACCCTCTCCCCTTCATTACCCACTGCTACTAACACACAAAGCAAAAATCATCGTTCATCAAGTCCGTACCTGTTGAGTTGTACCCTTTGTTCGCAGCCTGCAGTGTTGCCTGCTGCTCGGCCATCTACTTTTCGACCAAGAAGGTGCGCACCGACAAGACTTTGAGGCTCGGCAGAAAGGCCCCTGACTTCAACGAGAAGTTGGAGGAGGTGATCTCTAAGGAGGAATAAGCACTTGGGGTTTCCACGCATTGCACATACTCAAAAAGACACCATGATTTAGCAAGCGAGAACGAAACAGACCTGCCAGCCCTCACAATCGGGCTGGCTGCGTTGTTCGATCACGTTCTGAGCGAGATTTTTACGTAATTGGATACTCAATAACACTGATTCAAGCTATATATACATGTGGGGCGAGCGAGGTAGGATCAACTACAACTCCCTTTTGCTTGTCCATTACACCTTCAGGTTGTGGTACACGTTTGTAATGTCGTCCACCTCGTCTAATGTTTTCATAAACTTGTCGAACTGCTTCTTCACGTCGGCATCGGTGATTTCCACTTGCATGTCTGGCACGGCTTTGTAAATCATCTGCATCTCCTTAATTGGGTAGGTCTTTTTGATCTCGTTGGCGATCTTCCCCAAGTCTACAGCCTCCATTATCAGCTCATACAAGTTGGAGGAGTCGGAAGAGTTGGTGTCCTGGTTACCATCGCTCTTGGACTCACCCTCGGCCTCGCTGCCGTCTGTCTTCTTCTCGATATCCTCGCACCCAAGCTCCAGCATTTCTTCAAAAAGATCATCAAACTCCTTGTCGCCAGCATCTATAGCAATGTAGCCCTTCTTTTCAAACATGTACATGGTTGGAGTCATGGCTCCGCTCTCAAACTGCTTGAAACAGGCTTTCACCAAACCCATAGTCCTGTTCTTGTTATCGGTAGCAGCCTCTATCACGACTGCCACTCCTCCAGGAGCAAGGCCTTCGTATGTACGTAGCGCTAGGTTCTCTCCTTTAGAGACCTCGCCCAACCCACGCTTGATAGCGTTCTCAATAACTCTCTTGGGCACACTGGCTTCCTTGGCCTTCTCAATGGCATACGCCAATGACAGGTTCTGCTTCACGTCGCCGCCGCCCATTTTCGCAAACGCAGTAATGCGTGTGGCCATTTTGAATGCCGTGGCGGACTTCTGTGCATCGTTCTTCGCCTTGTCCCTCTTGATAGTTTCCCATTTACTGTGGCCCGAGGCCCGAAGGGCAGACATCGAAAAGTTTTTTGGCGTCCCTAGCAGAGCACAGGGAAGACCGAGTACTTTGGGTGACGAAACTCTGGCAGATATGAGCATTTTCAGCCGCTGAAAATTTTGTGTGGTAGCTTGAAGCTCAAGGAGTGCAATCAGACCTCAACCGGGTCAAGGATGGGGATAGTGAGCGACTTATACTTATGTACCTGACCAGTGTAAACGCTAATTGTATGGCCATAGTTAAGCGCGAATTTCAAAAATCGCGGGCCCTCGAGAACGCATTCTCCGCAGGCTCTGTTGCACCCAGCGTCTGCTTTCCTCTTGATTACTACCAGGTACTGTTGCCAGCTGAGCCGTCAATCATCATCCTAACACCATTAACTCGCTCCAGTCATAAAACGGCGTATAGCTGCACCCTTGACATAGTTATAGCCACATCTTAGCCAACTCTCGTATCATGTCGCTGGACCAACAGGCTAAAAGAACACTAATTGCTGTGATAGGAGATGAGGACACAACAACTGGTATGCTGCTGGCCGGCACAGGGCAGATCTCCAACGAGGCTGGCAAGGAAAAGAACTTCTTTGTCGTGAATGCCAACACCAAGGACGAGGAAATTGAGGACCAATTCGACCTCTTCACCACCAAGCGTGACGATATTGCCATAGTTCTCATCAATCAGCACATAGCGGAGAGAATTAGGCTGTCCGTTGATTCTTACACGAAGGCGTTCCCGGCCATTTTGGAGATCCCTTCGAAAGACCACCCATACGATCCTGAGAAGGACTCCATTCTGAGAAGGGTGAGGAGGCTGTTTGGGGAATAGCGAGTAAACTTTAAAGCTGCTCAACGAGGTGGGTGAGCGAGCTAAAGGAGTATTGAATTGATGAATGAGGTCCTACAAACTAAGCTCACCCAGCTTTTACTGCGAACGGTACAAGTAACATAAATAGAATATTATAGCAACGCTTCACGAATATTCGGTGAGTTATAGATGGGAGAGAATTTGTTGATGACGGGTGCCCAAGGTCACAACCACAGGATGGCCCATGCTACATTAGGACCGCTCGTGCTAGATCACTGAAAGCTCAATGAGTCGATTGTCCTTCATCAATATTCTATGAAATAATTTTAAACCTAGCAGAGGCTTCTAGTTCTACTAAATACTCGTGTACGTCCACATAAAGCTCATAGTTACTCAAAATGGCATTATCCTCCAGTGTTTCGCTCGCCATCTACTGCTCATTTCTAATCTCTACATCGTTTTCTGATTATCACCTCTTATTCTTCTTCTTGTTCTTCTTTTTGTTCTGCTTCGATGGCTCTGACTTTTTGGCGCTGGTTGGGTTTGGCTCTTCGGTCTCCAATAACACTTCTTCTACTGCAGCGGCGTCTTCAGATGGCAAGGAATTAGCGGGCTCAGCAACGGCAACTTCAGCGACAGCAGCGTCTGCAACATCAGCTGCATTTTCTATCTTGTCAACTTCAGAGTCACCAACATCAGTTGTCAGTTTGTCGTTGTCATCCGTGTTGACATTTGAAATCTCAGCGGTCTCAGCAGACTCAACGGCCTCAGCAGATTCAACGGCCTCAGCAGATTCAACGGCCACGACAGGCTCACTTTCGATAGGCTCTTCCTGAGTTTCTGTCTCAGCGGAAACTTCCTCGTTACCTTCCTCCAAATTAGCCTCCTTATCAACCTGAGGCTCGCCACGGTCCTCTACTACCTTAGAATCACCCTCTTCAGTTACGTTGATTGTTGGGACCTCCAAGGATTCCGTCTCGCCAAACACCTCTGTGGGACTAACCGTCTCATCTTTAGGCGGGAGAGGTGGAGGGGATGCACCATCAGCACCATCCGCAGCGACCAAGGCAGCTGGGCCATCTTGTTGTGTTTCAGATCCGGCAACAGCAGAATTGACATCGAGAGAAGCGGGCTCGGCCTCTTCTGCAGCCTTGGAGTCGCCATTCTCAGTGACAGATTTGGCCTCGCTTACGTCATTGGCTGCCAAAGTCTGTTCATTTTGCTCCTTTGGTACACTCTCAGCCCTAGCTTGTCCATCTTGTCTAGGCTCACGTTCACGCTCATGCTCTGCTCTCCTTCCCAAACTCCAGAAATCTCTCTGCTTCCACAATGCAGGCTCCGCGTCGATATAGAACTTGTTAACCCCAACTATACGTCTTTCCAGCTCACAGGCCTTGAGCCACTCTGGTCTGATAATGGGGATGTTCATACTGCGGGCTTTCTCGTACTCTGGACCGCCAGGCTGCGTGCAAATAAACTGCGTAGTGTCGATTCTGACCTCTGTACTGAGCTCCTTAGCACCAATTTTGCGGACTGAGGCTTCAATGTCCTCTTTAGTGAAGGACTTCTCGTGTACATAGTCAATCTCACCCAAACAAACTGTGATCCCTGATAGATCTGTCATCTTGTGGGTCTTTACCTCCAGGACGTTGGACAAGTACACACCCGCACTGGTCTCCAGTCTCAGCTGGAACTGGTGCACACTTTCTAGCGGTAAACCGGACAACTTGATTGTTTTTTTATTCAAGGGCGACTTGATTGGGCCCAACTTCTTGCCATTTTTGTACAGACTGAGGCCCCTGATGCTAGCTGTGCCCAGCTCGAGAGGCTCCCATTGCAATACACACGACGTCTGTGTCACGTTGAGCAGGCTCAAAACAGGCGGCTTGGGTTCGTTGGTGCCAAATGTATCAAAGATCTCCTCTTGCAACCTCTCGAAGCGTCTGTCTTCCTCTTCTTCCTGCTTGAAGTCACGATCACAATGGATCTTCACTATGGAACCCGCTGAGATGCCATCGGGCAGTAAGATAGTGGGGAATTCAATGAGGTGGTGGTCTTTTGTGAGCAAAAGCGCCAGCGAAGCATCGAGTTTGCCGACAGTAAGCGATACCTCAACCATTGTAATGAGAGACTCGGTTGACGATGGCGATTGGTGAAGGATAAACGGGGATAACTCGGTAGTCAGAGGGACGGTGCGTTGGAATTAACGGAGGGGCATTATAATGGTGTAAGGGTGTAAAGGGGAGAAGTGCAGACGTCATTGTGTGTGCGGTTCGTAGTCAAAGTAGTCAATGTCGATTCAGGTCTAGGCAGTAAGACCTACACTGCACCTGCCCAACACCTGCTTTGCCTTCCACTTTCGCTCCCCTACCTTCCCATTCCACCTGCTCTTCCCCCATACAGACCATAATTTATCCCGTCGATCGACGCCAACTAAATTTTTTTATATTTTTCACTCCTGCAAGTGAGTAGCAGAGTAGCAGATCTCCAGCTGTTAGCAGAACCAACAACAGCGGAAGTAGCCCCCGACCTCTTTGCAAAGAAACACGTACATGCTGAGACAAAGCTGCAGAAGGGTACGCTATTTTCAGCGTGGTCGCAGGAGCCTATCCAGCTCGAAGGTAGGGCCCATACCGAATGCTAGCTTTAACATGCTGGTAAGCCTTATTAGGCCGTTTAGCACAAATACGACGCTGTTTTCCGGAGTTAAGCAGGCGAGCCCGAGAAGTACAAGCACTAGTGTGGCCTCAGTTCCGGCGTCTCCAGCTAATTTCGAGAACTTTGAAAGCATTAGCGAACTCTATGCCGGCTTGGCGAGTTACAAGAACCAGATTTCTAAGAGGAAAGGCACGGCGGCGCATCAACAAGAGGAAAACACACACATGAGTTCACGCTACGACGACGTTGTGTTTAAAGATGACTCAAAGAACATTCAACTGTCGTCGCTCTTTGATGCTTGTCTCACGTCTGGTGATTTTGACAGGGCCAGCGAGATGCTGTATACGTTCCATAAGCTAGAAGACAGCCAAAGGGCCATGCAAAGCTATGGCAGGTCGACCCAAGCTGCTGCCAAGTCCACACAGTACGACACATCGATGTTCATCAACGCCGTCTGCGACTATCTGGCAAAGTGGGCCGAGTCCGGAGCCAGTTTTGACGAGATCAAAGTGTGGTTCGGCCGTAAAGTATATGAGTTTCCCGAGCTCAAGGCCAGTGCCAAAGTGAGTGCGTACATGATCAGGGCGGGATGTGCTACGTCTGGCTATTTTGAAGTAGTAAGCGATCTAAACCAGTACCTCTCGCTGATTAGTGGAGAGAGCGGAAGGAAGTACTCGAATGCCGAGATGATAGCGCATATATCGATAATGGGACTAAATAATTTGAGGGGAATTTTGGGGATTGTGCCCACCCTGTGGGAAAGGTTTCCGGAGGAAATCAGGATTTTGATTGAGGCAAGTGAGGAAAGCAAGAGCACCAATAAGAACGAGTCAGGTGAGCTGACTGAAGGTGAGACTCCCCAAGCTGATCAGCAGTCTAGCACCGTTAAAGAAGAACTCACATTGTCAGACGTGTACGGTGTCAGCCCGGAAGAAATGGACCACTCAGACACCACTGACACCCCTTCATCCTCTGGCACCGCCAATATTCAGATCCACAATCTTTTGGACGACCCTGGTTCTGTGGAAAAGGATCTTGCAACGCTGCGTCCCGTCAGCTCCTTCAACATCAATGCCCTGAAGCACGGGCTCCGGGGACTGGACAAAAGTCTTGACCAGCAGTTAATCGAGAAGATTAAACAGAACTTCGATCTCGAGGAGTTTGGGTTCGGATGGGCCAAAGAAGGAGCTGGTGTGACTGACGACGCACCCACTACCAAGAAAGACTTCTTCGAGTTTTACAAGACGCTGCCCATAGAGCAACGGGAGAAATTTGACACTTTCCTTGACTCGCTAGGCCCTCACCGTGAGGAAATTTTGGAAACACACATGTTGGAGATTACCAGAGCGAAGTGGAAGCTGGAGTTTGAGGGGGGAGCGTTGTCTGCCGGTAAGGCTGCAGGTTCAAGTAACACCGTGGCTCCTGGTTCTACCATTGCCCAAGCAGCAGCAGTCAGTGCTGCTGCCGCATCTGTCAGTTCTCTCCTCTACGACTGGATGAAGCAGGTAGTACCACAGATTGAGAAAGGTGCTGAAGAGTATAAGGAAATCAGGCAATTTTATCACGCCAGGGATTCCCGTGTAGAGCTTTTGCCAGAGTACAAGAAGCAGTTCAGTGATTTTGAGCGCCATCACCACAAAGAGGTGCTGTTTTACGGGCCCTTTTTGTCGCTGATGAAGCCCGAGAAGCTAGCAACGGTGTGTCTTCTGGAATGCGTCAAAGCACTAAGCATGGCAGATGCAGAACGTGGTGTTTCCACATCACATCTTCTACCACAGTTAGGCCGTGCGATTGAGCTCGAGTATCGTGCAGATCGTCTTTTATCCTCTAAGGTAGACACTTACAAAGTTTACCAACGGATGCGCTCTTCGCCCGAGTTCAAGCGCATTTTGAGAAGCAAAAAGGCCCAGCAGATTGTTGCCGAAAGTGAGCTAGAGCTGCAACGTTCTCTTGGCTTAGAACTCGATGCTAGTCCCGCCCAAATTAGCTGGGACCAGGTGTCACGTGCACAGATTGGATCTGTCGTATTGGCCATGGTATTGAAAGTCGCTAAGGTTGCTGTGCGCGCAGCAGACCCCAAGACAGGCAGGGAAACCAAAGGATTGGTGCCCGCCATATACCACTCATACGACTACGTCAATGGAGCTAAGATTGGTGTTGTGAAATGCCATCCCGAGTTCAAAAGATTGATGGCGCGTGACCAGGTACAGATCCCTCTGTCTCCTCAAAGACTGCCAATGCTGTGTGCCCCCAAAGACTGGCACACTCACAACGATGGTGGATATTTGGTCCCTCGTTACCGCATTGCGCGTAGCAAGCACTGCGTTGAACAATCCTTGTATATTAAGCATGCTTCGAAGCAGGGCAAGATGGACGCTGTGTATGAAGGTATCAACGCTTTGCAGAAGACTGCTTGGACGGTCAACAAGCAAGTTCTCAGTGTCGTTTCTGCTTTGTGGAATACAGGAAAAGCCTTTCTAGACATTCCTCCACAGGCCGAGGATCTGAAACTGCCCCCGGACCCTCCAAGAGATGCTGACCCTGCTGTGCTATACAAGCACAAACAGCAGGTTGCCAAACTTGCGCGCGAGTTTGCAAATCAAAGGTCACTAAGGTGTGATACCAACTATAGACTCGAGATAGCTAGGGCTTTTTTGGGAGAAAAACTGTACTTACCTCAATCAATTGACTTCAGAGGGAGAGCCTATCCATTACCAAACTTGTTCAACCACTTGGGTAATGATCTTTCACGCTCATTACTGGTATTTTGGAAAGGTAAGCCTTTGGGAGAAGAAGGTGTGCGCTGGCTGAAGATCCACCTCTGCAACCTGATGGGATTTGACAAGATTCCACTAGAGCAAAGAGTGCAGTATACTGATGAGCACAAACAGGACATCATTGACTCTGCCAGAGATCCTCTCGGTGAAAATGGCGGTAAGCGTTGGTGGCTGCAAGCTGACAAACCCTGGCAATGTTTGGCTACCTGTTTTGAGCTGGCTGAAATGTACTCTTTAGAAGACCCCACACAGTATGTTTCACATCAGCCCGTCCACCAGGACGGCACCTGTAATGGGCTGCAACACTACGCGGCCATTGGTGGAGACACGGAGGGAGCTGCACAGGTGAATTTATTGCCTGCTGACAGACCTTCGGACGTGTATTCGCATGTGGCAGTGCTGGTGCAAGAGGCTGTAGATCGTGATGCTGCTTCGGGAATGTCTTTGGCTAAGCAGGTGCAACCCTTGGTATCTCGTAAACTTGTAAAGCAGACAGTGATGACCAGCGTTTATGGAGTCACTTATGTGGGAGCCCGTAACCAAATCACGAAAAGGCTGCTTGAAATGGGTAAAGACGAGGCTTTCGCTGCCGAGGCCTCTGTGTACGTGGTGCGCATAGTGCTAGGCGCAATCAAACGTTTGTTTAGAGGCGCTCATCTGATTCAGGACTGGCTGGGAATTGCTGCGCAGCGTGTTACCAATAGTGTTCGTCTGGATGTGAGTCCTCAGAAACATGATAAACTTGAGTCCTTCTCCTCTGTGATTTGGACCACACCTCTTGGATTACCTGTTGTACAGCCTTACAGAGCGGATAGTAGAAGACCTGTCCCTACCACTTTGCAGGCTATCAGTTTGCAAGATCCATACAAGCTGCTGAGCGTTGATTCCCGTAAGCAAATGGCTGCGTTACCTCCTAACTTCATTCACTCACTCGATGCTACCCACATGCTGATGTCAGCACGCGCCTGCTATGAAGCTGGGCTGACGTTTGCATCTGTCCATGACTCGTACTGGACGCATGCTTGTGACGTTCCAGAGATGAACAAGATTCTGCGTGACGAGTTCGTTGAGTTACACACCGGTAACTTGGTACAGAAGTTGAAGGAGGAGTTTGAACGCCGGTATGTTGACTCATTGGTTGCCGCGAGGGTTGATACTTCTTCTGTCGCTGGACGTAAAGTTGTGGCCTTCCGTAAGAAACTGATGCAGGAGCTGAAGAGGCCGGTTACATTGGTGGACGAGTTTCTACTAGAGCGGTCGAGGGTGAACGGACTGCGCTCGGAAAACGAGAAGACTCGTAGCATTGCCGAGACCATGGAGACTTCGATTTCAATTTTGACTAACGAGGACCTTAAGGAGATATATAATGGGCACGCAACTGCCACTGGTAATGTGACAAAAGTATTAGTGCCATTCCAGCTGCCAGAGGTGCCAGAGAGGGGTGAGTTTGATGTGAGGACGGTTAGGGAAAGTCTGTATTTCTTTTCTTGAGCTCTTTCCAATGAAATATCGTGGTTTTTGTTAGCCTGGGTATCTGGGAAGCCAACCGAACCGACCAACTAGCGCCCATGAATCACGATAGGATTATTTGTTGCATTTTCAACTATCATATAAACTTACGCGACTTGTACATAGACGTCGTTGACGTACGTAGATTACGGCATTTATATTATTGATGATTAATTGCGAGGAATAAAGGAATATAGTACTAATTAATAACCAGTTATGTACACGAGCTGAACGCTGATCTACTTTTTCATTTGCAGAAGTATATACCTATGTGATGACCTCCAGAGTCCATTAAATAAGGTAACAAAACCTCAGTAAACGACTGTGCTTGAACGATAGCTAAAAGTGTCCATGTCGCTCGGCCTTTTGGCTCATTGCGGCCTCTCTATGCGATATATTTTACCCTGCTCCTCTAAATTTTCTATCAGGGGAGCCAGAGGCTCTAGTTCCCTCCGCTCTATAAGGTCGAATTCCCTAATGAACGACACAAAGTGCGCAAAGTACGAGTTCCAGTGAGCCTCTAGCGATAGGTGAATGATTTTGTCAAAGTGGTTCAGGTATATGTGAGCAATAATTCTAAACATCTGACGACAGATGCCCTTGATATCTCTGAGGAACGAAGGGGGAAATGCCATACCGGACTTTGTTGGGAAGATGGACTGGTCGTTGATCTTGTTGTTGATCCATGCTAGCGCGTATTCAATGTACTGGTTTGCCGGCAAGGACACGTTCTTGTTATTGGGCATCACCCACACGTATTCCGTATTTGGATCTGCGGTCATCGTGGGATACTTCTCTGGTGTGACATACTCTGCAATCACGCCATAAAACTTGTTCAAGTGGTTGTAAGACTCGAAAATGTTAAGGGCCAGCCATTCTGAAGCGTCAACGTATTTCGGCAGCTGGACAATCGTCTTGTACGATCCCTTGACTAGTGCTGTTTTAACAAATGGTTCACACATAAAAAGCGGTGGTTTCTGTAGCTGAGCCTGTTGCTGCTGTTGTAACTGTTGTTGTTGTTGTTGTTGTTGTTGTTGCTGCTGCTGCTGATACTCCTGTTGTTGTTGTTGAGCTAAAGCCGCCTTGTACGACCTCACTGACTGCTTTGAAGGCGACTGAGTGCGCCTGAGCGAAAGGTTTGAGCTGTTCTGGTTTGAGTAAAGCGACATCTGTCCTTGGAACGAAGGAGTCGAGTCGCTATGCACGTAGTTTTCATTGAAGTTGCTGTTCTTATTCTTCTTTTTTGAGCTCCTCGTGAGTCCTCTTTGTGTGTTAGTAGTGGAATCGATGATGTGTCTGTCAGACATTAAAGTGCACCTTTGAGCTCGTAACAGAAATAGCATGTCAACGGCTTAAACGTATGCTGACATGGGACTAGCTGGCAAAGCCGTGCATAGCCACCAAGGCAGAGGTACTTACTTGATTGTGTTAAAGAATGACATGTTGGTCTTTTGTGGATTATTAGTTGTGACTAGTGTGAGTGAAGTTGGGACCGGCGTCGTAGGTGATAACGCTGTGACCACTATGCTATTATGGATATTTGAACTTTTTGCGGTCTCTGTGATGTCTGCTTCTCCTGTCAGTAACAAGAGGACGCGAGTGTGCACAGCGAAAGAAGAATTACGCATCATCAGGCCCTCTGATCTGAAAAATAACAAACGCGCTATGTGGTGTACGGAAGTAAATATTGGAAAGTCTGATTACACAGCATTTGTAAGAAAGCGCTACCGCGTGCCAAACAAGGGCTACCGCGTACGCGAGCGCGACCTTGCATACTTCTTGTTACTTCGGGCCAGGCACATAATCAGTGTTATCAATGGCCAATCACTTCAGGTGCAGCTAAAACTAGTCACTGCCAGTCAATTTACGTTGCACTTAACTGCATTTCGCTTCCTTTATCATTTCAGCCCGACTAATCCTTGGGCCAACTGCTGAACTCACCAGATACCCTTGTCTCTTACTCTGGCCACTTGCATACCATCCACTTTATTGATCCACTCACGCCAGCTCTGACTACCCGATGGAAAAGTCATTGAGAAGACTGACGCTTCTAGATTTGCGTAAGGACACCAACGTCGGCGATGAGCCTCTTCAGTTGGCAGCTGAAGCCGCCTCTGCTAATACCAAGGTCAGACTTGTTTCTCCCCACGAACGGCTTATCATCTCGCCTAATGAAGTTCTCTGGATAAAAGGAAGCATACTTGCACGAAAACTCAGCTACTCCCGCCGCATTCTGGACGCCTTCTTTACTCACTTTACGGACTCGGACAGGTCGCGTAGTAAAGGTGCGAAAGGCAGTAAAAAACGCTCTAGACTACCAAAGCAGAATACTAGAAGGGCTCTTGTTGTGGTCCTGGACGACCAACTCTATGTATATGAGGAAAATGGCTCAAACCACGTTGTGTCGCTGCCTTTTGCCATTGACAAGTGCTTTCCCACAGAACATGGCCTAGTAATAAGCAAACATACTGAGTCGAATCTGTTTTGGGAGGATTTGGAGAGCCATCCCAGTGACGCAACGGCTCCAGAACTTGTAAGTGCTCCTCTGACCGAAGGGGCCACTTTTATGTCGGCTGGATTAAACAGCTTCAACTCATTCAGTGGCTACGGTTACTCGTCTGCCTCAGCTACTACGCCCGACACTAATTTTCTCACATTAAACGACCCACTTGGTGAGCTCGGTGCCGTCGTATCCAGCTCCACGACTTCATTTTCCGCCAATGAAACACTTATGAGCTTTCCCTCAGATGTGAGCCATTCGATTGCTGTGACATACAACCCTGTAGACAAATGCATAATCTTTTACCACACCAGATACCTCTCTAGAGGGAACAAGAATGCTAATCCCTCTGGCACGTTGCTACACCCAAGCCTAGGCCGTAGGCTTAGTAAGAAAACAGTATCGTCTTCATTTACTCCAGCGACTCCTAGTTTGGGAAAAATGGTAGATGATGTAGATTTTACCAAGACGCAATCACGACAACCTTCGCACCATATGTCGTACGACAGAATGGTATCCGGGTCTGACTTGGGATCTGAGTTCAGTCAAATAGACCTGACGAGGCTTCGAAAAGATATAATTCTTACTCATATGGACACGAAGCCATTCATAGACGACCCAAGGCATTTAAAGATCTTCAGCTTGTCGTATGAGGGAGAAGAGGCACTCGTAGTATGCAATTCGCGGCGCAGTACTGTGGAATTTTACGTATTTCAAAGCTCTTCAAGTTCTATTGGTCTACCTACATTCAAAAGGTTTAAGTCGCTAAATGCTCTGAGCGCTACACCTCTGAAAGAATGCGATTCAAGTGATACTATCAGCAAAAATAACAATCCGGCGCACGCCCCAGGCCACAAAGGATACGCTGTACTTCTAGTAGACGACAAAACCATTGTTCTTGTGAACCCATTTTTACAGCTTTCATCCAGCGTGATGGACCTTTCGCAGCGGGTGCCTCCTATGAAAGCGTTAGACGAAGCGAGTATGCACGAGCTTACTCTTTCCTGCTACAATGGCAAACGCTACAACTTGTATATGCACCTTGTTCCGCAAAATGCGCTTTGCGCTACATTGATTCAATCATTGCGTTATCTGGCAAATTCCTACATTTACGAGTATTTTTGGTTGCAGTGGTGCTCTAACTTTTCGCTGCCTGCAGTATTAGGCGATGAAATGGTTTGTTATTGGGTCACTCTTCTTTCTTTGCTGCTGCCGGATGATTTCGACTCAGAAAATGGAGTCGCTTCTTCACAAAACACACTTGTTTCTCTTGTATCTTTAGCAGCGGAGCTCAAGAGGGAGAATATACGGAATTCGACACACTATTCGCTAATTGAGCTTGTGCCAAATCTGATCCTGTCGTTACACCTAATAAGGGAAGATCAAAGACTCAATTTGCTTGCGAGTGATAATGTTAATTCTCTGGGAGTTGTGCTTTTTCAGTTGACGACCTGGTCTGGCTGGACGGATTCTTGGGCAACTTACTATATGCAAGACCCAGATATGCTTGACAGGCGAATCCTCTTTGTTACCTCACAGCCTATTTCACAGCCTCCGAATCTCCTGGAGTCGCTAGCCAGTTTGTTCACAGACAACATAGTGCCTTATATCACTTTTGCACAGGCTACCGAAGAGGATGAGGCTGTAGATCTGATGATAATTCCGAGAACGTACTACGTACTACGGTTGTTTGAACTTGTCGTTTCGTCAAATTACACATTTTTTGATGTGGTTAATACCATGGCAGAGTATGGCATTGAGAATGCCGATCTCGATACATTTCCGCCAGGGGTATATCTGCCGTTGAAGAACGCAGTGGTATTTTGTAAAGAAGAGGCTCTTAGCTACTGGGATACTACTGGTGGTAGAGCTCTGAAACTCATAGATAGGAAAGATATGCTATGCCTTTCACAGGATGCAAAGGTGATAAAGGAAACTACACGAAAAGAAACAGTCGTGAGCGAACCTGCAAAAGAGCTGAGCGAGGTACTTCAATCTGTTGTGGACTTAGACTCCTCAATGTACGACGACCATGAAGACAACGACAAATACAAGGTGACGAAACTGATTTTTTCTCAGGATCGTAGATTCTACGAGTTAACAAGGCTATTGCAAACTTCTGGAACGCAGTCAGCCTTTTTGAAAGCAGATCCTAATTTGCCGGAAGAGGAGCTAATCAATAAACAGCGGCAGATAGCTCTTCAGATTGCTTTCAGAACCCTCAGTATGCCAGTGGGTAGAGGTGCTGTTTTCCTATCGAGCAGAAAGCCACTCATGACAGGCAATTTTCCGATTCCCAAAATGAACCTAAACGCTGTGATATTGCCAGATATGGTAAGCGTGAATCTCGACAAAGAAGCACTTGATCAGGAGCTGCACGACTGGGGGTTTTTCCATAATGGTGTATCCGCTGGGCTTACGATCTCGAAGGATAGGACCGAAGTGTCAGGGTCTTGGGTCGTTTTTAACAAGCCGCCAACACTTAACGCTCAGCATGCCGGGTTTCTTCTTGGTCTAGGGCTTAATGGACACCTCAAAAATCTTGAGGAATGGCACATCTACAATTATCTAGGCCCCAAACACAACTTCACAAGTGTAGGTGTTCTTTTGGGAATGGCTGCAAGTTTGAAAGGCACAAAGGATGTCAAACTGACAAAAGTGCTTTCTGTACATGTTGTCGCACTTCTTCCGTCTGGTTCAACGGACCTTAATGTGGCGTTACCCGTGCAAACGGCTGGGCTCATTGGGATTGGGCTGTTGTACCTGGAGACACAGCATAGGCGAATGTCTGAGGTACTTTTGAGCCAGATTACGGCAAATCTTACGTCAAATGATAAGCAGTATGCTAGCGAAGGCTACCGCCTAGCTGCTGGTATCGGTTTGGGCTTTATCAATCTGGGTAAGGGAGAAGAGCATAAGGGTAGATCAGATTCTCACATCGTGGATAAACTTCTTTCAGTAATTCTTTCCACGAGAGACATTCAAACGAGCGAGGAGCATGATAAGTCTCTTGCTGGTGCTATAATCGCTATCATATTTTTGTTCATGAAAAGCAACAGCTACGAGATAGCCTCGAAGCTGGAGCTTCCGACAACCTACCAGTTGCTGGACTACGTTAGACCAGACATCTTGCTACTGCGTTGCTTTGCAAAGAACCTTATTCTTTGGGACGGTATTGGATTTTCTACTTTGTGGGTCGAAGCACAAGTACCCGCGTGTCTTCGTGACCGCTTTTCACTGTCCTCCCTCGTGAAAAGTCCACTGGATAGCGATAGCCTACCCTACCTGAACGTCATTGCCGGAGCCTGCTTTGCCATAGGCGTCAAGGGCGCCTCGCGAGGTGACGCAACTGGAAAAGCTACCCTGCTTCATTACCTTGATCTTCTGATTTCACTATGTCAACTGAACGCTGTGACATATGACGAAAAGCTGACTCTTATAGCGGCGCAGAATGTGCGCGATGTCATCATGATCTCATTGTCATTGGTGATGGCCGGTACTGGTGACCTCGACAGCTTGCGCCGGTTCCGCATGCTTCAGGCCAGTACCAGCGAGTTTACGGCCTTTGGAAATTATATGGCCGTGAATACGGCGCTAGGATTTCTGTTTCTAGGTAGGGGTCAAATGGCTTTTGATACGAGTAGCAACTTTGCAATTGCTTGTCTGATTACCAGTGTCTATCCGGTATATACGGGCCAGCATACTATTGATTCTGTGGAGATTCAGTTGCAGGCCTTGAGGCACTTTTGGGCTCTGGCAGTTGGTGCCCGTTGTCTGGTGGTCCGTGACGTCGTATCAAAGGAACCCGTTAAACTGGACGTGTTGGTGACCGACGTTAATCAATTGCAAACAAGATTGAGATCGCCCTGCCTTCTACCTGAGCTCAATGAGATACGATCTATTGAAGTCACTTCTACAGATCACTACAAAATGGCTCTTGACTTTACGGCAGCGAGTTCCAAGCAACTGGTGAAGACGTTTTCTGAGACGCTAACGCTGTTTGTGGCGAGAAGGAAGAATAACAGAGATGAAAATGTTCGTTCAAATAGCGGAACAGAGACCGTGGCGTCAATAGCTGCGACAACACTAACAGGTTCCTCGCTTCCGGAATTCACACCTTTTTCAGCATCCCTACAATCCCTCAATGTTATCAAAAGTGCAGTTAAAAGTGATCTCACGAAGAGCGATTGGTTGAAAAATGACTTTACGACCCGCCTTAACAACGATTTCAGAACAGTTTGCCAGCCAGGCCTCGATGAGAATGCTTCTGTTGGTTACTCACAAAACATCACTCCACAGATTGTGTCCACTGCTCTGGACTTCAAGCTAGAGCTACAGCGCATGGTGAGCTCGCCTTCAAGTGTCGATGATCTTTGGAACCTAAAGTTGATGTTTAACTACGTTGACCAGTTGGATAATGGTTCTCCCAAAGAGGCCCAGAGTACGCCTTACACGCCCTACCACTCTGGGAAAACAAGCAATGAAAACACACCCAAGAAACAAATGCATTACATGCCTGTGCGGTTCTTTGAAGATCTTAAAACTCAGATGTGGTATGTTATTCAGAACTTTGGTAGTAATGGAATGTGAAGGACGCATGTGTGTATTATATTCTGTGTAACTTTATATTGCATTAATGGCCTGAACAAATTACCACCATACAGAAAACTTGTTGCTCCATTATGGTGTTCCATATATGATTGCTGCGTTCCAAATAGTTCGGAAGGATATATAAAAAACATGATAAGAGGACCCCAAAGTAGGCATGAATCGAACCAGTTTGAACAATACTTGTATAAGGTATTTTACTTGTCTATTTGAGTATCTATGCTATGTATCAGTGATTCTTTAGTTGGGATTTTGCCGCCACTATATTCACGTATCCAATCGTGCCTCATCTACAAACCACCTAGTTTCTGGCCCACTTTTACTCGTTCGTTCTCCTCTACATTGAACTTGAACCCTCTAGGAGCCTCAAAAACAAGGACGATAGTAGACCCTAGCTTGAAACCACCCATTTGTTCGCCTTTGAGTAGCGGGTGACCTCCCAAAAGTTTTGAAGCTTTAGCATATGTCGCCTCGTAGCATGAGTTCTTCTTCACCTTCTTCTTGTCGCCTAAAGATGGTGCAAAAGTACTTTCTACAGAGGAAGAGCCATATGTCTGCTGCGAATTTAGTGTGGTCGTTTCGCTGACATCCTCTGATTTGCGATCAAAACTACTGCTGACATCGCTTTTCGATAAAGCGTACACCTTGTGTTCGTATACTTCGTTGGTCCGCAGATCTTTGTCGAAGTTTAAGTGGATACTCCCAACGTTCGTCGCACCCACTGAAGTCATGCTAAAAAACCCATACTTCCAGTAACCGAGCAAAGCAACCCGCTCATTTAGCACAAACAGATCTTTGAAACTGCGTTGAAAATACGGGGCCACTGAATAAAGCTCGCCCACGAAATGGCGTCTTAGCGTTGTTACCCAATTTGTTGGAGCATGGAACTTGTGATAGTCTCCTGGTGCCAGATAGATGACAGCAACAAACAAGTCCCTGGGGTCGCCGTTCTGCAGCCCTAAGTGGATCTTATTAGATACTTCAAAGACCTGCGAAATGGGTTTACGCTTGTCGGCAACTGACTTATCACCTTTATTTTCATATGTGAGAGGAGGTGTCAGGTCAGATGCGTCATCGTCCTCGACATCAGTCGTCGAGATATCCGCAGGATCATTCTTCTTGGCTTGTTCGCTCCATTTGAAGAACTCTTTATGTACACTCTCGGCACTAGCAGCCTCGCGCTCGCCAAAGTCAACCTCATAGCTGGGAGCAGCCAAGTTCTTGAGCGTCTCATCCTGATGCGTGCCCAAGAAAGCATGCAGTGAGTATGTCATGCCCTTTACCTGCTCTATCTCGCCGTCCTCATCGATCTTTCCCAGTTTAAGGATGCGCCCGTCGCAGGGAGCAACGATTTCAGCACTTTGATCAATTGGTCGCACCTCTGGACGAATATCTCGATAAAAAAACTCACCGAGATTACGATAATGCGTGAGGTCGGGATCCGCCATCTCGTCGAGATTGGCACCAAAAAGGTAAGCATACAGCTTGAAACTGGGTGGGCGCATCCAAACGGGTAGCGTGACGCTGTTGATTTCTCCCCATAAGCGAGAGATGGCTTTAAGGGGAAGCGTGGAGTAAGCGTAGAGATACCACGATGTTGGGCGGATAGCCCTCTGGTCACGGTCTTCGTCTGTGTCTGACTGGTTTGCATGGTGCCGATGGAATGCGCCATAAAATATGATGGAGATGGACGTCAGAGTGAACCAGTTGCGGAGTTTCTTCTGTCTTGTATTTGTGCTAGCGTTATTATTGGAGCCATTAGAGGTAGAGTTATTGTTTCCATTGCCTCCATTTGCTCCAGAAGTTGAGTAGGCACTTCTGCCAAAGAACTTACGTGCTTTGGTAAAACCACCCCGGGGAAAGCCACGAGGGAGGCCTTTGTAAAAGACGGGAGAAATACCAGTGGAGAAACCACGTCTCGAGGTCAATGAGTTTTTGATCTTAGAGCCCAGGGAACCAATAGATGCGATTGAGCCAATGGACCCTATGGAACTAATGGAGCGTAAAGGAGCCGCTGCGACATAGGAGCCATTGGCTACCGTGTAGTATATAGTGCTGCGTTTTGGTCGTGGGATCTTTGGAAAACGATAGTAGTACGTCGCACGAGTAGGCGGCGACTGAGCAGCATGGGATGAGCTAGCCGAGCTTTGTGAGCGAGAGTGAGACGATTTCAAACGGTGAGATCCTTGCGAGCGTAGGCTGTTGTCGCTATCGCGCGATCTATCTTTGGGGGAGTCCTGTGTACCGTTGGCAGCGCTATCCTCGTTACTAGCGGCTAGGATAGAAGCACGTGTCAAAGGCTTTGATAATGTGTTTTTGTTGAGACTCTTTTGTCTAGAATGGGCTTTCTTAGCTTGAGAATGGGCACCCTGACCAGCTTGTGCTGTCACACGTGACCGTTGAAATGCAGTGGGCACACCCGAGCCAAAGGCAAACGGCTTGTAGACCATGGCGCATGTGTAAGACTATACAATTATGACACAATGACACAAATGAGCGTTGTTCAGCGTACCGAAAGACGCACAAGAAATAGACAAGACAAAACAAGACAAAAGCTATAAATATACAATCAAATGGTATGAACAAAAAAAAGGCAGACTTCGAGATTATAGCTGCGGTGTGCGGGAGCGAGCATATGCGCGTGAGCTTGTTGGCACGCGACGAAGAAGAACGGGGAGTGAGAACGAATGTGAGACGCGACTTTGTCACATGGCATAAAAAGACATGTTGAGTGCGTCTATCGACGCACAAAAGGGGAAAGGTACATGATTGAGTAATTTTAAGATGGGTGAGAGGACGCGGGGTCAGGCAGGTAGATTGGTTAATGCATTTGGATTATCACCTGCTTAGAGGCTTGTCATTCCGACCCTCAGCCCCTTAAGTCCCTATATACAATGAGCAGATTATCACCCTTACCACCCTATTTTTCTGGTGCACGGATGTTCAATCCCGGGTAACTCAACTCTTGTTTTCACTTACAATGTATTCATAGACAGACACCAACTAGCATCAGTAAACATCTTCAAGACCATTGAGAGCTGCTATGGCTGACGAATACTTGGCTGACGACTTTGTCGTTGTGCAACGACCCAATAGGGAGGAAGAGCGTGGCATGGTGACGTCATTTGCACAGATACTTAGCGACTTCAAGAGCCATGTACAAGTAGGAGACTATGATATCTTCGAACTGGTGGCAGAGTACAAAAAGATTGCCCTTGCCAGGGTTTTGGCATGTGAAGAAAGAACCTCTGAATTGGGCAAGAATGGTGGCTCTGATAGCTCTGATACTGTTTCGGCACAGGACGAAGCTGATTGGTCGAACTGGGTGCTAGAGAGCAAGCTGTGGAATCTGATTGAGGTGTTGGTGAGGTTCAGGTACTCCGAAGAAGCGACCAATCCTGCCAATAGCGCTGACATTCCACCGCTAAGTTCCTTTACGTCGGACCTCGTGTTGAAAGAGCAGCTTTTGGCGTCAAAGCCCGAGCTGAGAGAGGTGTACCTTACTTTAGAATGGCTAAGCGAAAACTTTCGTTTGGACTCTGGGGCCATTGAACCCGAGCTGCGCGATTTGGAGGGCGATTTGGACGTGAGCAAATGGCTGCACACTGCTATTGATGCTGGGACCGGCGCTGGTGTAGTTGAGCTCGACGTGGATGCTCCCTTGCGTTCTGGTAGCGTCAAGATCAATGAAAAAGACGCCGAGAACGATGCCAAGTTTTTCAAAAGGGCCTTTTACCTGCTTCTAGAAAAGGACTACGATGAGCTCAGAAGGCTGTGCGAGGAGACAAACAACTGGGCTTTTGCCGCTATGCTCAGTGGTGTGCATGACCATATAGACTCGCTGGTAGATGGGCAGTTCTTGGGTGAAGCTGACGAAATGGATCAGGACGGTAAGAGCGGAAAGTGTATTGGAACAAAGCACAAAGCTGTTTGGAGAAAGGCATTATATAAACTGGCACAGGCGAAGGGGACGCTATCTCCCTACGAGAGGGGCTGCTACGGGCTGTTGAGCGGTGACTTTGACACCACCAGTGTTTTAACAAACAACTGGGAGCGCAAGCTGTACATTTTCCTAAAAAACCTGTTTGATGGGGCCATAGAAGGAGCCGTAGATGATTACAGAGCGAGCAAGGCACTCCAATCAGATGATTCCAAGTTATCCGCCGCATTAGCCGCTCCCCCCATAGTAGTGAAATCGATAACTGAAGCCCTTGACCGCCTTAGTGTGGACTCCAACCAGCGTATACGTCAACAGAGCACACATCCAATCCGCGTACTGATGGGGTCCGTTCTAACTAACAACCTGCGCGAGCTGCTGGCGAGCAGTGTGGGCATGATTGAAGAAATGCTTGGTGCAGGTAAAGGCGACGATGACACAATCACAGGGAAGAAGCCGCTGCTCAGGATTCTGGTCCACTTCGCCATCTTCATGAAGCTGATAGACCAGAGCATTGTAGATGATGCAAGCTTTACACAGCTTATCCGTGCTTATATAACACGTTTGGCACTGGATGGAGACTATGCACAGATTGGCGTGTACGTCTCCTTTATTCCTTCCGACTCGCAGCTTGTTGAGGCATACGCTTTTGTGCTGGCAAACATGCCAGTCGCCTCCTCTTCGGCTGTGCGTAAAGAGCAAATTGCAAGTATGCGTGAGTTGCAGTTGCCGCTCGAGAGTGTTTTACGCAACACCGTAAGTCAGCTGTTTGAGCGCACAACGGGTCGCTATGATCAGCTTATTAGTGATGCTTCTGGAGAGCTGATCAATAGCGAAATTGACGATACTGACAATGAATTAATAGCTGCTATGTCTTGGTTCGTAGACGCTAACATGACTACTGAGATACTGGAGTCAACCAATGTGCTAGTGCGCAGGCTGCTTCTGTGTGGAAAAGTTGATGCTTTGCTTCAGTTTTTTGACTCCTTTGATCTAAACAAAGTCATCAGTACCTACAAATTGAGCCAAAGCGTCATAGCCGGCGTGGTGGAGGATGATAGTTTAGTGCAAGAGGTGTCTGCTCACCAACGGTTTCTTGCTGGCTTCAAGCTTCTGAGAGAATATTTAAGTGCAGATGATGGCCCTAATGAAAGCCATTCAAAGGCTCCTTCAGATGAGCGCAAATTGGCCCTAGTTACAGAGCTGCACGAGCAGCTGTCTGACTTAATTAATTCATGGTTGTGCTTCAAGCACGATGGTGTCAACGACAGTGATAGTGAATTTTCAACGGAAGACCAACAAGTGTACACTCAGCTTCGCACGCTGTACGTGCCGTATCTATTTACGACGCTTTTTAACATACTTATTGCCAACAGAGATCATTCTCGTCGGTTTGTCTCGCTGGCAATGGAGCTCGTTAACCTGCTTGCCAGTGAGAACAGCAAAATTTATGAACTGTTTTTAAGTGGCTCAGCTGGCAGCATTTCGGAAAGTCAGGACGCCGATACAAATAATCTTGAAGTCTTTTTGCACAACTTTGCCGTTGTGAGCGCAGACGTTTTCAGCGAGACAAAAGAGGGAATTTATGTGTGAAGCGATGAATGCTACGGAAAGAAATAGAGTTTTGTTATACAAGTTTGGCTAACGTCAACACTCCATTTCTCGCAAAGATACAAGCTGGCCAGCGATTATACATAATTACCGCAGTAATATCAATAGTAGAAAATCTTATTGGGCAACTGAAAGGGCTACATAATCATGAACATTCTTTCTTCAGTTACTGTGAAATATTAAATACACATTATCTAGTTAAATGGCATCTATAGGTGATTGAGCAGCGGTGGTGGGCTGCATATTTCTCTTGCTGGTCGTGAATTGTGGTAGTGAGACCAGGTGTAGCATATAGTGGCTTGAACTATGCAATGATTGTAAATTCGGTCCAGTCACTATAAATGCCTATACTGTAGAGCAGCGTCCAGTGATTTGCAAAGCTTGTAGATGTTGTGGCTGGGAAAAGGCAAAACGGGACTCAAGCAAGCTATTGTGAGTCAACAGGAAAGCCGCAATGGCAACCAGACCTGTCACATCTTTCAAAGAGGACAACGCAAGCAAGAGACAAATGCCCGGAAAGCGCACGACATTCTCGCGTTAGTTCAAGGCTACCGCCTTCTCGTACAACAAATCCACCGCATTAGACATATTCTTTATAATCTCCAAACTCACATCATAATTATCATTTTTCTGTGGCTCATCGTAAACAATAAGCCAACCATTGCCTTGATCCAATACTCCGTAAATCACCTTATCGAGAATCATATTGCTTAACTTGTTTTCTATAATTGACTTTGATACGCCGATTGTCTTGCTAATATGCTCAACCTCAATGCATGAGTATGGCTCAATCAGCTTCAAGAGGTTCTGCTGAAACAGCGAGTCGTACAGGTCCGACAAGTGCGAGCGCACAATCTGATCACTAGTAAGCTCCTGGTTGTACAATTGCAGGGCATCTTCTAAAGCACGCAAAGAGCGGTCTTGGTACGCACGGGCAACGGCACGCATAGCCTCAATGTCGCGATGGTTCACAAAGGCAGCACATTGTTTTTTGGAAAGAAGCACAGCAATTTCGTCAATGCTAGACGCGGGCGTCGAACCTGGTGCGTTAGCAATGACAGGGGTTGCATTAGCGCCAGCCCTGGCTCCAGCTTGCGACATGATTTTCGCCAACAACATATACTTGAGCACACGCACCGTCTTTGTCTCATCGGTATGCAACAAAAAGTTCTCAAAACTCTCGTAGAAGTAACTGAACGCCGTCTCAAAATCTTTGTCTTCTGCATTGAGTATACCACTCATCAAGTCCAGCTCTGCTTGAACACCAGAGGGACAGTAGATGGCATTCGCTGACGTCCTTGCAGCAGTCAGGGCAGCACGGGCACGAGCCAAGTTGCGTAAGGCAAACAAGTTCTTGGCCTCGAGAAGCTGAACTTCCACCAGCGAAGCCTTATCGTCGAGCTTCTTAAACTCACGCAGTAAAGCACTGAGAATTGACAGCGAGTCGGTGTAGCCGGCCTTCTTGTAGTGCAATTGCGCAAGTCGTAGTTGCAACGACTGGCGCAAGAAAGTACGCTTCTCTTGTGTGGCCCAGTCAATGGACGCGTTCGTGGCATCAATTGTCTCTTTCAAAGTGTCTTTGCCTGGAAATCCCTCGATCAAGTCAATCAGAGAGCGGAGAATCTTTGCCGTCTTTGACTTTGCCAGGTGCTTCAATGCATCACGGGCTTCCGTTGTTAATGCAATTAATGCATCCAAGTTGCTCTGTTTCTGGTACAAGTTTCCTAGCTCGAGAAACGCAGTCTCTTTCAACTGGTTCAATTGATCATCTCTGAGCGTAGAGTTGTCTTGTGAAAGAGTGAGTATTTCGCGGTATATTTGCTCTGCCTTGGTGGCGTTGCCTTGTTCAAGCGCCTTCTGAGCGTCTTCTACAGAGGGAATCGACATTTATGGACTAGCCGTAGAGGGAGTAGACTTGGTATGGGGCTCTAACAATGAATAGGTGGTTACAAGGAAGGTTAATGCTGCGGGCCAAGTTTAGTGGCGAAAACCAAGGGTGGTCTCGCGATAATGTGGTGGACGGATGTATTATTAATAGTGTACTTGGTGGACGGGTGTATAGGAGAGAAAGGTAATCTGACTGATTGAATCTCGTTCAATTGGGGTATAAAGAACAGTTGGCGGTTGGAAGTGATCTACGCGAGATGAGTTGTTTATTGAAAACTATTCTTTCGAGAAATTAGCGACATAGATAATGTGTACCAATTCTTCTTATCTTTTTCTAAATGAGTCTTGCACGCGAAGGCAAGTATGTTTTGGGGAATTCTTGAAGAGTCAGTCGTAAAGCGGCTGATCCATTGAAGAAGGGAAGTACGTGATGTAGGAGAAGAGAACATAGAAGAGGTCTAACCTATAGAGGTATATGGTTAAATAGGACTGTGTACTATGCTGTGGAATTTCTATGAAGTCAAAAGATTAAGCACTTGTACTCTACCGTATGTAGAGTGAGGGATGTGAGGTTGCAGGCTTTGACGTAGTACAGCTGCGTATCTACGTCTCTGCTACAGTAGCGCCCAGTATACCTTAAACAATCTAGTTGAATATGGTTCCTTTACCACTATCATTCCTAGCTTCCCTGTCTTTTCGACAATTGCCAAATTTAATTTTAAAAACTACTATTCTCTCTTCACCGCGTAGGATATAATGCTATTTTCCTTTCTCTTCTAAAGACATGATTTACTGTGACTACATAGGTGTGAGTGCGCAACAGCTAATAAAACAGCCCCAGAAAGTCACATGGTCATTGCACACCTGCCTCAACCATGGCCTTTTCAGCCTCCCAATCCTCAACTTTGTCTATCACCTCATCCAATTTTGTCCCGTCCAGACATCCTTCCAAGTCGTGCAACGTAAAACCACACCTGTGATCTGTGACTCGTCTTTGAGGGAAGTTGTACGTTCTGACTTTGTCCGAGCGATCGACAGAAGACACTTGTCCCTGACGTTCAGCACGCTCGCGAGCTTGACGTTCAGCGAGATCTTTCGCCGCCAGTCTTGCCCGTAACACAGCAAGTGCCTTCTCCTTATTCCGATGCTGTGATCGCTCATCCTGGTTAACCACCACAATTCCTGAGGGTATGTGAGTTATCCTTACGGCCGACTCCGTTGTATTTACATGTTGTCCTCCGGAGCCACTTGCACGCATCACGTCTATGCGCAGCTCGCCTGGCCCAAACTCGCGTGAACCTGTGGAGTCTCCACCTGAACCTTCTGCAAATTTTGGTAGCACTACCACACCCGCTGCTGATGTGTGAACACGCCCTTTAGTCTCTGTGGCTGGCACTCTTTGCACACGATGGACACCAGCCTCGTGGCGCAGGCGGTCATAGGAGCCAGGCTCGTTAATTGCTAGCACAGCTTCAACGATTCCACTACCTGAGGCATGCCTCGTAGTATGGAACACCTCGTGCGGCCAGCGGTGGATCTGAGCGTATCGTATGTACATGTTTAGTAGATCTTCGGTGAAAATATTTGCTTCCAGGCCACCAGCCCCAGGACGTAGCTCTATGAGACATGCCTCGTCGGCAAATTCATGTGGAGGCACAAGTTTTCGCTTCAACTGGCTCACCAAATCGGCAAGCGCGGGTTTTGCGGCCTCTAGTTCAGCCTCAGCTTCTTCTCTGAGTGCCAAGTCTTCTTCCTCTTTGCTCATGTCTTCCAGCTCCGCGCAGTTTTCACGTGCCCGCAGGTATTCTTCGTATTTTTCCACCACAGATGTCAGTTTCGTGTATTTCTTTGAGTCTTCAGCCTGAAACTTGCCTCCTGACGATAGCTTTGCGTCCAACTCTTTCATCTCTTTCTTTAGCTGTTCCGTTCTTTGCACTAGCGCTGGCGGTAATTCGTGCTGCGGTATTTCGGCAGCAGATGCAAAACTTGCGTGGCTAAAGACAGGAAAAGAATCAGGCAGCCGTAATCTATGCGAGAGGCCCATTGGCTTACGAACAGCACGCAGAATCATCGTTCTGAACACCATAACTGTTAACTCCCTAGTTGACGCTCACGTGACCCGAGAGCAGATCTGAAAGACAGAAAAGTGAAAAATCTCAAAGACAGGACATCCTTACACTGCAACCCCACAAAAAGTCGAGTTGGGCATGCACGGCAATGGACTTCACTACCTTTTTAGCTTTTGGTTGCTTCAAACCTCGGTGTTCCCACTTGTTCAATACTGGACTGTATATTATTCGTTGAGTGGCCATTTTAATTGCCCGGATACAATTGCATTTTCCCTTTTGCTTCCCATCTGCACTTCACGAGCATGTCTGACTATAAGCAACCAATCTCTCTCCCAGACTTCCGCATGGCCATCAAGGACCTCTCTGAGGGCGAGCTAAAAACCGTCAGAGAAAAGCTGACAACGTCAATTGCCAGATTACATGACTCCAATAAGTTGATGAGCGATTTACTTCAGAAACTTGTAAAGTCGAAAGACAGCTCCTACGCGGAGGACGAGTTCTTTGACGACCAGCATACTTTGGAGGAAAGAGAACAGGACATCAAATTGTACACCGAGTCCATCAGCGAAAATGGCAAGGTCATTGAAAATCAAGAGGAGAGAATCAAGTACATAGATAACGAACTTAGTTACCGAGGAGACGACCTGATCAAGGGCTTGAAGCAGAGTGCTGCTACCGCCAAATCGGGTGCTGCAAACTCCAGTGGAAATGGCGATGCTGGTGACGATGAGGACAACGACGTTGTTGACACCACCGCTCCGAACAATGTGATTATCTGAGCGCAGTCAGGAGGCAATTATCTTTTTGTTTAGTGTGTCGAATGAGCTACGAGAAAATGCAGAGCTTGATTGCTATTGCCATACCTCGATGGATAAGGTTGCGGTTTGAGATGTTGAGTTTAGTGCAAGCTTATTACTTAAAGTAACATACTATATTAATGAGTAATGAGGTAATGCCACCAATACCTTTTTGTGACCAATTGGTTCGTTGAGCAAACTAGTCAATAGGATAAAGTTGATGAAATGATTACAGGTCGATCTTGCAGTGATGCGTATGTAAATGTGTAACGAGACGTAGTCAAACTACATGTCATGTACAGCAGTATGCAGAAGATACAGGTGTATATATACATATAGTAGCAAGTCAGGCCTATTCTACATACGGCCAGACGTCGAAATGGTATACTATAGCATTCTGGAAAACGCTGTATGAGGCGTGAACTATTGCATTGGTTTTGATCTTTTGGCAGCTTGCACAGCTAGCTCAGCAAAGGGTGGTCGTAGGCTGCTTTAAACACCCGCAGGTCATTCACAGCAATACTTTGTTATCATCAATCAAAGCTCTCATGAAGGAAAATGACTTGCCCAAAGCATTGTCATCGAAAGACTGGCCAGATGCCGACCACTGGCAAAAGGAAAACACCCTTGCCTAAGTACAGATACCTTCTTACTGACAAAACTATAACAGGTTTTGGCGCTTCAAGTACCGAATTAGCCATATCACCTCCAGGATTCCAGACACTAATAATGCGACAATCATCGCTATGCCGCACAAGCCGACAGAAGAGAAACTATCTTCATTGATATCCCGCTTGATAGCCTCCGTCTTTATGAGAATGTTGTTCATCTGGCTTACCACAAAGTCAAGCTCATCTTCTATTTTGACGAATGCTTTGTCAAGCTTTTTCATCGACTGCGACGAGGTCTTGTAAGAGTTCATAATAGTCGGTATCCCAAATTGTATAGCCAGATTTACATCGACATTAGTTCCCTCAGACTTCCACGACCGATCAAGGTTCTTGTTCTCAAAACAGAGATCAAAATACTCGTCGCCCAAGTCCTCGGCTTGATAGACTGAGAAGGCTATGGCAAAGTGCACAGAAGCTTCAGTCAAACGATTCTTACGACGCAAGGTGTTTCCTTTTCGGTCTATAACGTTTAGATTTAGTTGCTGCTTCTTAGAGACATCGTTTTCCAAGCTGATGTCAACAGCTATAAGCAGATTCGACGTTTCTCGCTTGGTCAAGTCAATCTCCTCGAAATTAAAGTACTCCTTGAGGTAATATCGGAAGCAGGTGTTCTCCCTGATGTATGCGTCCACCTTACTTTTCAGTTGTGACTCTAGCTGAGCCACTGCCTTCTTACTTTTGCGTACCTTTTTCAGCTGCTCATCATATCTCGACAATTCGCCTATTAGATCAAAGGGAAGAGCTTTACTAGGAGGTACAACCACTCCTACTTTGTAGCTAGTGAAATGCTCTAAAGCATTTTCCGCCGGAACAAGTGTAGAACAGGGGCTTATCAATGCAAATAAAAACGCCACGGTTAGCAATATTGTTGTGTAATTAACCTTTCTTCGGAGCGGAACCATTTGCCAAAAAAAGTTGATGTAATACGAGGCTGATGCAAGTGTTGGCTTATATAGTGGAAGCGTATGCAGGAACACAATCGCTCATGCAAATATGGTTGATGATGTAATGATGAAATGATGTGATGACTAAACAACCTCAGAAGACAGTAATCAAGAGTCCTCCTGAATCCTCAACAGTTCTCGATCTATCACCGAAAAGACTAAAGACGGGGATCCCTTAGAACTAGGGTAAGTCCAGGGAAAATCAACTCTTCATGCACGCAAAACTTACTACTCACACATCAAACCATAATAATTTTTTACACCGAGTAAAATTCGTCGTCGATCAACGTTTAAATTGGCTAAGTCGATCGACGCGTCGATCGTCCAGACTTTGCGTCGATCGACGCGACGCTGCGCGTCGCCAGCTCCCTCTCCCACTTTGTGGGGAAATTTATATATATATAACCTATCAGAAGTGGCCTATGGTGGCATCTGGAGTAGTATTCGTGACTTAAAAAGCGTCCTCCTAATAGGCAAATTAAACACATCACTTCACTATTTTTTGCTATATCATCCAGTCAGCAACATCAAAAACTGACGTTCAAAACCTTCACAGCATTTTAGAGATGACGAAGTCAACAAATTTGACAATACAATCCACTTTTGTACAAACTATTTCGGTTGCGGCCATATCTAGCAGAAAGCACCGTTTCCCGTCCGATCAACTGTAGTTAAGCTGCTAAGAGCCTGACCG